>SJYQ01000285.1:101311-123706 GCA_006410935.1 Redunca redunca
AATCAAATGTTTACTATCAAAGAAGATATTACCAGTCTCATGCACTGGAAGACCTATCATAATTCTGATGAAAATCCTCTAAATTTATGTACAGATTTAATGCAATTAAAAGAAGGCAGAGATGCAACCAAAACATTTCCTCCAGGGCAAGACTTAAAGGCAAATGGCTTACTAAAAATTTTAAGGGACAGATAATTCCCATGTTACACAATATTTTCATAAAATAGAAATATATGTGTTACGTAGTTAGAATAGTGAAACAGGTTCCAAGATCGTGGTCAGAGGAAGAGACAGCTAGAACTTCGCTGAGGACAAAGGAAAGGAAAAAGCCCAGGAAAAGGGAAACCATGGCCTGGCATGAGAACCTTCGGTGGGAAAACACACCTAACACACTCCTTTCACTGACTGGAAACACATTTCTTTCCTTGATTGGTCTCTTGTACAACCCTATTCTGCATGGGGAATAGCCAAACCAGGCCCAGGAACCACCAATGGGAAGAGGCAAAAAGTATAGAAAAGGAAACCAAGACAGTTTGGGACCACTCCTATAGGAGCTGGGCTCCTTTCACATCTCCAGGTTTATGGTTTGCTGCTTAATAAATCCTGCTTGCTTGAGCTGTAACTGGTCTGTCATATTAATTCTTTGCTACAACAAGACAAGAACTGAGGGAGAAAAAAAAAACACAAACGACATACGGAAAGCAACTAAATTTATTTTATTAAAACACACTACCATACTACCAAATAAATAATAAATAATCCCCTCAAAATCACTTCAGCAGTCCTTTTTTATGAATATGAAGAAGCTGCTATAAAATATATAGGAGAATGAAAGTAACAGTCAAAACTATTTTGATAATGAAAAAATTGAGAGGGCTTGTGCTATATGATTTTAAAGACTATTTTATAGTTATAATAACAAGGACTTTGTGGTATTATAACACAAATTAGTGAGAACAATTCAGTCTAGAAATAGAACCACACAAATATCACCAGTTGATTTTTGAAAAGTGGCAAAGGAAAGTCAATGGAGAATGAATAGTGTTAAGTGAATGATGTTTGAACAACTGGACATACACTTGAAATCTTGATCTGTTCTTCACACCTTTCCAAAATAAGATGAATTACATATCCAAAGATGTAATATAAAATTATTAAACATTTAAATAAAACATAGGAACAAATGAACCTCAATGACCTTGGGTTATACAAAAAGTTCTCATCTATGTGTGCAAATGCAAAATCCACTAAAGAAAGACTGAACTTTTCTTTAGTCTAACAATAAGGAAACAAACCATTCAATTTTAAAAATGGGTAAAAATCTGAATTGTTAACTTCATCAAAGAAGATATGCAGATGACAAATATGTTCAGGAAAGATGTTCAGCCTAATTATTCAATAAGAAAACTGAAATTGAAATCAAAAGGAGATAACAGTGCCACTACGTGTCTAGTAGAAAGGCTACAATAAATAAAACACAGTATCAAGTGCTAGCTTACAGTAAGTACTTCTTTACATAACTCTCCCCAAAATATCTCTCCTGAGATATTCTTCCTTCCTGAGATAGACTTCCTCCCTCCCTGGCCTTAGGAACTTCAAACACAACACAACTGAAGTTAAATTCATTATTTTCACATACATATCATGTATACAAAGTCAGCCCTTCCAAATCACAGTTTACAACTTGGTTCAAAACTTAAAACTCATTTCATCTATACCTTTCTCCTGTATCCCCACTACTACATCTAATCACAGATGTAGTTCTAGCAATTCTATTAATATTTCTTCTACCTCTATATAAATAGGGCAACTTCACTTTCCTTGGTTTTACTCACATTTGCACTTTTTTCCTTGAAAAATGTTTTGATGATTTTATAAAACTAAAATCAACTTGGAAATTTTTCATCCTAGAAATTATACTGACCTCAATTTGAAGATACTGCAAAATCTAGTTTTTTAAATATTTGGGAATATCATATTCCAAATCATTGTAGTGTGAAAACCCATAGGTTTTCTTTTTCTAGCCCCCATGGAGCTGGTTTCAGTATTCTCTCCATGCTTAACATTTCCCTATTCTTGCCTTTGTTCTTATTTTTTATTGTCCTCTCCATTTAGAGAGGAAACAGTTTGTTTTCATGATGTAGTAATTTGGCTTTCCCAAGTTGATGTGGTTTTTAAGATAAATGAAAATGCCCTCTCTTCCAGGAAGTTTTATCACATTCCTCACAATAAACATAATACATATCTTCTTTAAGTAATCTCAAAGCATTTTGCCTGTTTGTTACATTCAGCCAGGAATAAATAAAGGGCTTCTAATTTATCACATCACCTTGAGCATGAGATCAGTTGCATAAATGGTTATTGGCTTGAATGCAAATTTGTTTTTCTTGTTCTGTTTTCTTGACATATGAGGGAAATAGGAAAAGGGTAGTGCTTAAAGAGGTAGAGAAAAATGCTATCCAGAATTTGTGAAGGGGTGGATAAAACTAATAAATAATAAAACAGTTTTGCCCTGTGAAAGCTTATAAAATGCTATCATAAAATATGTACTGTGTCCTTTAAAAATGGTGTACTATTCACCTGAATGAAGACAATGAATAATAATTCCAAGGATATTCATACTGATATTTTTTACTGTCCTCTTGCAAAAATAAAGGCAGAACAATTGAATTTCTAGCATAGGTACTATGGCAATTGGGAATTGGTATTTTTATAACTTGGTGTTGGAAAGCTGGCAACAAACTTTTAAAAAATACAAACGTTTACAATATAGTAATTTAGGATTAGTTTATTCTTGAGTTTTAGCATATGAAAGCAATGATAAGACCATGACAATGTAACTAAATCACAATGTAGCAGGATAAGACTATTATTTTTGAGATTATTTTATTATGGTCATATAAAGCTTCTTACTTCCAGAATCTCAAAACTAGTCTCCTAGTAGATATTTGCATTCTCCTATCCATCATCCCCCTGCTGTCAGATAGTCTTAAGAAAACACACATCAGATTGTTTTATATTTTCACTACACTATTTAGTGGACTTCCCTGGTGGCTCAGATGGTAAAGCGTCTGCCTACAATGCGAGAGACCTGGGTTTGATCCCTGGGTCGGGAAGATCCCCTGGAGAAGGAAATGGCAACCCACTCCAGTACTCTTGCCTGGAAAATCCCATGGACGAAGCCTGGTAGGCTACAGTCCATGGATTCACAAAGAGTCAGATATAACTGAGCAACTTCACTTCACATCACAGTAGTTTCAAAAAGCCTTAATGTGAAGTATGTGGTTCTCTACATATGTTGTCTAGTCAGCTTTACATTCCACATTTCTTCCACTTCCTATCTACTCATTTCTGTTCTCTTTCATCCATCTTCTTCTACCATCTCCTTCACCTCCTAGGCCTCCAGTAAATCCAGGCTTCTCTTTGTGTTCTTCTGATAAACAAAGTGCACTATTTATTTCAGTAAAAACTGCCAGATTTCTTCTATCATTCTTTAATGTTTATTCTTTTATGTTATTATCTTATTCTTTAATGTTTGTTTTCTTTACTTTTCAGGTCTCCTATAATCTGGCTCCAATCATCCAGTCAAAGCCTTTTCCTTATTGCCCCTCCTCCCTTGTCTTCCCCCCTCCTCCTCCTTTTCCTTTTCCTCTTTTCTCTCCTCTTCTGTCCTTCCTTCCGTCCCTCTCCATCTCATCTCCTACTCCTCTTTTTCTTTCAAGATGAGGATCTAAGATAACAAGTCTGAGATGGTTCTATCAACTAGCATTGCTCAAGCAGAAATATTCCCAATTACAGAGGCATTTTAAAAGGAAAACAATTCCCAGAGAAAAGGCAGAACTCTTGACTGTGATAAAGCTGGGATTTTTTTTTTTAACCAAGAAGTAAAATGCAAGCAATGTTAACAGGAGGTTTAAGTGATCCTAATATGAGGTGAGACAGCTTGTTCTATGGAAAAAAATTACTATTAATATACTGTAATATATTTACCTTTAGGCAAAGAGCTACTTTGGTATTCATATATTTGGGGCATACATGTATTCACTTTTTTTTTTTTTGGCTGATACATGCAATAATTTAGTTTTTAAGGACATCATATCTGTACTGGTATTGCTGTATAACAAAGTAATACAAGGAAATCAATAGACCTGATTATTTGTTAATATATAATGTGCATGGACAATATAAATAACTCAGCCTTAAGAGTCTTTCATGTATTTGTACATATTTAAATGATTATTGTTAATTAACTTATATTTATATATTCATTTAACATACATTTACCTACAAAGTGTCTGACACCATGGTAATTGGGACATATCAGTGAATAAAACAGACAAAAATATTTGTTCTTTTAGAGCTTACATTCAAGTGAAGGGAGGAAAACAATTAAATAAAACATGTAAAAACATATCATGGTGATAGTGCTATTTATAGGAATAAAGGCGGGAATTTTGGTGGGGTATGATGTAAAGGTTATTTGCTCACTCCCCACACAGACTTATATAGATTAAATTTAGAGAATGAGGGTCAAATAGTGGGAATTCTTGTCGTGTTGGGGTGTGCAGAGATAGAGTTCCTGTAACACAGTCCTTAGCATCACAGGCATTTTTGGTTGCTGTGAAGTTGCGCTTAAGTGAGGAGGAGGTAGCAGGTATAAGGTTTTTGACATGGGGTATGAAGATTGTCAAGATGGAAGGCACTGGCCTAAATATCTAGAGACCTTGGTTTGGGAAACTTGTCTAGAGCTCCTTGAACTATGTGTTGAATCCAGGAACAGAGAATACTTGGAACTTTATTTATTTATTTAACACTGGTAAAGAGTGTAAGACTTGATGAGTGAGGATCATTTCAGACCACACACAGAGCATTTTGACTCCTGACCCTTGCATACTCACTTTTAGTATCTTTTTTAAAGTCATCAAACTTGAAAATAAAGCATTGGTGTTCAGATATACACTCCACTTATCAAAATTAATCATTTTGAAGAGTTAAATTCAATTTAGATGAGTTAAAGTTTGACCTCTACTGAAAATGAAAAGAATGAATGTTGAGAGCCTAGCTGAACACTGTGATGACAAAACCTAAATCACATTATGGGGAATGACAGAGGGATTGTTGAGTATTAATACTATTCTTTTTATTAGAATTTCATTTTTTAAACTCTTGGTGTGACAGAGTTTTTTAAAGTTCTAGAGAAAACCAATGGGTTATAGAAATAAACAAAAATATTGTAGTTAAAGTACAATGACCAAGTGAATGGAATTTACATATTATGAGGAAAGAGCACAGTATGTAGACCTATCTAGAATAAAGGAAGGAAAACATTTAAAATACAATGGGCTGACTTAATTGGTGGATACAAGTAAAAGAAGACATTTTATGCAAATATAATTACACCTATGAAATTTCACACTATAGTCAGATCAATTAGGTAAAATGTTAGGAAAACCATATGAGAAGAGAAATAAAAGTCTGGAAGTTCTACTGAGAGAGCTTGAGGGGACCCATACCTGGAACTCATTAAGCAGAGAATGATAACTCTCTGACTTAGATAATTTAGCCATTCATCTGCTTCAAGAAAAATGTTAGGATTTAATG
Source organism: Redunca redunca (assembly GCA_006410935.1). Classification (NCBI taxonomy): domain Eukaryota; kingdom Metazoa; phylum Chordata; class Mammalia; order Artiodactyla; family Bovidae; genus Redunca; species Redunca redunca. The sequence continues at coordinate 106,913 of SJYQ01000285.1, forward strand.
AGACTTTTTCTTCTTTTTTTAAAACAGTTTTATTGAGCAATATCATTGGCATAGGAAAATTAGATATATTTAGGCTGTACAACTTGATATTTTGATATATGTATACACTATGAAATGATCACTGCAGTAAAGCTAATTAACATTGCTTCAGTGTGTCCATAAAGTGATATGTGTCATACAGAAGTGAATTTTTTAATTTGAGAATACAATCAGTATGATATGCAATTGTTTTATAACCCAGCAATTCCACTGCTAGCTATACTTATACCCAGTGGAAGTGTTAGTTATATTCAGTAACATTCATAAGCAAGAATATTCATAGCAGAGCTTTCATCCAGCTTCAAATTGAAAAGTGAAGATTAATATATTTTAAATATTTACTTATACTATGGAATTCAATATAAAAATGAACATGAATAAACCACTGCTATATTTGATAACAGGGATAAATTATATTAATAATGAATTAAGCAAATAAATCAGATACACAAAAGTTGTACTCTATGATTCAAAAACAGACAACCCTAATCTTTCAAGTTATCCTAAAAACAGGTTAGGATAATAGTTGTTTTTTAGGTAGGAATAGTGCCTGGAAGGGAACAGAAGTGGACTTTTTGGGGTGTCAGCAATATTCTTTTTAAAACATGGGTGCTGATTACATGCTAAGCATAGTTTAATGAATATTCTGTGTCCTGAATTTTCTATAACTGTGTCACCTATTGTATTTAATTATTAGGATCAACTTATACAAAGTTGGAGGAGAAGGCACTGGCACCCCACCAGGCTCCTCCCTCCATGGGATTTTCCAGGCAAGAGTACTGGAGTGGGGTGCCAGTGCTTAGCATCCTTGATACAATCTCCTGGCACACAGATCCTGAACCTTTGGGGGCCATCTGACCTTATTCATCTTCCTGTGGTTCTCTGATCATTATTATCTTGTGTGGTCTATTCACAATAGTATTTGCGTTTGTTTTTTTTAAGGAATGTCCTTCTGTTACTTGTGTGCTCATTTTTCTCAAGTCTATGGAACTTTGCATGTTCTGGTAGTTTTATCTAAAATACCTCTTCTTGTTGGATAAAGGAATCCTTACACGTTCTTCAAGGTTTATTTTAACCATGATCCATTTGTCTCTTGGAATGCCAGCTTCACTCTGCCCTGTGCCTCCACTACAGTATTCGCTTCACTGTGTTATCATTGTGTCTGCTTATCTTTCTCACACACTGGATTGTTTCCTGCTCAAGAGCAAGCATTGTATCTTTCTACTTTATATCCTTTCCCAATTACTTCACACAGAGCACAATAATAGGTTATACTATACAATCAGGCATGTCAGTTGACTGCTTAAATCTTAAATTAGAAATTGTATTTTTGGTGAAAAATTACCATGATAAAATATGACCTGCAATTATGCAGGATTTTGTTCTGTTGTCCTCATGAACAATGTGTGTATGTGTATGCATGTTTTATTATATTATTTTGACCTTCTGGGAAACATTATGTGAAAAGTGGAGTACTGCATACCTATTTTCTAGAAATATGTTTAAATAATACATGACATTCTTGAACAGAAGATTATTTGGAAATTACCCACCCCTATTTGTCTTCTCACTCCCCAAAAATTTCCTTCAGCATTTATTCAAGGGAAAAAAAATGAATTGTTTGCTGAAGCAGCTGCAGATCACCCTCAATAAAAGCATATTCCAACTGTTTCAGGAAAAAATACAGAACCATTTATGCCTAAGAAACAAAAGGGAAACCATCCTGAATTAATATATAATGAAGGAAATGGTAATTATTGGATCCAAAGGTTTCCTGAATCTCACAGTTCTAATGTTTTTTTAGAACTGCTTCAAGCTGAGAACAGTACAAACAGAAAAGAATATGAAATGAAACCCTGTTGAGGGCTCTAGAGTTTTACAAAGGTTATCATGCCTTTTAAGAATGATGGAATCACATGCTTTGTTCCCTAGCTTCAGTGGCAGGCTTAAGCTCAGTTGCTTTTGAGCATGTCATATTTATTAGAAACATTATGGAGAGAATCAAATGCATCAGTCACAACTCTATCCACTTCTTAGAATGGAGTTGGAAAGCATCGTTAATTCTTAGCTGAGTGTTGCCATGAGAGATAAACAAGGTTTCAATTCTCTAAGCAAAGATATTCCTTATTAAGAGATTTACATTAGCTTCTCTTCACAGAAGCCAGCTAGTTTAGTCATTTGCTCGTTTTTTTTTAATATGCTGCAATATAAACCAATTAGGTGGATTTCCCCACTTGACAGAAATAGATAACACAGTAATGTCCTTGGGCATGTTCCATGGGCTCTTAAAATCTTATTCTAGCTTAGTGGCATAAAACTATTCTGATTTTAGTCTAAGAGCCAAAATATGATACCTGCTGGAATAGTTTATTAAATACAACTAGTCCAGAAGCTATTCTTTCATATTACCACTTTCAGAAGTGCTTTGGGTCAAAATCCTCCAAGCTATGTTTAGTTTTATATATTATATACATACACATACACTTAGCTGTTCATTCTTAAATAAAGTGAAAATGAAAGTCACTCAGTTGAGTCCAACTCTTTGCGACCCAATGAACTATACAGTCCATGGAATATACAGTCTATGGAATTCTCTAGGCCAGAATACTGGGGTGGGTAGCTTTTCCCTTCTCCAGGGATCTTCCCAATCCAGGAATGAAACCCAGGTTTCCTGCATTGCAGGCAGATTCTTTACCAGCTGAGCCCATTGTTTAAATAAGTGTTTTTTTTTATTTTTATTTTTACTTTATTTTGCTTTACAATACTGTATTGGTTTTGCCATACATTGACATGAATCAGCCACGGGTGTACATGAGTTCCCAATCTTGAACCCCTCTCCCACCTCCCACTCCATATCATCTCTCTGGATCATCCCCATGCACCAGCCCCAAGCATCCTGTATCCTGTATCGAACATAGACTGGCGATTCATTTCTTACATGATAGTATACATATTTCAATGCCATTCTCCCAAATCATCCCACCCTCTCCCTCTCCCATAGAGTCCAAAAGTCCAGTCTATACATCTGTGNAATACTGACAATGTACTATTGTATTGGAAGCATGTTAAATAAATGTTAAGAAATTTGTCTTTTCTCTTGAAAAATAAAATAAAAAAATAAATAAGTGTTGCTTAATTTATTTTCCACTGATAATGGCTAAATAATCCTCAAATTAAAAAAAAACAAACAGCGATAAATTGCATGTTTGTTTTAATGGCACTAAAAGGAATATCAATAAATATTTTTGCATCCAAGATATCTTAAATCAAACCAAGTTCAATTATAACAGCTCCAGGCCTATCTTCGCTTGAAACATTTCCTGATGCCCCAACACTCACTAAACTATTTTTGTGTGCTATAATATCTGTTTTGCTTTTCCATCTTTACCTTATGCAGTTTAGATGATAATTCAACAATTTCTTCATCATGACTGAGAAGCTTTTTCCAAAAATATTTTCATAATGAATCTTCTCTAGGGGATCTTCTGCTCCCCAGAATCTAGCAAAACTAGGAAACAGATCTCTATTTTACAAGTCTAATTGAATTTCTATTCTCCTTTTATGGAAAAAGAAAGTTTAATTCAACCCAATTTCCTACTACATAAATGTGACTGTGTTAATGGGGAATTTTAGTTCCCCAACTTCCAAAGTGTTTTTTTATAGGAAAGGTGAAGTTTGTTCTAGCTATCATTTCAGAATTTTTAGCAATCTGAATTCCATACTGACTTGACTAAAATTTTTAGCTATCATTTTGAAATAAACAATCTCATTTTATAACTACTATGAATGAAGTCTTATAAACATAGCTATATTTACTTTGTCATTAAAAATATATACTCACTACTATCAGTTAGGAAATCATGGTTCAAAGTAGTAAGTAATCAATGTCCCAATGAGAGAAATTATTACCAACATGTGAAGGTATCCTCGTTTAAGGAAAAGACCACTGGGTAGTTGACTGGGGAGAATCAGCTTTAAGGTATAATAGCTGTGATTTAGTGATAAAGACTTATGGTAAAAATGGAACGAACAGTTACAGTCACAACTTCTGAACTTGGGGAAGGCTTATATTGATGCAAAGTATACCTTCTTATTCAATATTTATGAAGTACAAGCCACTATCATGAGTACTAGGGGAATCCTGGCTTTGCACTATGCACAGCACATTCTTAAAGCTAGCACGCTGAGACTAATACAAGTGATAAAATATGCAAGAGAAACGACAATAACCCAATGATTCTTAGCCTATTGCTAAAAATAGGGACCAGTCAGTTTGCACTATAATAACTATATATATATTTTTGTAAAGTCTCCAAAAAGCATTCAAAAACACACTCCTAATTCACATCTGGTGGATGGTCCTGGATCTACTCCTGGAGTTATATGCTCTTAAACAGGTTTTTTAAGGTATCTGAACTTCAGATTAATAAATATTAAAATAAGACAGTCTCCTAGTATTCACTTAACTCTAATATTATCCAGTTGTAATTTGACATAGAACTCAGGACTAACTGTACACGCAGCTGCAGTAAGAGTCCACTTTGACATTAACACAACAGCAGCTATAAAACAGCAATGGTCCAATACACTGAACTAAATTTTTGCATACTCATTAGTTTTTGTTACTATTACATTAAGAAAATTGAAGGAATGAAGAAAGGAAGCCAATCAAGTTATTCTAATAATGCAAAAGTAGTGCCTTTAAAGTGATTAAAATGTGAATCTAATATATTCTACATATTTAGAAAACATATATAATGTAATTGTGTTTTTTCTTGTTTCTAAGCATATATCCTTATATCCTTATCATTATGTATTTTTTCTATAGAATTTCCACTAGTGAGAGGTAATATCTAAAATACAAATATTTTGCATATACATGAAGAATATGTTAACTATTAGAATATNTTCATCACATTTTACTAGTTCCTCTGACCCTGCCACACCTCTATGAGTAGTTTCTTCAGTACTTACTTTCAATTTATCCATTGGGAATGCCAAATGTATTTCCTATTAGGAACCTAACTATTAACCTAACTGTTATACTCTTTATCTCTTAAAAAAATGAACTAGGCCAAAATGTAATTATGATCTGTAGGGATGAAATTTATGCTAAATTATACAGGGCAGTTAATATTAATCAGAAATCTTTTAGTTCCAAACTTCACAACTCAAAATGACTTTTAAAACCACAATAAAACAAACAAAAATTATTGACTCCTTCAGTTACGAAATGGTGTCACTTGTTTCTTATTCATATTTTCACCTCTGCTTTCAGTTATTTGGCTTCTGTCCCTAGTGAGAGCTCTGCCCATGGCCGGAAATAATTCTTCAGTCATTCAGGCTTTACACGACCATTTCAGTTTGCCTTCTCAAAAGGGAAGAGACAGACTATTTCCCATCTCTTCCATCAATTGCCTCAAAGGATTCCTGATTCATGCACACCACATACACCAAAACTTTGGCCCAGGAGGATATAGTCCTCTTATTGTCTAGTATGAGTCAAATACTTCAGTACTCATTCAGGAAGGCCAGTGCCCAGAGAAAAGAGGTGGAGAAGACAAAAATGTAGCAGATACCCAAAATACTTTTACAAACATAAACATATTGTCATCGATGTTCATTCATTCCTTAATTCATGGACCATATGAAATAATAGCTGTATACAAACTGTATAATGAGACTTCTGTGTAGGTATACAGGGTAAATACTTGGTATATATTGAGAAATAAATAATAGTAATTTAGTAGTGGAATTTTCAGGAACCTAAGGTTTAGGGCTATGGTAGGAATTATGAAATTGTTTTGTAGGGTAGTTCTGATTTATCTCTTTACTTCTATTTATAAGTCACGCTTTAAAGGAGATAATCATACATTAAATTGTGAAACACTGCTATAATTCCTGAGAACCTTGCGTTTCCTACTAGGTTAAAGATACAAAGTTTAAACTTATATATATACATAAATGTAGTGGTAGCAGGGAAGGAATAACATCTGAAATTGCTGGTTGATTTCAAAACAAGTAAGATATTCAATCCTGCCTCTGGCTATTTATACAAAGGCACAGAATAGAGTTGACATTGCAAGAACCATATTTGCTTTTTTTCAATCTGTAATACCTATGCAATTCATTTATTAGTGCTTGTTTTCCATCACTGAATAAAGAACAATTTATTTTTAAGTTGCTTAAGGTTAGAAATTGTAAAAAGGCAATTATATTTCTGATTTGTAAATAATATGCCAGCAAAATTAAGATGTCTCCTCAGCTTAGTCTTTTAAGGTTTCTACATAAAGTATCTTCTGAGTAAAATGTATTATATAATGTAGTACATATACACATATAATCTATGCAGTATACATTAGTATCATATACTATGTTCTTTTCTTTGTAAATTCTTTATACATTATCATTTGAGAGCTTTCAACTGAATAAAAGTTGTAAGAATTTGCTTGAAGTTTGGTCACTGAAAATATGTGTATTGAGAATCTGTTGAACTGAAGTCATATTTTCCAATCTGAATAAAGAGGGGTTTATTTGCTTCTATCTGGTTAAAAAGTACTGGGGATTATTTTGGACATATACCTAAATAAATTAGATCCCCTTGTGGTCACTACCTGTCAGTGCAGTTCCACATCAGGCCAATTCCACAACACAAGGCATGAACTAACAAAAGGATTTTATCAGGGGAAATGTACAGGGCAGGCGTTCAACAAGAAGAGAAGGTATATAGATTTTTTTTCACTCCCCATCCTTTCATTAATCTCATGGAGAAACAAGCAGAATCAAGGAAATTGCTGGATATGCAGTGACATATTTCATTTTAAACAGTAAAACAGAATATTCTACAACCCTTACCTTCTTAGAAGATAACTTTTTCAGCAGTGGGATAAGCAGCTGACTGGTATCAATTAGTCTGAACTGTAGTTCTAGCTGTTGAGCTGATGTCAAGAAAGATGTCTGCCCATTACCTGGAGTATTTTGGGACTGATAGGAAGTTGGGCTCAGGAACAGCACCTCCTGCAAGGAGAAGGAAGGCATTAGACAGCAGAAGAAGAGAGTTTGGGTACACACATTGAGAAGTGGACCCCGGTGACAGGTGACTCAGGTTCAGTTCAGTTCAGTTCAGTCGCTCAGTCATGTCTGACTCTTTGCGACCCCATGAACTGCAGCACACCAGGCCTCCCTGTCCATCACCATCCCCTGGAGTTCACTCAGACTCACGTCCATTGCGTCTGTGATGCCATCCAGCCATCTTATCCTCTGTCATCCCCTTCTCCTCCGGCCCCCAATCCCTCCCAGCATCAGAGTCTTTTCCAGTGAGTCAACTCTTTGCATGAGGTGGCCAAAGTACTGGAGTTTCAGGTTACATACAGTATAACTCTTGGGTCATTCCCAGATAATCCACTTCTCAGGCAACATGTTAAAATGTAAAGTGTTTGTAATATTTTGTTACAGTTTGGAAGTAGGAAAAACAGTTATTTCTGATTGCTCAGTGTGGACAATCCCTAACAAGAAAGAATGATCTTGGCCCAATATCTTAGTGTTTAAGTTAAGAAATGCTGCTCTTAGGACCATAGTAAGAGTTTTTATATATGTTGTCCATGCTATGAAACAAATGGCCACTAACAGAGGCTTAAAAAAATATCTGTTCATGAACTCACATCTTCTATAGGTTAGACATCTGCATGAAGATTGGCTGAGTTCTCAGCTCTGTACTCAGTGTTTTACAAGGTTGAAATCAAGTTTCTGATTTGGTTGCATTTTCCTGAGGGTGCTCAACTAGGGATAGACTGACTTCCAATCTCCTTTAGGTTGTTGACAGAATTCATTTTATGGTGGCTGCAGAATCCATGGCCAAATTGGAGAGAGACAAATGATAAAAACACACAATCTTCTTTCAGGAAGGCGTGTGCTCTTTTGTAAAGGGTTCATCCATTTAGAACAAACCCATTCTAGATAATCTTTCTTTAGGGTAATGTAAGTCAATAAATCATTAGGGACCTTAATAACATCTGTAGAATCCCTTCTGCTTTGCCATAAAGCATGAGATAGCGATAACAGTGGTAGCCTATCACCTTTGCCATATTCAACTGGTTGGAAGCAAGTTGCAAAGTCCACCACCATTCAAAGGGAGGGAATAAGGGCATGGCTCCCTGGTGGTCACTTTGGGCTGTGTTCACCACAGTTCCTATCTGGAAAGAAAAAAGGTCTAACTTGAAGAGGAGACAGTGTCATTCTGTACCCAATCTGTGGCTATTTCGAACTAGATGGGGAAATAGATACTAACGAATAGATCCCTTGTATTGTTTCCTAGTTTGTGAAGTGAGAGCCATTATGATAGGAAGGAAAAACTAAAAGTGCTGGAAATGCCACCAAGTCCTATAAAAATAGTGAATCAAGAACCATCTAGTTTCATTAAGGCAAATATAGAGTACAGTGTTAATTACTCAATCATGTCTAACTCTTTGTGATTCCATGGACTGTAGCCCGCCAGGCTCCCCTGTCCATGGAATTTTCCAGGCAAGAATACTAGAGTGGGTTGCCATTCCCTTTTCCAGGGGATCTTTGATCTTCCAGGGATCAAACCTGGGTCTTCTGCATTTCAGCTTCTTTACCATCTGAGCCATTAGGGATTGCTTACAGGGCACAGAACTGCCATCAAATGTCTGAAAGATGCAAGGATGGTAAATCCTGACACATTCTCAATTTATGTCACCTGCTTGGCCTATACAACATGTAAAGTGCTTTGGAAGGTGATAGGAGGTTTCCATAAATTTAATGAGATGGTAATGCCAATTGCAGCTGCCGCCGTACTGGACAGAGTATTTTTCTGGGGAAAATAATCTTACTTCTGGCACCTGGTCTACAGCCACAGGCCTGCCAAATGCTATTGGCTACATTGCCATAAGTGAGCAAAATCAGAAGCAGTCTGTAACTACGTAGCGAGGACAATAGCACACCTTTGCTGCTTTTTCTCTCTGTTGCCACCGTCATCTTGATATCGCTCATAAACTTGCTGACCCATTACACTGAAAATCTGGGGCATTTTCAGTTACACTGGATCTAATAAGCAGCATACTATTAGATATGCTTGCAGGAATGTGGTACATAAACCTTCAACTTAAGGCCTGCCCTAGTGGTGCAGTGTCTAAGGGTGAAGTGGAATAGAGCCTTTAGGGATAGTCCTATTAAAACAAGAACAAGCTTGCTTCACTTCATACCACCCATGAAGAGCAGGAGGCACAGTTCTCTGTAAGACCCCTCAGATTTTAGAGTGGCATATTCTACACTTGATTGCTCCTGTCTGCCCATCTTGTATTAAAGATAATCCCTATGGAATACAACCATGATTGAGACTTGGAGCATAAATTTCTGCAGCAGATCCAGACTGTTGTCTTACAAGATACCCTACTATTCAGATCATATGACTCCACAGAGAGTCAAATTGGAAGTTCTAAGGCAGAGAATTTTACTGTAGGAGATGCTGGAAAATTGCAAAGAAGAATCTGAGTACAGGCTCTCCTAGAGTTAACAAATTCACTACTTCTATCACAAACCATGGCTAATTAACTTAAGAGAAAAAAAGAAATAGCCTAATTTATAGGCAAACCTTCATGGTATTCTAACTGAGGTTGATGGCTTTCACACTACTGCCTCACTTAGCAGTGACCTCATCCTTACACTTTGAAGGGAAATTTCCTCAGATGGCACAACTTTGGTGGTAAATCTGTTTGGTCACCTAATGTGAAAGAAGAGATGGCTTGAGTACCCAACCTGCCAATCACAGAGGCAGATGCTGATCTCTAGTACATCTCCATTCTCTGGGGAAGTCAGTAGGCTTCCCAGTGGTTGGTTCACCATGTTGGACCCTTCCTTTCACAGCGCACGGCTCTTTATTGTTACTAGAACACATATATATTCCCCGGATGGATTTGCCTTCCCCTTTTGTAGTGGTTTTGTCTGTACTATTATTGTTTTAACTTGCTGAGTGCTTTATACACAGCATGGCATCTCTTATAATACTGTCTTCAACCGGAGGACGTGACTTTTTAATAGAAGAAAATGCTATGTGTGACGAAAGCTGTAGATTTCAATTTTGGAGGACAGTACATTTTCTACCACCTTGAGATGATATCATATATTGATGGTAATTTGTGGGTCTTCTGTGTCTAAGACACAAATGCTTCACCACACAAAGGACAGAGTGGCTGCTGAAGGGTAAAAGCCAGAAGCTATTGCAATTATCTTCCATTTAGCTTTCAGAGCCTCTCTCCACAGAGAGCAGGAGTAGGGGTCCTGCTCTGTGTCTTAAGAGAACTCACTCATATGCATTATACAAAAAGGCTCCCATGTTTTCTGGCCTGTTTAGATTCAGCCAATGCTAAGTCCTATGAGGAGATCAGAGGGAAGCAGAATCATTACTGAGCGATACTGGGATGTATACTATCATGATATTTTCTCTTTTGCTCTCCATAGATTGGCTACATCCTTTCAATGAAGGGCAGGGCTCCTCTCAAGTTGGCCCTCTCTATATGATTCTGCTAGGTTTAGGTACCTGCTCCTGTCTTCATCTATTCAAATTTTGGAGTGTTAACAACACCACGTTAAGCCTTTTTAGATACTATTTATCAGTCTGTCTCCTCCTCCATTTAGATTTAAGTTACTGGTAACAGTCTATCATTACCAGTCCTGGGTACTTCACTGTTCCTTGCAGTTTGTGCCCAAATTATTGTAGGCAGTCCTTTGTTAAGTATTAATTACCCTAGTGGGAGTCTGATAACTATTTACCATAGTGGTCCTGACTTATACAATGGCAGAGGCCAGAACACATCTGAAAGAGGAAAAGAGATAATATCTTAGACTCATCCTTAGGAGTGGGGAGCCAGGAAACTATTGAGATATACCTCTTAATTTTGCAGATAGAAACCCAATAGCAAGAAGGCTCAATATTTTTGTAGACTTGAAAAGATAAATTAAATAAAAATAAAATTGGCACTTTCAAAAGAAAAACACAGAAAAATCAACATTTTAGCATGTGTTCCCTCCAGTTTATCCTTCCTCAAAAGTGCTCAATTTATGAGAAAAGTTACATGAACCTCAAACCACATAAAACTAGTACAGAATGACTAATATTTAGGCCAGATTGAACCAACATCTCTCTTTTGTACTTATATTCCATTTTTTTTTTAACACATAACTGAGACTCTGGTAAGATCTTTGGCAATGTTAAAGAGGATTAGACCTGGAACAATAAAACTGTTTGACATAGTGACATTAGGAACTAAAAATTTCTTTGCTTTTCAAAATGTCATGAGTGTGGGGTCCATACTCAAGCTCCAATAGGAATATGACTTTTTTTGCTTTCAGGGTTAGATTTTTCTCCCTCTATTAAGAGATACTCCTGATTCTGTGGTGAACAAAAACATAATTTCCACTCCTATGTCAGTTTCAAATAGCATTAATTTCCTCTCCATTCTGTCTGATGTATGTGTATTCATCTTTTCAATATGCCAGCAAATTTGGAAAACTCAGCAGTGGCCACAGGACTGGAAAAGGTCAGTTTTCATTACAATCCCAAAGAAAGGCAATGCCAAAGAATGCTCAAACTATTGCACAATTGCACTCATCTCACACGCTTGTAAAGTAATGCTCAAAATTCTCCAAGCCAGGCTTCAGCAATATGTGAACCGTGAACTTCCGGATGTTCAAGCTGGTTTTAGAAAAGGCAGAGGAACCAGAGATCAAATTGCCAACATCCGCTGGATCATCAAAACAGCAAGGGAGTTCCAGAAAAACATCTATTTCTGCTTTATTGACTATGCCAAAGCCTTTGACTGTGTGGATCACAATAAACTGTGGAAAATTCTGAAGGAGATGGGAATACCAGACCACCTGACCTGCCTCTTGAGAAACCTATATGCAGGTCAGGAAGCAACAGTTAGAACTGGACTTGGAACAACAGACTGGTTCCAAATAGGAAAAGGAGTACGTAAAGGCTGTATATTGTCACCCTGCTTATTTAACTTCTATGCAGAGTACATCTTGAGGAACAATGGGCTGGAAGAAGCACAAGCTGGAATCAAGAATGCCGGGAGGAATATCAATAACCTCAGATATGCAGATGACACCACCCTTATGTCGGAAAGTGAAGAGGAGCTGAAAAGCCTCTTGATGAAAGTGAAAGAGGAGAGTGAGAAAGTTGACTTAAAGCTCAACATTCAGAAAACGAAGATCATGGAATCTGGTCCCATCACTTCATGGCAAATAGATGGGGAAACAGTGGAAACAGTGTCAGATTTTATCTTTTTGGGCTCCAAAATCACTGCAGATGGTGATTGCAGCCATGAAATTAAAAGATGCTTACTCCTTGGAAGGAAAGTTATGACCAACCTAGATAGCATATTTAAAAGCAGAGACATTACTTTGCCAACAAAGGTCTGTCTAGTCAAGGCTATGATTTTTCCAGTGGTCATGTATGGACATGAGTTGGGCTGTGAAGAAAGCTGAGCGCTGAAGAATGGATGCTTTTGAACTGTGGTGTTGGAGAAGACTCTTGAGTGTCCTTTGGACTGGAAGGAGATCCAACCAGTCCATTCTAAAGGAGATCAGCCCTGGGTATTCTTTGGAATGAATGATGCTAAAGCTGAAACTCCAGTACTTTGGCCACCTCTCGCGAAGAGTTGACTCACTGGAAAAGACTCTGATGCTGGGAGGGATTGGGGGCAGGGGGAGAAGGGGACGACAGAGGATGAGATGGCTGGATGGCATCACCAACTTGATGGACATGAGTTTGCGTGAACTCCAGCAGTTGGTGATGGACAGAGAGGCCTGGCATGCTGCAATTCATGGAGACGTAGAGTCGGACACGACGGAGTGACTGAATTGACTGAACTGACTGATCCATCTTTTTATCTGTCATCTATTTCCATATCCTCATCAGCACTTTACTTGGGGGTTCATATATAAAGAGCTTTTTCTTTTAACAGATCTGGCTCTACTTCGGGCAAGCCCATGTCGAGTCACCATGACCACTGTGTTCCAGCAGAGCAATGCAACTGGCAGCGCCGGCTTAGCCCCTGGGAGAGCAGCAGGATAGCAGTGATTGCAAATTTAAAACAGAAAAATGCCATTTTTGAGTTGTGGATACATTCTAGTTGAACATAACTGTGACTTCAGAAAGACATTTTTCTGTTTTAAATTCAGTAATTGAACTTCTTGTATGTTGACTTCCCTCTCCATGGGCTAAGCCAGCATGGTCATTTTGAACAATTTCCCTCCTCTGTGACCTGAAGAGCAATAGACATTTCAAACAATGGGCTCAGAGGCAAACCACGCCATGCATGGGAAAATGGCTAAAACATCCTGAAAGGATTTCCAGTGTTGGGGGCCTTTGGAGAATTGCTCTAGCCTGATACATGCTTTCCTGCAAAAGACTCAGATTTGAAAACAGAGAAACAAAGAAAAACTAAAACAAACCCTGTTGTTAAGAGACTAATTTAAACAATCATCTGGGGATTTCTTGTTTGCTTTCTTTCCTGTTTTGTTTTATTTTGTTTTACATTTGCCTCCTTTATCTATATTGACAATGAAGAACTGAATTAAACCCGTTCATCAAATATGTTAACTCTAGAGTGAGCCCTGGGCAAAATGATCACGAAATATCTGTCTCTGAGAGACATCTTGAGCTCCTTCTTTGATTTACAGTTTTTTCTTTTCCTTTTCCCCCATCCCAATTCCTTTCCAGCTTTTGTCTAATCCTTTCCCTTAATTGTCAAATCCAATGGATCATCCTAGTGTTTATTATTTTCCCTCCCTGTAGAACTAAATGGAAAACATCTCCTCCCTCTTAATTTCTCTCACAGAACTCTGCTAATGTCCTATTCCTTTATGACTTTCTCTTGTTGGTCTCCTTGTTTCCTCATTGGGATTATTGTCTGCTTTCTGCCTATTAAATAATTTTTTCCCCTGCTACCACTCTTTCTCTTCTCAGCTGTATTGCATTGGGATAGTCACATATAAATACTTATTTTTAATCCTAATTGAATTAAGTTTATTATTTGAATATGCAAAACAAAAGATATAGGCAGAGAAGTCATACTTCCTGCCCTGCTTCTGCTGTTGCTAAGTCACTTCAGTCGTGTCTTACTCTGTGAGACCCCATAGACAGTAGCCCACCAGGCTCCTCCATCCCTGGGATTCTCCAGGCAAAAACACTGGAGAGGGTTGCCATTTCCTTCTCCAATGTATGAAAATGAAAAGTGAAAGTGAAGTCGCTCAGTCGTGTTGGACTCTTTGCGACCCCATGGACTATAGCCTACCAGGCTTCTCTGTCCGTCCATGGGATTTTCCAGGCAAGAGTACTGGAATGGGTTGCCATTTCCTTCTCCAACTTCCTGTCCTATTAATTTCATATCAGTTTCATCCATCATACATACAATTAGTTTTTGGTACATTATTTATTGTTTTTATAAAAATAAGAAAATATATATGCAACCTTAGTCTTATTCAAGCAAATGATGGCATATTATATATATATATATATATATATATATATATACACACACACACACACACACACACATACACATACATATACACTCAATACAAATACACATGTAACCATGTATTTTATCATGGCTTTCTTATTCTATAAAAAACACATTTTGGCATTTTGGCATTTTGTAAGTTACCCTATAGCAGTTCATAAAACATTTGTATTTTGTTTTAAATCTATGTAGAATTCTATTTTAGCCTCAATCCTAAACCCTATCTGACCTGAAGCTAAAAGAGATATAAACTTCTTCAACTATGAAATGAAAACTGCCTTTTGTCCAATTAAGATATTAGTTAGGAATTCTAGGCTTTGATTTTTCTTTTCCCAAAATAAATTTTCCAGTGTTATCAAAAGTGACCACTACTTGCCACTATTTTTGTAAGCACCATTTTCACCACAGCAACTAAGTATCAGTACTTCTTGATCACCCAGTATCTTTTTCTTCATCTATACTTCATCTTATATTATTCCTGCTGATAAGGTAGGCAATCATGATATTCCGCATGCTGTGACTTCTAGTATCTTATCCTCCCAATGAGAAGAATGATTTATGTTTGCATTTTCTTTTGCTGGACAAGACTTTCTGAGGTGAAATGATAATGCTGACAATTGCCATCCAAGACTTCCCTTCTCGGGGGTGCATGTTAGTTCTTGGTATGGCAGGCTACAATCCATGGGGTTGCAGGTGAGTCAAATGAACACACACACATGCACTAACAATCTGGCTTGGCCTATATAGAAAGCCTCTGCTGGGGTAAAGAGAGAATCCCAAACTTCTTTGTGAAAGAGAGAAAATGAGGTGAAGAGCATTGGAAACTGGGAATCACCAAATGTATGACTGGTATGCCTAAAGTCAAAGTGTGAAATGCTAGTTCCTTTGTTATATCTGACTCTTTGTGACCCATGAACTAGAGCCTGCCAGGCTCCTCTGTCCATGGAATTCTCCAGACAAGAATACTGGAGTGGGTAGCCATTGTGTTTTCTAAGAGATCTTCCAGACCCAGGGATCAAACTCAGGTCCCTTGCTTGGCAGGCAGATTCTTTACTGTCTGAGTCACCAGGAAAGCTATATATATATATCAGTTCAGTTCCGTTCAGTTGCTCAGTCGTGTCCGACTCTTTGCGACCCCATGAATCGCAGCACACCAGGCCTCCCTGTCCATCACCAACTCCTGGAGTTCACTCAGACTCACGTCCATTGAGTCAGTGATGCCATCTAGCCATCTCATCCTCTGTCGTCCTCTTCTCCTCCTGCCCCCAATCCCTTCCAGCATCCGAGTCTTTTCCAATGAGTCAACTCTTCGCGAGAGGTGGCCAAAGTACTGGAGTCTCAGCTTTAGCATCATTCCTTCCAAAGAAATCCCAGGGCTGATCTCCTTCAGAATGGACTGGTTGGATCTCCTTGCAGTCCAAGGGACTCTCAAGAGTCTTCTCCTACACCACAGTTCAAACGCATCAATTCTTCAGCGCTAAGCTTTCTTCACAGTCCAACTCTCATATCCATACATGACTACTGGCAAAACCATAGCCTTGACTAGATGGACCTTTGTAGGCAAAGTAATGTCTCTGCTTTTGAATATGCTATCTAGGTTGGTCATAACTTTTCTTCCAAGGAGTAAGTGTCTTTTAATTTCATGGCTGCAGTCACCATCTGCAGTGATTTTGGAGCCTCCCCAAAATAAAGTCTGACACTGTTTCCACTGTTTCCCCATCTATTTGCCATGAAGTGATGGGACCGGATGCCATGATCTTTGTTTTCTGAATGTTGAGCTTTAAGCCAGCTTTTTCACTCTCCTCCTTCACTTTCTTCAACAGGCTTTTTAGCTCCTCTTCTCTTTCTGCCATAAGGGTCTTGTCATCTGCATATCTGAGGTTATTGATATTTCTCCCAGCAATCTTGATTCCAGCTTGTGCTTCTTCCAGTCCAGTGTTTCTCATGATGTACTCTGCATAGAAGTTAAATAAGCAGGGTGACAATATACAGCCTTTACGTACTCCTTTTCCTATTTGGAACCAGTCTGTTGTTTAGTGTCCACTTCTAACTGTTGCTTCCTGACCTGCATACAGAGCTCTCAAGAGCCAGGTCAGATGGTCTGGTATTCCCATCTCTTTCAGAATTTTCCACAGTTTAGTGTGATCCACACAGTCAAAGGCTTTGGCATAGTCAATAAAGCAGAAATAGATGTTTTTCTGGAACTCTC
>SJYQ01000285.1:125142-138609 GCA_006410935.1 Redunca redunca
TCTACTTAAGTTATATTTGTCCTTCTCCTGATTATCTAAGTTGATTAGAATACACTTTTAATCAAACTAAGGTAGTAGTATATACTATCTCATTTGATGCCATTTTAATTCCTGTGACCAAGGAATTTAGAGAATTTGCCAATATGTTCCATTAGTCATGAGAAAGAAGTGTTTGGGTCAAAACATAAGGATGTACTGTATAGCACAGGGAACTCTATTCAATACTCTGTAATGGCCTATATGGGAAAAGAATCTAAAAAATAGTGATGTACATATATATATATACATACATATACATATATATACACACACATACATGTATATATAATGGATTCACTTTGTTGTACACCTGAAATGAATACAGCACTGTGTATCAACTATACTCCCTGAAAAGTTAAATAAATAAATAAAGTGCAAGTAACTTGAACTCTTAAAAAAAAGGTTCTATGAAAACATAACAAAATTCATGTATGATGGGTTACTGGTGATACAATTATAGTTCAGTAGAGTTCAGTTCAGTCATTCAGTGGTATCTGACTCTTTGCAACCCCATGAACCACAGCATGCCAGGCTTTCCTATCCATCACTAACTCCTGGAGTTCACTCAAACTCATGTCAATTGAGTCATTTATGCCATCCAACCATCTCATCCTCTGTCGTCCCCTTCTCCTCCTGCCATCAGTCTTTCCCAGGATCAGGGTCTTTTCAAATGAGTCAGCACTTCACATCAGGTGGCCAAAGAATTGGAGTTTCAGCTTCAACATCAGTCCTTCCAATGAACACCCAGGACTGATCTCCTTTAGGATGGACTGGTTGGATCTCCTTGCAGTCCAAGGGACTCTCAAGAGTCTTTTCCAACACCACAGTTCAAAAGCATCAATTCTTTGGTGCTCAGCTTTCTTCACAGTCCAACTCTCACATCCATACATGGCTACTGGAAAACCCATAGCCTTGATTAGATGGACCTTTGTTGGCAAATTAATGTCTCTGCTTTTTAATAAGCTATCTAGGTTGGTCATAACTTTCCTTCCAAGAAGTAAGCATCTTTTAATTTCATGGATGCAATCACCATCTGCACTGATTTTGGAGCCCAGAAAAATAAACTTAGTCACTAATTCCACAGTTTCCCCATCTATTTGCCATGAAGTGATGAGACTGGATGCCATGATCTCAGTTTGCTGAATGTTGAGTTTTAAGCCAACTCGTTTACTCTCCTCTTTCACTTTCATCAAGAGGCTTTTTAGTTCCTTTGCACTTTCTGCCATAAGGGTGGTGTCATCTGCATATTTGAGGTTATTGATACTTCTCCCAGCAATTTTGATTCCAGCTTGTGCTTCCTCCAGCCCATCGTGTCATGATGTACTTTGTATAGAAGTTAAATAATAAGTAGGGTGATAATATACAGCATTGAAGTACTCCTTTTCCTATTTGGAACCAGTCTGTTGTTCCAAGTCCAGTTCTAACTGTTGCTTCCTGACCTGCATACAGGTTTCTCAAGAGGCAGGTCAGGTGGTCTGGTATTCCCATCTCTTTCAGGATTTTCCACAGTTTATTGTGATCCACACAGTCAAAGGCTTTGGCATAGTCAATAAAGCAGAATAGATGTTTTTCTGGAACTCCCTTGCTTTTTAGATAATCCAGCAGATGTTGGCAATTTGATCTCTGGTTCCTCTGCCTTTTCTAAAACCAGCTTAAACATCTGGAAGTTCATGGTTCACATTGCTGAAACCTGGCTTGGATAATTTTAAGCATTACTTTACAAGAGTGTGAGATGAGTCCAATTGTGTGGTAGTTTCAGCATTCTTTGAGATTGCCTTTCCTTGGGACTGGAATGAAAACTGACCTTTTCCAGTCCTGTGACCACTGCTGAGTTTTCCATATTTGCTGGCATATTGAGTGCAGCACTTTCACAGCATCATCTTTCAGGATTTGAAATAGCTCAACTGCAATTCCATCACCTCCACTAGCTTTGTTCGCAGTGATGCTTCCTAAGTCCCACTTGATTCACATTTCAGGATGTTGGCTCTAGGTGAGTGATCACACCATCATGATTATCTGGGTCGTGAAGATCTCTTTTGTATAGTTCTTCTGTGTATTCTTGCCACCTCTTCTTAATATCTTCTGCTTCTGTTAGGTCCCTAACATGTCTGTCCTTTATTGAGCCCATCTTTGCATGATGGGTATCTCTAATTTTCTTGAAGAGATCTCTAGTCTTTTCCATTCTATTGGTTTCCTCTGTTTCTTTGCATTGATCACTGAGGAAGGCTTTCTTGTCTCTCCTTGCTATTCTTTGGAAATCTGCATTCAAATGTGTATATCTTTCCTTTTCTCCTTTGCTTTTCACTTCACTTCTTTTCATATCTATTTGTAAGGCCTCCTCAGACAGCCATTTTGCTTTTTTGCATTTCTTTTTCTTGGGGATGGTCTTGATTCCTATCTCCTGTACAATGTCACGAACCTCAGTCCATAGTTCATCAGTCACTCTGTCTATCAGATCTAGTCCCTTAAATCTATTTCTCACTTCCACTCTATAGTCGTAAGGGATTTGATTTAGGTCATACCTGAATGGTCTAGTGGTTTTCTCCACTTTCTTCTATTTCAGTCTGAATTTGGCCATAAGGATTGCATGATATGAGCCACAGTCTGCTCCCGGTCTTGTTTTTGCTGTCTGTATAGAGCTTTTCCATCTTTGGCTGCAAAGAATATAATCAGTCTGATTTCAATGTTGACCATCTGGTGAGGTCCATGTATAGAGTCTTCTCTTGTGTTGTTGGCAGAGGGTGTTTGTTATGACCAGTGTGTTCTCTTGGCAGAACTCTATTAGCCTTTGCCCTGCTTCATTCTATCCAAGGCCAAATTTGCCTGTTACTCCAGGTGTTTCTTGATTTCCTACTTTTGCATTCCAGTCCCCTATAATGAAAAGGACATCTTTTTTGGGTGTTAGTTCTAGAAGGTCTTGTAAGTCTTCATAGAACATTTCAACTTCAGCTTCTTCAGCATTACTGGTTGGGGCATAGACTTGGATTACCATGATACTGAATGGTTTGCCTTGGAAACAAACAGAGATCATTTTGTCATTTTTGAGATTGCATCCAAGTACTGCATATCGGACTCTTTTGTTGACTATGATGACTACTCCATTTCTTTAAGGGATTCCTGTCTGCAGTAGTAGATATAATGGTCATCTGAGTTAAATTCACCCATTCCAGTCCATCTTAGTTCACTGATTCCTAGAATGTCGATGTTCACTCTTGTCACCTCCTGTTTCTCCACTTCCAATTTGACTTGATTCATGGACCTAACATTCCAGCTTCCTATGCAATATTGGTCTTTACAAAACGAAATCTTGCTTCTATCACCAGTCCCATTCACAACTCTGTGTTGTTTTTGCTTTGGCTCCATCCCTTCATTCTTTCTGGAGTTATTTCTCCACTGATCTCAAGTAGCATACTGGGCAGCTACCGACCTGGGGAGTTCATTTTTCAGTGTCCTATCTTTCTGCCTTTTCATACTGTACATGAGGTTCTCAAGGCAGGAATACTGAAGTTGTTTGCCATTCCCTTCTCCAGTGGACCACATTCTCCACCATGACCCGACCGTCTTGGGTGGCCCCATTTGGCATGGCTTAGTTTCATTGAGTTAGTCAAGGCTGTGGTCATGTGATCAGATTGGGCTAGTTGTCTGTGACGGTAGTTTCAGTCTGTCTGCCCTCTGATCCCCTCTCAGTGCCTATCGTCTTACCTGGGTTTCACTTACCTTGGATGTGGGGTCTCTCTTCAAGGCTGCTCCATCAAAGCTGTCACTGTTCCTTACATGGGGTAACCCCTCTCAGCTACTGCCCCTGTCCTTGGGAGTGGGGTAGTTTAAGGAAGATCATAGATCAAAGATCTTATATACAGGTGCCTCTTCATTCACATCATTTCATTCCCTATATTATGGCCAGAGATAGTTATACTTTGGAGAAAATTTTTAAAAATTTATTGTGCAAAGTATACACTCATATGAACGTCTTCTGACTCAAGGGGACAGTAAGGCATATTTGCCTCTTAAATGGCGTTATAATGATATGTGAATTCTCTGAATGACTACATTTTTTTAGTTTTATTATATATCTCACAATGCCTAGTTAAAAGGCATTACAGCCCAAGTTGCAGTTTTTAAAGCATAATAAATATCCATTGTAATACAGAAAGTGAGAAATTAACCAGAACTTTGGAATCTTATAATAATTTGTCATTATTATCACTATATATAGAATACATGACTACAGAGAATTTACAGTTTCTGCAGTGTACCAAAATTACATGTATAGTGTCTCTCATGTACCCACTACACTTATTTTTTATAGTATCCCCGCAGGTTCAGTGCTATCAACTCCATTTTTCTTTTAGAGAAATTTAAGTGTCTTGTTCAGTTTAAATCATAGCTAAACCTTATTATAAAACATCTTGCTCTACTGTATGTCGAGTGATAATATATTGCATGTGCTCCCACTGTGCAAGGCAATGCATATGTAAACTCACTAAAACCTCTCTGAAGAGAATGCTGTACTTATTCCTAAGACATGAATTAATCAGTATGCATTTGTATGTATATTTATGTCATCCAATTTTAATTACACATAGGTAGAGCAGCCTGTCATTCAGGCATAAATCTTCATTTTACTCTTCAGCCTTTACAATAGGGAATTAACCCCATCCACTATTCCTGGAGGAGGGCATGGCAACCCACTCCAGTATTGTTGCCTGGAGAATCTCATGGACAGAGGAACCTGGCAGGCTATCATCTATAGGGTTGCAAAGAGTTGGACATGACTGAAGTGACTTAGCACGCATGTTTACTTACTGTTTAACATACAATTAGCTTACTGTTTAACATACAGAATTTCCTGAATTAGCAATGTCAAATCTCTGCTCTGTGGTTATTTTCCAAAGAGGAGGAATTAAAGTTGTTTATTGTAGATACATTATTGATAAGTATTCTATACATCACAGTGTATGGTCCTTATGAGAATTCCTGGGATAAGATTTACTGAGGTCTTAGAAATGGGGATAGACTTTCCAAACTTCATCTTAACTCTGGGCACTCTGAGTAATGTAACTGAGAAGATTTTTCCCTTGTTAGTGATTCTTAGAAAGTTCAGAGCAAATTTGTTGTCCGATTCTAAAAAGTGTGTAGAACCTTATGGCATGTATTTTATCCTTGGCTTCATTTTATTTCTTTTACCATTCATATACTTCACTGTAATATAATTCATAGCTATTTCTATTGTGCTGATTGTCTACATATATCATAAATATAACTTTACTCAGATTCATTTCACAGAAAATTTGAGGTAGTTTCCTTAGAATACATGCAATAGAGCAAAAAAACCAGAGCAAAGGAATTTATTATCATGGGGAATATGAGTGTGAATTAAGGAAATATCCAGCTACAAGTCAAATACAGTTTTTAAAATTAGACTACTCATTTGGTTCAGTGCTTTCTTGTGTGCAAAGGACAAAAAGTATACGTTAATTACAAAATTTACATTGTCAACTAGGGAGCTATTTTTTAAAAGGAACATATTGGCTCTACAAATGTCATTTTTCCTAAATCTTAATTTTAAAAGAGATATTATAATGATCCTCAACTCTACTTTATATATAGAGTAGTGTTTACTACTGAATTAAGTGAACAGATATTATTAGTTGTATAGAAATATCATTCTTTTGTTTTTGTGAAAGGTAGGGATGAGTGGAGTAATTACTAGCAATGATTTACACTACATAATCAGATTAACTCCCACATACTAATAAAATATAATAAAAATGGGTATATCTTATTTTATAATTACAAAGTAAACTATAGACAAATACTTTGCTCTAATGGTCAAATTGCCTCATATTCAAGTAATAGAAAACATTTTTTTCAGTATTTATAAGCCTCATGGGTACACCTTAAGAAAGACTCTACTTAATAAAGAGTTTTGATGACACTGTGTGGCCTCAAACAACAACAGGGTCCAGAAAACTTTGGGCTACTTTTCATATTCAATATCTTCCCATCAGTTCTCATTCTCAGTTTGAAAAAGTAAACATATTACAGGTGGATGTGCAAATAGGAATTTAATATGGTTAAGTTAGAATTTAAAATATGTGGGGAAATGTGGACTAATTAAAAAATAAGTTGGAAAAAATGATTCCATCTCTTTTTACCATTCACAAAATATATAAATATAGAGTAGAATATATGTATGGTTTACATTTTTCAAAACAACTTTGAGGCATAGAAATTCTTTAAAACAAATCTATAAAAGCTAATACAGATTTGTAAGCAATATCAAAATGATAATGTGTATTTATATAAAAGTTCCTGATAAAGTGAAAGAAAAAAAACAGAGTGGGAGAAAATATTTGTAACATATATAAAAATTTCACTGTCTTAGTTCATTTGGATTGCTGTAACAAAATTACAACAGAGTAGATGACTAATACACAACAGAAACTTATTTCTCACAGTTCTGGAGACTTTTTGAAGCCTAAGATCAAGGCAACAGCAGATTTGGAGTCTGGTGAGAATTTGCTTCCTGGTTCACTTAGTAGTCTTTTTACTATGTCTTCATATGACAGAAGTGACCAAGGAGGTCACTGGGATCACTTTTTAAGGGTGCTCTGTGCTGGGCTCAGTTGCTAAGCAGTGTCCGACTCTTTGCAACACAATGGACTGTCCACCAGCCTCCTCTCTCCTTGGGATTTCCCAGGCAAGGATACTGGAGTAAATTGCCACTGCTTTCTCCAAGGGATCTTCCTAACCCAGAGATTGAACCTTCATCTCTTGCGTCTCCTGCAATTGCAGGTGGATTCTTTACCACTAAAGACCCTTTCTAAGGGTAGTAATCCTACTTGTGAGAGCCCCATCTTCATAAACTAATTGCCCCCTAAGGGTCTTAATCCTACTTATGAAAGCTCAATCTTCATGACCTAATCACCCCTGAAAGACCCCACCTCCTATCCTATCACACTGGGGGTTAGATTTCAATGAATTTTGAGGGGACACCCACAGTCAGTCTATAGCAGCCACCAAAATCATAAAAGTCTTCCCTGACACCATAACTAATGAAGCACATTCAGATCCCCAGCCCAGCCCTCTCTCAGCTTTTATCCTGTTGTAGTCTATTTACAGCACACACTTTTGCCTGGTATAATATATCATATTAATTTGTTTGTAATTTTATTGTCTACAGTCTCCAAAAGATGGTGCAATTGGGAGACGGGTAGACAAAACTGCCTTATGAAAATATTAACATAGGGATTGTAGCACAGTTTCATCAACAAAAAGCTATACTTTGTGAGCCATAACTTAAAAAGATTAAGAAAGCTAATCATTGACTAGGACAAATGTATTTCATATTTTTACACATAGGAATTTCATTTGATAAAAGAGTATAAAATTCATTCTGGAACTCTCCAAATTAAAACAAAAGCATCTAATTTGGAAGACCATGGTAAACAATTAAACCTGCATTTTTCTTCTTCAAAAACTAACTTGAGATGTCACTATGTGTTTGCAATTTCTTTTCAAACTAGGTATGTCAATTTACTCCTATTTTCTTTCTTGTATCTAAAAATGCAAATAGGGAAGGTGCATTAAAAAAAAATCTCTTTGAGAGAGGGGAAAAAAAGGAACATTTCTCAGAGAAGATTTTGACTGAAATAGCCTTTGCTTATTTACCAAAGTACATTCCCAGGAAGATTTTTTTCCTCAAACGCATTTGGAAATGCTTCCTTGAAGCCTGGTGTTTCAGGAGAAGCACTTTCTGAGTTGACAGGACGTATGCCTCTTCACTAAGCACTCTACTTTTCATTTCTTGCTATGACATGGTGTTAAAATCTCCAAGGTGATGTTTAGGCTGCTCTCAAACTATTCTAACAATCTGGAAACCTTAAGTTCCTTTCTAAAAAACAAAGCTGATAAAGCTTTTGAGCTTTAAAAGAAGAGTGTACTTTGAGTTTCTATTGAATAATACATAAATGTGTTTACATGGGCATGCTGGGTTTATCTTCTTTTATTGTTGTAATGGAAAGTTTAGAAATTTAACATAAAGTAAAATCTAGAATTTAAGTTTCTGGATTTCACTTTATATACTATAATAATAAAAACAATAACATTGTCAAAGGCCAGAGTGTAGCAGCCAGTGTCTGAGGGGGTTGAGGAGTCTGCCAACTTTCCTAGATTTAAGGTGTTCTAATGACTTATGTACAATGTGCATCATTGGTTATGCTGTCATTGTCTTCCCCAGGCCATCATGTCACATGTGCATACTCACCCTGCAGCCACACCCCAACCCCATCCAGCATACAAAGCTTGGCCACCTTTCTAGGTTACTGTGTTGTGTGTTTAGTCAGTCAGTTGTGTCCAACTCTTTGCAACCTCATGGACTGCAGCCTGCCAGATCCCTATGATCATGGGGGTTTTTTTCAGGCAAGAATACTGGAGTTGGTGGCCATTTCATCCTCCAAGGAATTTTTTTATCCAGGGATCTAACTTAGGTCTCCTACGTCTCTTGCACTTTACCCATTGAGCCATCAGGGAAGCCCTGGCCCAGACTTAATCCCCTTCCCGGGTCACTTGCAAGACTCATGAGTGCATCTCATGAGAGCGAGTTGCATGGTTTATAAACCTCAGGAGACATTGGAGGACAAGCCCTCCAGTTGGTCTACGAACATAAAGCATCATTCTTTGAGATAGTTGAGGACAGACAATGATACTTAAACAACAATTCCTCTAATTCACATGCCTGGCAAAGAAAACCATAAAAACACAGTGGCATTTTCTAAGTTTGTTTCATTTTGAATTTAAAATTAATTCTCAGCTCAGACTCTTAGGTGCTTCATTAAAATATGCATCTGTCCTGGACTTGAGTCAAAAGCTCTCTTTTCCCTTCCTGTGGCCTGACATGATGATTTCTTAATCGATACTATATCATATTGCAAACATCAAAGATGAACACTGATAACCCTGTTTCTACAATACTCAACACTCTCCCTGAATGATCATTTTCTTAGAATTAGATGTTCCATGTCCAGCAGCATTCAAGTTACAGGCTGACATTCATTCAGCCATATTTTTACCTTTGAATTCTTTTGAATAAATATCTAGCTACTATCTCCAGTATCTGAGAAGTAAAAGCAATGTGTGTGTTCAGGTGTTTGGGGTACAGATATTTAAATGTTTAAAATTGGATTTTAATAAAATCTTTCTAATATATTGTTTATGTCTTCGAAACTGTTCACTCATTTCCAATCTTACAGCACTTTTTTCTAAGGTCAAATTTGCTTGAATGTTTAGTAAATGGCTTATGGAAGCATCAAACAAATGATTTCAAATATTAAAAGCAACTGAGTTCCATTAAAATGAAGATTCTTCCATAACATTTCTTCAGGAATTTAAAATCATTGCATTTTAAAAGTATTTTTTCTTTCTCCAAAATTATCAAAATTAGATCCTCTAACATTAGTTGGAGAAATTTAAGATTATCTAAAATTAATATTACAGATCAGTGTATCCTATCATCTAGATTTTTATCAAACATCTATAATATATACAAACCTGAAATGTTCAAAATAGTGCCTGAGTCCAGGCTTGATGTGTTGAAGATTGAAAGTTAAAATGAAAATATTTGCTTGTTGACTGCATTCTATTAGCTGTTCTAATGTGTATCTGTTTAACAGTTTCACATTATCTCATTTTGACCTATGCATTAATTACAAAAAAAGAGACTTACAGAGTTCAAATATTTTCTTGACACAGATTCTGTACCTTCTATTATTTTTTGCATACCCATATCCCAGGAAAATTTCTTTCTTTTCTAGGGTGTAATGGTTTGGATACTGATACTGTTGTCTAACTCATGAATATCACCTATTTTCATCTCTATGAATGAATTAAAAAATCAGCTTTGAAAGGACACCTGTCAATATTTTCAGATGAATCTTCTTGGAGGCCATTCCTTTGACCTTTGTGTTCCTGATCATCTCAGAACTTCACACATTTATGAGCTTGTTGGCATTTCTTTTATAATTATATATCTGCTTCTAACTGTTTCCTGAAGAATATAAGCCTCTGTGCTGGCTGACTGAAAGAAAAAAAAAAAAAAGCTAACTGCAGAGATGAGTAGTTGCATTTCTCCATAATGGTGAAACAAAGTAAAACAACTTCATAATGGACCTAGAACAAATAAGGCTATAAAGAAAACCAAAACATAAAACTACAAGGATATAGATGTATAAAGAAATAAGACATGCCCATTCACAATATAAACTAACGATTTCAGTTACATTGAGATTAAAACCCTGGTAGGCTGCAAAGTGATTTTTGAAGAAGCAAAAATACATATATTTGACTGATTTTTTTTTTCTAACAAGAATTGTTTTTCTTCTTTTTTAAAAAAATTGTGTTCATTTCAATTAAATGGTCAATTTGGTATGTGTGTATACAGCCTATTTTATATCGATTGTTTGCAGGCTTATGGGAAGTAAAATAACCATAATACAGACCTCCAAAGACAGTTCTAATTTAAACTTAAGATAACAACAACAACAACAACAAATTAAAGGTGGAGCTCTGGAAAATAAAGTAAAATCAAGTATGCTTCCAACTCAACAATTAGAAACTGACTAAAATGACTAAAGCAAAATTTCAGATGGGATCACTGACTGACCTCAATTAGTGTTGAAATAAAATAAGTAGAAATAGTGCTGACCATGACTGAGAAAAATATTTGCTAAACACTGTACAGACTGAAAAAAATGGTGATGGACACCAAGAATTCATATACTTTTTGCCTTCCTAAGAGAGTAATAAAGTACTGGAAGATGTGGAGGAATTTCTTGCAGACCTAACCCAACTGACTTCATTAATTTGGAGGAACAATGGTCACACATACATTTCAAATATTTCATTCCTAAGAATTTATTTGAATAATGTCCTATTCATTCATAAAGACAGCCTCAAAGACTACTTCACTAAAATAAGAAGCAAATTGGCACATAAACAGGAAAAAAATTACATGAAAGGTTTTCAGGTGAGCACTGAAATATTTAGATATAGTAATGTTTAACTGTCATAATGATATGGTAAAAAAGAATTAAAGAATACTCTCAAATTAATTCTATGAGTCCATCATTAGTCCAATACCAAAACCAGACAAAGACACTACAAAAATAGGTAATTAAAAGCCAATAGCTCTGATTAATATAAATGTAAAAAATCCTCAACAAATATTAGCAAATTCAACACCAGATAAAAAGGATCATACATCATGGTCAAGTGGGATTTGTTCCAGGGATGCAAGGATGGTGCAACATCTACAAATTAATGTGATATACCATATTAACAAACTTCCCTGGTGGCTTAGGTGGTAAAGCGTCTGTCTACAATGCGGGAAACCTGGGCTCGATCCCTGGGTCAGGAAGATCCCCTGGAGAAGGAAATGGCAATCCACTCCAGTACTATTGGTTGGAAAATCCCATGGACAGAGTAGCCTGATAGGCTACAGTCCATGGGGTTGCAAAGAGTCGGACACGACTGAGCGACTTCACTTTCACTTTCACCATATTAACAAAAGGAAAGATAAAAATCACATGATCATCTCAATAAACACAGAAAAACCATTTGATAAAATTCAGCATCCACTCATAGTAAAAACTCCTATAAAAGTTCTTATGGAAGGAGTATATCGCAACATAACAAAAACCATATATGACAAATCCACAGCTAACAACACACTCAGTGTTGAAGAGCTGAAAGCTTTCCTGCTAAAATCAGGAACAAGAAAATTATGCCTGCTCTCTCAACTTTTTTTTTAACATAGTATTGAATAGAATATGAGCCATAGTGATAAGAAACAAAGACATCTAAATTGCAAGGGAAGAAATAAAAGTGTTGCTATTTTTCAAGATTGGAGAGAAATAAAGTGACCTTGTATGCTGATGGAAATGGACAAGGTAAAATGGATAAACACAAATACAAAAGTATAACTGCAAGAGCAAAGTCCTCAAGAAGGTGAAGAATGATAGACTTTAGAAACCCAAATTACTTATGAACAACATATTTTGACTGCAAATCACCTCTAGACCAAAATAAAAAGGAAAACATTAAATAAACAAATATTGAACTCTCAACAGTATTTGTTTTTGATTTTGAGTCATGCTGGCTAGCTGGTTTGAGATAGTTTCTCTATATTTAAAGTTATTAATAATTAAGTATATTGAGATGTTTATTTTAGTATAAATAAAAGGGAAATTTAAAAAAAAACTAAAAATTGTTTGTAAATTACTCAGGGAGGTGGAATATAAGTTCTTATTTGTAATAAAATATCAACCAGTGTCAAAGATATTGATGATCAGCATCCTTAACTTCACTGGGGCGTCCCTTGTGGCTTAGCTGGGAAAGCATCCGCCTGCAATGCTGGAAACCTGGGTTTGACCCCTAGGTTGGGAAGATCCCCTGGAGAAGGGAAAGGCTACCCACTCCAGTATTCTGGCCTGGAGAATTCCACGGACTGTATAGTCCATGGGGTCACAAAGAGAACTTCACTGCTGGGAAAGATAGAAGGCAGGAGGAGAAGGGGATGACAGAGGATGAGACGGTTGGATGGCATCACCGATTTGATGGACGTGAATCTGAGTAAGCTGCAGGAGATGGTGAAGGACAGGGAAGCCTAGCATGTTGCAGTACATGGGGTCACAGAGTTAGATATGACTGAGCGACTGAACGACAGCAAACTTCACTCTTTGTGAAGAAGTGAAAAAAGAAGTGAGAAACAAGAAAAACACCATTTTAAATCATCACAATAATAGCTGATTCACGCAAGAATCACTAATGGTGATAAATTTAGTGAGGGATGTTTGATCTGAAACATCTTGCATAGTCTCAAGTACCTTTTCTTGAAGGCTTTGATTGAAAAGTGAAAAATGGTAATGCTCTAATGGAAAGAATGTCAGACACCATGTTAACCAAATGGTCAAAGTTATGATAAGTCAGGAGACAATTTAAAAATCTTGCTTTCCAAAATGGTGCACTAAGAAAGCATAAACCATCATCTCTGTATTTCTACTAAGAATGAACTTTTTTCTATTCAGTAGGAAACATCACATAAACCAAAACTGAGTAATTTTTTACAAAAAAAAAAAAAAAAANAAAAAAAAAAAAAGAGTAAAGCCTAGTCTGTCCTTTTCCAAGTTACAAATGCATCATGGACAAAGAAAGAATACTTCAAATTAAAAAAGAATGAAGGTTATGACAACTAGATGTAGTATGTTCTGCTTGATTTGATTCTGAACCAAATTTTGGTATTCATATAAAGAAAAGACTGTTACTGATAATTGAGTTGGATATATTACATCATAGTATTCTCTCAGTATTAATTTTCTTTCTTTCTTTCTTTCTTTTTTTTTTTTTAATTACACTTTTTATTTCTAAGGA
>SJYQ01000285.1:149555-162653 GCA_006410935.1 Redunca redunca
ATATATATATATATATATATATATATATATACACACACACACATATATATTCACACACATATATATATGTATACATATATATTTTAATTCTAAGTCTCTGAGTGTACAGGTAATTTGTTATTCAGTAAATAAAATGACTAATAAAGGTAAGGTATGATACTGAGAACAACATGCTGTGGGCTGTTTGTATGGCCTGCTAGCTTTAGGTTCAGTATTCTAATACTGAACATCTTATAAAACAACAAACAAGGAAGGTAAGACTACTTTGTGACCTAGCTCAGTCGCATCTGACTCTTGATGACCCCATGGACTGCAGCCCACCAGGCTCCTCTATCCATGAGACTTCCCAGGCAAGAATATTGGGGTGGGTTGCCACTTCTTCCTCCGGGGGATCTTCCCAACCTAGGATCAAACGCAAGTCTCCTGCATCTCCTGGCAGGCAGATTCTTCACCACTGCACCACCTGGGCAGCCCTGTGATGTAGTAAAACTGAGTAAAAGAAATGGATTGTAGCTCCCTTATTTCAGCATAGTCAAGGATGGAAAATAGATCATCAGAATATTTTTGGCATCATAACAGTAGTT
The DNA here is from genome assembly GCA_006410935.1 of Redunca redunca. Lineage (NCBI taxonomy): Eukaryota > Metazoa > Chordata > Mammalia > Artiodactyla > Bovidae > Redunca > Redunca redunca. The sequence continues at coordinate 150,140 of SJYQ01000285.1, forward strand.
CAAGGTGAATTTTAGAGATTGTGTAAAACAACAGCACAGCTCAGGTCAAGATGCTTAAGTAAGAAAAGCAGGTTATGCTGCATCATGACCAAAGATCTGTGTAGCCATCACAGGAAGACACAGGGACGGAAGTCTCAAATAGGTAAGAGGACATCATAAGTACAAGTGAGATGACCTCATTGCCACCAGAAGCCTGGAAAGGAGAGCTAGTGATTTGATGTGCCTGCACTTAGACAATCCAGACTAATCATATACTCTCAACTTGGAGAATTATAGGACAATAATAGTTTTATTCATTTTATTTAAAAAATACACTTATAATTTACGTTGAAATTTTTCACCTTTCATGAGTTGAATAAAACAGGTAGTTTGGATGATTTAACCCACTAAAAACAAACAACAAAAATTAATTTTAATTGTCAGTTACACAACAGACATAGAAAATCCTTTTTTGAAGGTTTTCCTAATGATTTACTTAATTTTTCAAGAACAAAAATATATCTACTTTTCAAAAATACATCTCTTGAATACAGAGGAGTATGAATAGGTTTATACATATAGACTGAGAAAGACATTATAACTAATTTTGTTTCCAAACTTAAAAAAAACTAGCACAAGCAAGTTCACATAAATACAACAACATGAAATGAGAAAGTTAGAAAATTCTAACAATTTTGTTAAAAGACTCAAGCATTGTTTTTCTTAAGAACAACTGAGAAGAGGATGTTAGGTCTCTTTTACTCGGATTTTTTAAACTATAACTCATATACTATTTGATACATCCATTTCAAGTGCACGATTTGATATATTGTAAGGAAATTAGTAGGTCCAACCATTGCTTCAATATAGTTACAGAGCACTCCATCACTCAAAGATATCTTTGTATTTTTATGGAATCAACTTTTCTGGATATTTTATATAAATGAAACCATAGAATACATAGTCTTTTGTACCTGGATTATTTCATTGAGCATAAAGTTTTTGTGGTTCATTCATGTTGCAACATTTATCAATAATTTGTTCTTTTTATTGTGAAATTTAATTTTTAATTTTTTTTTTTTAATCTAGTCACTAGTTGATAGATTTTCAGATTGTTTCCGGTTTACAGCTATTCTGAATAATGCTGCTATGAGCATTTGCATAGTCATCTTTGTGTAAACAAATGTTTGGATTTCTCATGGACTTAAGAATGGAATTAAATGCATATTTAACTTTTTAAGAAACTGTCACAGTCTTTTCCAAAGCACCTGTACTAGTTCTCATTCCTACCAGCATTATATAAAGGTTCAATTTTCTCTACATGATTGCCAACACTTGGTATGATCAGGTTTTTTTCTTTTTTGTAACTTTTAATGATAACAGTGGATATCTGCTCACATGAATAAGAAAATAATTTGTCCAATTTTTTAATTGGTTTGCTTGTCATCTTCTTGAGCTGAAGGATTTCTCTGTATATTTTGGTTACACATCCTTTCTCATATACATAATTTGCAAATATTTTCTAGATAGGTTGTCATTTTTCTGCCCCAGGTTGGAGAAGAAAGTTCATTCATACCCACTACAAATAGGAATTACTAAATATAAAAGTGATATTTTGTTACGATAAGTATACTTTATACATTTAAAGTTATATTTACTGGGAGAAATATCAACAACCTCAGGTATGCAGATGATACCACCTTTATGGCATAATGTGTAGAAGAACTAAAAAGTCTCTTGATGAAAATAAAAGAGGAGAGTGAAAAGGCTGGCTTAAAGCTCAATATTCAGAAAACTAAAATCATGGCATCTGGTCCCATCACTTCATGGCATAGATGGGGAAAGAGTGGAAACAGTGGCTGCCTTTACATTTTGGGGCTCCAAAATCACTGCAGATGGTGATCACAGCCATGAAATTAAAAGACACTTACTCCTTGGAAGAAAAGTTATGACCAACCTAGACACACAGCATATTCAAAAGCAGAGACATTACTTTGCCAACAAAGGTCCATCTAGTCAAAGCTATGGTTTTCCCTGTGGTCATGTATGGATGTGAGAACTGGACTATAAAGAAAGCTCAGTGCTGAAGAATTGATGCTTTTGAACTGTGGTGTTGGAGAAGAATCTTGAGAGTCCCTTGGACTGCAAGGAAATCCAACTAGTCCATCCTAAAGAAGGTCAGTCCTGGGTGTTCATTGGAAGAACTGATGTTGAAGTTGAAACTCCAATACTTTAGCCACCTGATGTGAAGAGCTGACTCATTTGAAAAGACCCTGATGCTGGGAAAGATTGAGGGCAGGAGGAGAAGGGGACAACAGATGATGAGATGGCTGGATAGCATCACCGACTCAATGGACATGAGTTTGGGTAAACTCCAGGAGTTGGTGATGGACAGGGAGGCCTGGTGTGCTGTGATTCATGGGGTTGCAAAGAGTCGGACATACCTGAGAGGCTGAACTGAAACGAACTGAACTGAACTGGAATAAATTGGGTTTGTAAATTGAAAGGCACAACATTTATACACTGAAGAGTTTGCTAAGAGAAATTAGATTCTTTAGCTATACATAAACATGTACATCTGGACTTCAGATGATGGAAAAAGTAATATAATTGATTGACCTTTTTGGGTTTGTAAACCACGGAGAAAATTCTGACTCACAAGGCTAATAAGTTTCATTTTTAATGTCTCGTTTGCACTCTTCAATTAGACTGATAAAGCATCTTGAAAGAATAAGACATTTTAAAGTTAGATCACTAATGATACCAAAGGAACTGCTTACTTTCCATGATAAAGATTCAAGCACAAAGGCTGAACATTCAAAACTGCTAAGACTTCCTAAGAACATGGAATTATCTTAACATGATATGTCATGCATTTATTTGTCATTGCACAATTGACTATTAGGCTGTGACCGGAGCACGCATTGAGCAGATGCATGGGGAATGTGCTCGGCATTTAATTGAGCATAGCATTCAGGTTTGGTAGATGGTTATTACTTCTACATTTTTACATGAGCAAACATGTGCTGTATTGAATTTTAATGTGCCCTAATGCAGAGCTACAATTGTCCCTAGTCAATGGTATGTTGACAGAGTTTAAAAATACACACAGATGCACAGAGTGCTATGTTCAGACATTTGCCCCCCCCCCCGATGAAGGACCCTAGTCATACAGTACATAGGAGGGAGCTGGCTACACATGAGCAAAGTAATGAGCAACCAAGAATTGAAATACACACATTTGAATAGCCCAATATACACTTAAATGAAATTATTAGTAATTATATGCAGAAACTCTGATGAATTTCTACCAAAATCTAATGCTTATTATAGTAACATATGAGTGTCTTGATTCTTTACGACCTCATGGACAGAAGCCCACCATGCTCCTCTGGCCATAGGATGTTCCAGGCAAGAAAACTGGAGTGGCTTGTCGTTTCCACCTCCAGAGGATCTTCCTGACCCAGGTATCAAACCTGTGTCTCCTATGAGTCTCCCACATTTCAGGTGGATTCTTTACTGCTGAGCCACCAGGGAAGCCCTATTTATGCACCCTACTCTTGAGAGTCCCTTGGACAACAAGGAGATCCAACCAGTCCATCCTAAAGGAAACCAGTCCTGAATATTCACTGGAAGGACTGGTGCCGAAGTTGAAACGCCAATACTTTGGCCACCTGATGTGAAGAAATGACTCATTTGAAAAGACCTGATGCTGGGAAAGATTGAAGGCGGGAGGAGAAGGGGACAACAGAAGATGAGATGGTTGGATGGCATCACCGACTCAATGGACATGTGTCTGAGTAGATTACAGGAATTGGTGATGGACAGGGAGGCCTAGCGTGCTGCAGTCCATGGGGTTGCAAAGAGTCAGACATGACTGGGTGACTGAACTGAATTGAACTGAACCTTCTAAAGATATTATAGATGGAGAGCAATGAGCCCCAGTGAAGGGACCATACAACTATTTCCACTGTAAAACTCAAAGGTTTTTCTCAGAGTGAGAGGGAACACTTTCCACTTTCCTGGTCTTCCTTGCTATGGTTTCCAAACATTCTAAATTCTGTCCTCCAATCTTCAGAGAGGCAACTGGTAAGTGGCATGTATTAGACACATTTCTGTATCGTTTAGGCTGTCCAATACTATACCCACCACCCTTATGTGACTATGACTGATTTAAATAGTAATACAATTTAAAAGCAAAGTTTTTGGTTTCATTAGTCACATTTCAAATGTTCAACAGTGCAAACATAGACTATTTATATATGGCAGAAGTTCTACTGGGCTGTCCTTAACGTTTTACAAAAAGTACAATACATATGACCATAATTAATTAGGAAGAAAGAAAAATGTATTTTTACCTCTATAAACAATTCAGATTGGTTATAGAGATGAAATATATTTCTTTAGTGGCTTCTTTTATCTTTTGCTATTTTCTTGGAAACACATATTTTAAGATATGCACTTTCTTTTTTTTTTAATTTTTATTTTAACTTTAGTTTACTTTACAATACTGTATTGGTTTTGCCATACATTGAAATGAATCCACCACGAGTGTACATGCGCTCCCAAACATGAATCTCCTCCCACCTCCCACCCCATAACATCTCTCTGGGTCCTCCGCATGCACCAGCCCCAAGCTTCCTGCATCCTGCATCGGACATAGACTGGTGATTCGTTTCTTACTTGATAGTATACATGTTTCAATGCCATTCTCCCATCCCATCCCACCCTCTCCCCCAGAGTCCAAAAGTCCACTCTACACATCTGAGTCTCTTTTGTTGTCTCACCGTTCACTATTTAACCAGTATTTATTAAGTTATTATTCCAGACTTCATGTTAGGCTTTCGGATACAATAATTAGGATGACAGATATGAGCCCTACCCTCATGGGAGTTATAATCTAGCAGGATGAAATAGACATTAAATTGATTTTTACACAAGTCATAAGAAAAAGTAGCATCTCATAAGTGTTGGGTGAAGGAGGTTACTAATCTATTCCGAGAAGGTTGGTGAAGTTTTCCTCCAGAGAATGACTATACCTGATGCTTTGAAACGGAAAAGAAAATAAGTTACACAGGTAACATTGTATATATTGGGGACCTACAAAAGGAAGCAGCGGTGGGACACTGGATGGGAGTTCTAGGTGGAATGAATAGTAAATATATATATATAGACATTGAGCAGAAAGAGACAGAAAATCAGCTGCTGGTGGGTGGCCAGTATGGCTGGTTTGGAGGAAAAATAGTAGAAGAATGCAGGGTAAAGAAAGGCAGGGAACAGTCACACAAGGTTTTACCTCAGCAGTATGGGTTGATTTTGTTTTAGAAGTGATGAAAAACTATCAAACTGACAGAAGCAGAGAGTAGAAAGGTTATTTTCAGAGGCTGTACACGTGTGTGCAGTAAGTCGCTTCAGTCGTGTCCCACTCTGTGTGACCCTGTGGACGCCTGTCAGGTTCCTCTGTCCATGGGATTCTCCAGGCAAGAATATGGGATTGCCATGCCTTCCTCCAGGGGATCTTCCCGACCTAGGGATCAAACCGGTGTCTCTTAAGTCTCCTACCTTGGCAGGCAGGTTCTTTACCACTAGAACCACTAGGGAAGCCCCTGTCAGAGCCTGGGGAAGGATGAAATAGGAAGATGAAAGTCAAAACATACAAAATTTCAGTTGTGCAAGATGAATAGGTTAGGAAGATCTAATGTATAACATGGTGATTACAGGTAATCATACTGTACTTATATTTAAAATTTGCTAAAAGAATAGATCCTAAGTGTTCTCAGCAGCAGTGGGTAGGGCCAGGGAGGGAGCAGAAATTAACCATGTGAAATGCTGTACGTGTTAATCAGCTAGATGGTAGTGACTACATTGTGATGCATATCAAATGTTAAATCTACAGTTTTAAAAATGGAATAATTTGAAGATTAAAAGTTCCTGATCAGATCTTCAAAACTGTTTTGTCAGGAAATGGTATCTATAACATGGAAACATTAAAACAATTATTTCGGGAACATCTTCTGTCGTTTTGCTTTTAGACCATCAGTGGTAGAAAATTTTGACCCATTCTGCCTCTTACTCATGGTCCTGCTTCTCTTCCATACCAATTTACCTGTGCTCCCTTTGCTTATCTGCCTGGAATTCAGGAGACCCAGGTTTGATCCCTGGGTCCAGAAGATCCCCTGGAGAAGGAAATGGCAACCCACTCCAGTCCTCTTGCCTAGAGAATCCCATGGAGGGAGGAGCCTCGTAGGCTACAGTCCATGAGGTCACAAAGAGTTGGACATGACTGAGTGACTTCATCTATCCTCACTCCCACCTCAAAGGTCTTTAGAACAGAATTTGGCACATTCCTACTCTCATGTGGGGACATAATCTTATCAATGGCTTTCACCAACACAAATGATACTTTTTCCTCTACTCTAAGATGATATAGGGAACTATATCTGATCCTCTCTGTATTCTCTTTTATTATCTATCCAGAAATTCCTTTATTTTCACACAATTTCACACCTTTTATTATTATTATTATTATTTACTTTACAATATTGTATTGGTTTTGCCCCACATTAACATGAATCCGCCAGGGGTGTACATATGATCCCAATTCTGAACCCCCTTCCTGCCCCACCAGCCCCCACCCCCTCCACACACACCATCCCTCTGGGTCAACCCAGCGCACCAGCCCCAAGCATCCAGTATCATGCATCGAACCTAGACTGGCAATTCATTTCACATATGATATTATACATGTTTCAATGCCATTCTCCCAAATCATCCCACCCTCTCCCTCTCCTCTCCCACAGAATCCAAAAGACTGTTCTATACATCTGTGTCTCTTTTGCTGTCTCGCATACAGGGTTATCGTTACCATCTTCCTAAATTCCATATATATGCGTTAGTATGCTGTATTGGTGTTTTTCTTTCTGGCTTACTTCACTCTGTATAATCAGCTCCAGTTTCATCCACCTCATTAGAACTGATTCAAATGTATTCTTTTTAATGGCTGAGTAATACTCCATTGTGTATATGTACCACAGCTTTCTTATCCATTCATCTGCTGATGGACATCTAGGTTGCTTCCATGTCCTGGCTATTATAAACAGTGCTGGGATGAACATTGGGATACACGTGTCTCTTTCAATTCTGGTTTCCTTGGTGTGTATGTCCAGCAGGGGGATTGCTGGGTCATATGGCTGTTCTATTTCCAGTTTTTTAAGGAATCTCTACACTGTTCTCCATAGTAGCTGTACTAGTTTGCATTCCCACTAACAGTGTAAGAGGGTTCCCTTTTCTCCACACCCTCTCCAGCATTTATTGCTTGTAGACTTTTGGATTGCAGCCATTCTGACTGGCATGAAATGGTACCTCATTGTGGTTTTGATTTGCATTTCTCTGATAATGAGTGATGTTGAGCATCTTTTCATGTGTTTATTAGCCATCCGTATGTCTTCTTTGGAGAAATGTCTGTTTAGTTCTTTGGCCCATTTTTTGATTGTGTCATTTATTTGTCTAGAATTGAGCTACAGGAGTTGCTTGTATATTTTTGAGATTAGTTGTTTGTCAGTTGCTTCATTTGCTATTATTTTCTCCCGTTCAGAAAGCTGTCTTTTCACCTTGCTTATAGTTTCCTTTGTTGTGCAGAAGCTTTCAATGTTAATTAGGTCCCATTTGTTTATTTTTGCTTTTATTTCCAATATTCTGGGAGGTGCGTCATAGAGGATTCTGCTGTGATTTATGTCAGAGAGTGTTTTGCCTATGTTCTCCTCTAGGAGTTTTATAGTTTCTGGTCTTACGTTTAGTTTATTTTCGTGTATGGTGTTAGAAAGTGATCTAGTTTCATTCTTTTACAAGTGGTTGACCAGTTTTCCCAGCACCACTTGTTAAAGAGATTGTCTTTACTCCATTGTATATTCTTGCCTCCTTTGTCGAAGATAAGGTGTCCATAGGTGTGTGGATTTATCTCTGGGCTGTCTATTTTGTTCCATTGATCTATCTTTCTGTCTTTGTACCAGTACCATACTGTCTTGATGACTGTGGCTTTGTAGTAGAGCCTGAAGTCAGGCAAGTTGATTCCTCCAGTTCCATTCTTCTTTCTCAAGAGTGCTTTGGCTATTCGAGGATTTTGTATTTCCATACAAATTGTGAAATTATTTGTTCTAGCTCTGTGAAAAATACCGCTGTTAGCTTGATAGGGATTGCATTGAATCTATAGATTGCGTTGGGTAGTATACTCTGCTGCTGCTAGGTCACTTCAGTTGTGTCTGACTCTGTGTGACCCCACAGATGGCAGCCCACCAGTATCCGCCGTGACTGGGATTCTCCAGGCAAGAACACAGAAGTGGGTTGCCATTTCCTTCTCCAATACATGAAAGTGAAAAGTGAAAGTGAAGTCGCTCAGTAAGTGTCTGACTCTTCGTGACCCCATGGACTACAGCCTACCAGGCTCCTCCATCCATGGGATTTTCCATGCAAGAGTATTGGAGTGGGTTGCCATTGGCTTCTCCGGGTAGTATAATCATTTTCACTATACTGATTCTTCCAATCCATGAATATGGTATATTTCTCCATCTATTAGTGTCCTCTTTGATTTCTTTCACCAGTGTTTTAAAGTTTTCTATATATAGGTCTTTAGTTTCCTCAGGTAGATATATTCCTAAGTATTTTATTCTTTTCATTGCAATGGTGAATGGAATTGTTTCCTTGATTTCTTTTTTCTATTTTCTCATTATTAGTGTATAGGAATGCAAGGGATTTATGTGTGTTGATTTTATATCCTTCAACTTTACTATATTCATTGATTAGCTCTAGTAATTTTCTGGTGGAGTCTTTAGGGTTTTCTATGTAGAGGATCATGTCATCTGCAAACAGTGAGAGTTTTACTTCTTCTTTTCCAATTTGGATTCCTTTTATTTCTTTTTCTTCTCTGATTGCTGTGGCCAAAACTTCCAGAACTATGTTGAATAGTAATGGTGAAAGTGGGCACCATTGTCTTGTTCCTGACTTTAGGGTAAGTGCTTTCAATTCTTCACCATTGAGGATAATGTCTGCTGTGGGTTTGTCATATTTTATTTTGTTGAGGTATGTTCCTTTTATTCTTGCTTTCTGGAGAGTTTTTTTTTTTTTTTTTATCATAAATGGATGTTGAATTTTGTCAAAGGCTTTCTCTGCATTTATTGAGATAATCATATGGCTTTTATTTTTCAATTTGTTAATGTGATGTATTACATTGATTGATTTGCGGATATTGAAGAATCCTTGCATCCCTGAGATAAAGCCCACTTGGTCATGGTGTATGATCTTTCTAATGTGTTGTTGGATTCTGATTGCTAGGATTTTGTTAAGGATATTTGCATCTATGTTCATCAGTGATATTGGCCTGTAGTTTTCTTTTTTTGTGGCATCTTTGTCAGGTTTTGGTATTAGGGTGATGGTGGCCTCATAGAATGAGTTTGGAAGTTTCCCTTCCTCTGCAATTTTCTGGAAGAGTTTGAGTAGGATAGGTATTAGCTCTTCTCTAAATTTTTGGTAGAATTCAATTTCACACCTTTTTAAAAGAAGAATATATGTCTCAACTTACTATCATGTCTAAGAAGCCTACTTACATGTTCACACGTCCTTGTGATTGTTTAAAAGACTACCATGCCACTAGAGGGACTCTGCTGATCCCCCACTGGATTAAAAAAGAGAACGACATGCCTCCATTCAGTATGTATTCTCAGGTATTTTCAGAAATTACACCTCCTACTGTTATGCAATGATGCTGGCAGCAAATCAAGTGGTAAGGTGACCTGGAAATTCCTTACTCAATTCTTGGCCTGAGGTCATATTTAGGACTTCTAGAATTCCTCTGGGCTTAGATATTTCATTTTGCAAACAAGAAAGGAATTGAGAATCTTGTGATTGTAATTTTCCTATCATATTTTGCTGAAGAAACACCATATCCAATGTCTTATAAAGTATAAAGATTTTCTGTTTATAACTGTTTTATGCATTTTCATTTAAACCATGTCTAACAAGAAATTATCCTTCTTCAAAAGAAAAAATGGTTATTGTTTCACCAGTGGTTTTATTGCATTTATTCTTTTAGTTTGTTTGTTTTTAGTTTATATTTTATCTCCTGCCTCGTCTTCTCCCTAGAGCCAGCTGTTGAGTCAGCAGTGTGTAGGCAACTCAAGTAGGACATGATTACTGAGATTTCTTTTATGTTCTCCTCCAGGGCAGCCACCTGCTTTGTCATTGCAAAAAAAAAAAAAAATGACTCATGTGGCAGCCTGACAAATACCTGGTTGCTCAGCATAGCCTTCTGTGAGACACACTTGTAGCTCGGCTTTAAAGGAGGGTTAAAATGAAGACTAAGAATTCATTGAAATATCCCTGCAGAGCCCAGATAGAAGGCAAAGAGAGACCTTCACATTATAAATAAAACATTAGAAGAGTCAGTGCAGGGCGTTGGGTTTCCTTTATGATTATTATACCTAAATGACGCAGGAAAACAAAGCAACAAGATAAAAATATATGTCAAAGCAGTATCTGATTCCCTGACGTATTCTCTGACCCAACAGTCAAAATATTTCAGTCATGTTTCTTTGTAGTTTACCCTTTGAACCAGAAAAGTTTCAGTTAAATCTGTGTCAAAAATCCCAGTCTGGTTAGCACACACAGCATAATTTCACCTGAAATAAGTGTTCCCTTCTCTTCTGTATTAAAAGCTCATAGAACTGGTTTCTCTACCACCTAGAAATGATACTGGAAATTGTCCCATTTAACAATTTTTGGGTAACACACTACCTCAAGACTCAAATAATTTAGGACTCAAAATAATTATTTTATTTGCTTATGATTTGTGGGTGGTAATTCAGGAACACTCCGATTGGATGGTTTGTCTCTGATCCAGGGCACTGACAGCTGGCTATCTGGGGCTAGAGAACACAATTCCATAATGACCTCATCATTCAGATGTCTGGTGCCCCAATTTTCCTTGGTCTCTTGTTTTCTCCACAAAGCAAATCCTGGGTCTATCCATGTGGCTGTGTTTCTCACCATACGGTGGTCTCAGGATAGGTGGCCCTCTTACCCATTGGTTTGCTTTCTCCAGAGTGAGTGCTGCAATAAGTCTAGGTGAAAATTACATGCACGCTCGGTTGCTAAGTCATGTCAATTCTCTGCAAACCCACAGATCGTGTCCACCAGGCTCCTCTGTCCCTGGAATTCTCCAGGCAAGAATACTGGAGTGAGTTGCCATTTCCTACTCCAGAGGATTGTCCTGACTCAGGGATCAAACCTGCATCTCCTGTGTCTCCTGCATTGGTAGACAGATTCTTTACCACTGGCTACCTGGAAAGCCCAGATGAGAGAGAGACAGACAGACAGACAGAGAGAGAGAGAGAGTGTATGTGTGTGTGTGTGTGTTGCCATGCCCTTCCCCAGGGGATCTTCCTGACTCTGGGACTGAAGCCTCATCTCTTATGTCTCCTGCATTGGCAGGTGGGTTCTTCACCACTAATGCCACCTGGGAAGCACAGGTGAAAGATGAAAGGTTTCTAATAATGAAATATCAGAAGTACCAGGATGTCTCTCACATCTATTAATCAATCAAGTTACATCCCAATGAGAAAGTCATTTCCTAGGCAGGTTGATAAGAAGTCTAGGGGTCCCCAAGGAGAGAGGGGTCTGGAATTCTCAAGGAAGAAGAAAGGACAAACTTTTTTTCCTTCTCTACACTCTAGGATTATATAACAATAATGTATCCTGCCTGAGGACAGTTTCTGGATTAAACCTTCTGGCTAATTCTGTTATCTTAAAATGTAAATTATGGGAGTAGGTCTGGTGAGGTCTTTACAACCTCCAGACATTCTTTGGATTCATTGGAGAGTATATAATTTCATGGGATACTCTTTCTGCCCCCTTCTGATCCCTATGTCAGAAGCTTTCTTTATCTCCTTTATACTTTAATAAAATGTTATTACACAAAAGCTCTGAGCGATCAAGCCACGTCTCTGGCCCCGGATCGAATTCTTCTCCTCCAGCGGCCAAGAATCCCAGTGACTTCGCGTGATTCAACAACCTTTCACCAAGTAGGGAAAAACAGACCCCAGCACTGGGTGGGGGAAGGGTATGCACATACAGGAAGCATGAAACAAAAGTCCATTTTTTCAGTAACAATATGTACTTTATTTTGTGAGACTGCACTGAGGTTCCAGCTCAGTGAAGAAAATAATATAATGGGTTGCAGAATGGGCTTCCACATATTTTCTTCATGTTAACTTTATGACAAGGCATAAAATGTCAACAATAAGGTTCTCATTTGGCTGAGAACTGCTGCTCAAATCTATTCCCATTCTTTTTGCTTTTATATATATATTTTTTTCATAGTGGGTTATACTCATGTAACATATGATACTGAGCAGATGAAGTTGTTTCTAGGTCTGAGAATCAGTTAGCTTTTTTTAAAAAAAATCTTTTTCCAACTCATTTGGTTTTATAAGAAACATAATGATTTCTTACTAATCATTTATATTTTCTTTCAGGTTTTTTTTTT
>SJYQ01000285.1:165368-175514 GCA_006410935.1 Redunca redunca
GACCTTTTCCAGTCCTGTGGCCACTGCTGAGTTTTCCAAATTTGTTGGCATACTGAGTGCAGCACTTTCACAGCATCATCTTTCAGGATTTGAAATAGCTCAACTGGAATTCCATCACCTCCACTAGCTTTGTGCGTAGTGATGCTTTCTAAGGCCTACTTGACTTCACATTCCAGGATGTCTGGCTCTAGGTGAGTGATCACACCATTGTGATTATCTGGGTCACAAAGATCTTTTTTGTACAGTTCTTCTGTGTATTCTTGCCACCTCTTCTTAATATCTTCTGCTTCTGTTAGGGTCATACCATTTCTGTCCTTTATAGAGCCCATCTTTGCATGAAATGTTCCCTTGATATCTCTAGTTTTCTTGAAGAGATTTCTAGTCTTTCCCATTCTGTTTTTTCCTCTAATTCTTTTCATTGATCACTGAGGAAGGCTTTCCTATCTTCTTGCTATTCTTTGGAACTCTGCATTCAGATGCTTATATGTTTCCTTTTCTCCATTGCCTTTTGCTTCTCTTCTTTTTCACAGCTATTTGTAAGGACTCCCCAGACAGCCATTTTGCTTTTTTGCATTTCTTTTCCATGGTTATGGTCTTGATCCCTGTCTCCTGTACAATGTCACGAACCGTAGTTCATAGTTCCTCAGGCACTCTATCTATCAGATCCAGTCCCTTATATCTATTTCTCACTTCCACTGAATAATTATAAGGGATTTGATTTAGGTCATACCTGAATGGTCTAGTGGTTTTCCCTACTTTCTTCAATTTAAGTCTGAATTTGCAATAAGGAGCTCATTATCTGAGCCACAGTCAGCTCCCAGTCTTGTTTTTGCTGACTGTATAGAGTGTCTCCATCTTTGGCTGCAATGAATATAATCAATCTGATTTCGGTCTTGACCATCTGGTGATATCCATGTGTAGAGTCTTCTCTTGTGTTGTTGTAAGAAGGTGTTTGCTGTGACCAGTGCATTCTCTTGGCAAAACTCTATTAGCCTTTGCCCTGCTTGATTCCATATTCCAAGGCCAAATTTGCCTGTTACTCCAGGTGTTTCTTGACTTCCTACTTTTGCATTCCAGTCCCCTATAATGAAAAGGACATCTTTTTCAGGTGTTAGTTCTAAAAGGTCTTGTAGGTCTTCATAGAACCGTTCAACTTCAGCTTCTTCAGCATTACTGGTTGGGGCATAGACTTGGATTACTGTGATATTGAATGGTTTGCCTTGGAAACGAACAGAGATGATTCTGTTATTTTTGAGATTGTATTCAAGTACTGCATTTTGGACTCTTTTTTTGACCATGATGGCTACTCCACTTCTTCTAAGAGATTCCTGCCTGCAGTAGTAGATACAATGGTTATCTGAGTTAAATTCACCTATTCCAGACCATTTTAGTTCGCTGATTCCTAGAATGTCGATGTTCACTCTTGCCATCTCATGTTTGACCACTTCCAATTTGCCTTGATTCACAGACCTAACATTCCAGGTTCCTATGCAATATTGGTCTTTATAGCATCAGACCTTGCTTCTGTCACCAGCCACATCCACAACTGGGTATTGCTTTTGCTTTGGCTCCATCCCTATAGGCTAGTAAAGTAATGTGCAAAATTCTCCAAGTCAGGCTTCAATTGTACATGAACCATGAAATTCTATATGTTCAAATTGGTTTTAGAAAAGGCAGAGGAACCAGAGATCAAATTGCTATCTGCTTTTGAACTGTAGCATTGGAGAAAACTCTTGAGAGTCCTTTGGACTGCAAGGAGATCCAACCAGTCTATCCTAAAGGAAATCAGTCCTGAATATTCATTGGAAGGACTGATGCTGAAGCTAAATTCCAATACTTTGGCCACCTGATGTGAAGAACTGACTCATCCTAAAAGACCCTGATGCTGGGAAAGACTGAAGGAGGGAGAAGGGGACGACAGAGGATGAGATGGTTGGATGACATCACCGACTCAATCAACATGAGTTTAATAAACTCCAGGAGTTGTTGATGGACAGGGAGGCTTGGCGTGCTTCAGTCCATGGGGTTGCAAAGAGTCAGACATGCCTGAGCGACTGAACTGAACTGAAATGAAACCATCAATATCTTTCAATATGTCAGGGAATATTGCTCTTATATTAATATTTACTATTAAAGACTGGTATCTTTTAGCCTCAGTAGCTATGCCTCCAGATAATATTCCAAAAAAATTTTGAATATCTAGAGCTAGAAAACCTTCTACCTTACTACTGGTTAAAACACCAAATTCATGCACCAGTACAAATTCAAACTGTCAAATATTGAAAAATTGTTAGCACATCTGACTGTAAAGAGTGGTGCTCATTTTTGAGAAATTAACAAAAAGATTAAAAAAATTGTAAGGGGAGATGTAAAGGAAAAAATGAAATGCTCTGTACTAAATGTAAATATGTACTGTATAAAATATCCTGCAAAATCTCAACTTGATATTGAGGCAGGGATGGAATAGCAGAACGGCTTTGCTTCGCTGTCAAATTTACTTTGGGGGTGATAATTATTCTATATTCTACTTTTGCAGGACAATATGGCATAATGAAGGCTCTGCAAAGTTATTTAATACTAACAAAATAAATTTGATTGACTTTTTTATCTCCCAATTTCCCAATACATTTGACTTTCCAACCTTGTTTTATCTTTTTGCTTAGTATCTTTTTTTTTTTTTACCATAAAACACCTTTTGTAAAAAATGGATACAGAAAAATGTGAATCCCAAATTAATTTGTATAGTTAGACTGTGCAGGGGAAAGGCTGAAAGAGTTGTGTTAGTACCTAGGAATTCATATTTCTTTGACATTAGGCTGAATGTTATGTATCTACTACCTCTGAATATATATAAGTGGATCAGGTATTCATACACAATGACACAATGATCATTCACTTTCCTTTTGTTTTCTATAATGTGATCTTTACTTTACATCTGACACCTCCATATAATTACCAAAATTAAACAATTAAGCTGATATTCTAGAAACCTTTTGGTTTGGAGGGCACCTAGAGAACTGGTGGTTTATTCACTGTGGATATGTTTTTTATCTGACTTACTGCTTATTTGTACTTCAAAGGGAGCATAAATCACAGAACAGCCTTCTGTTTAAAATATTAATAAGTTTTTATTTTGATAATACCTTCTCTACTACTGCCTGAGAATAATTACAGAAAGAATATCAGAATTCTGTCTTATGCAAGTGTGCCTGATCAAAAACATACGTAAACATTCATGCACCAGAGAGAAAGACAGAGCTGCTTATGTATGCAGCAAAATAACATCACACTGAATTGAGAAACTAGTCTCTTGGGACCAATTTTATGCCTTCCTCTACAGCTGTATGGAGCCACTTTGGAACATAATATATTCTTTTGAAGTCAATGATCCCTGAGGGTTCAAAGAGAGATAAAAATTTGGCTCTTGATAGAGTGGATGCATTGTGCAGAATAGAGTCTTTAATTCTAAGCCTCACTGAGCACATGCATATCCACACACATACAAGATAAAGAGAAAGGGGGAGTAATTCACTGGAGAATATGTAAAATGATCAGGGCCCAAAATATTGACTTGACATGCAAGAAGTAAAATCAGAAGTTTAGCTATCCTTTGTATTAGAGTGAGGTTGAGGAGGTATGTGTATTTATACGTCTTTACTCAAATAGGGGAGAAAAATAAAAGGGAAATGATCGCACGGCTCAAAGGGGTATGACCACAGAAAAGAAAACCAAGCTTTAAGAAAAGAAATAATGTTACCAGTTTTTTTTCTGAAATTGTGTCTCACAACATTTAACCTGGAACCAATCTTCAAGTATGAACCAAATTTTCAAAGGGACTCGATTGGAGTAAAGCTGTTCACAGGTTTAGTTCAAACTTATGAGCATTCATTATTAATCTGTGTGCGTGTGTGTGTGTGTTCAGCTTCTTTGAGAATTTCTATTGCTCACATTATACAAAAAAAGTCCATTTTTGTATGCATACTGCATACAGTTAAACAGTGGAAATGATCAATTCATAATAACTTCAGTGATGGCTCTGTCAGTATTTATTTGCACGTTTTTGTTAGATTTCAATTCATATAGAACAGTCTCCAAAACTAGCTTAGATTTTATTAATTGTTGCACCTTATTTCAGGTTAAGAGACTTCGGAATGCTTAGCTGGAGTTCTTATTTAACATTACTAACACATATACTGAAATCTGATAGCATGCTAATAAGGGGGGGGGGTCTAGGGTTNTAGGGTTCCTATTCATAGAGCTTTATAATTAGAACAGAGTTGAAATTCAGAAAACTGTTAATAGAAGTAAAGCTTGTGAAACAGGAAACACTGGGCAAAAATCTAAGATAGATGATTTATTTTTGTCAGATAATCCTTGGATCTGAAAGAGAAAAGACAAGGAGACATTTCCTCCAAGAAAGGGGTTCATGTACATGTTTATCCAATGGGTTAGACTGAAAAAGAAGTTCAATTTCAGAGCAGTATTGAAGAAACTTCAAACAGTATGCACTTCTGCTTCTTTGCTGCAAGGATAAGCTATTTTTTGAAGATAGTAAGAACTGTGCAAGTGTAAGGACCTTTTGATGGAAGAGGCAGTGATGTGATCACACAGTGATGGATACTTTGGACCAATTCCAACATACTGTTGCTGGGCTCCTTGTCATCAAGGAGATGGGTTGTATTTCAGTCGGAACCTTCTGACTTTTCCATGGCAGTGCCTAACATATTGATTTGGAAGTTCTGACCCTCTACTTCTAATATTGGAGATAGGCTAGATAGGTTATAGTCCTAGATGAGTTATAGATTGGCCAGCTCTTTTAGGTCATAGATCTTTTCTCCTTCAATTGTTCTCAACCTATTCCTCTACCCTTCACATTTGGTCAACTGAGCTTTTGACTATTTCAATTGTTTTTTTTTTTTGTACTTATCAACTTGGTAAAGTGTTCTTTCAACTCCAATGTATTTCTTTAGCAAGAACCTAGAATTCTCTTTGTCTCTTATTCTTTAAACAGACTCCTGGCACAAGCCAGCAGGAAAACCATGTATGATTTTTTAACATATAACTAAAACGTTAGCCCACTCTCACATTTTAAAGCATCCAGTGATACCAGTTTCTCAATAACACCAATACAAAATGCAGAGTATACACACTGTCACACATGTGGTGTTTCTTCAAATGATTTAGTCTCAGAAGAGAAATGAGAACACTGTCCATAGAAGAACAAGCAATATTTAATTGAATAATCATGTTAAAAATAGATACAAAGAGAGGCATATTTAGTCTACCACTCTATTTGATATTGCACGGGAAAAATGAGAAAAGAGGACAAAGGAGAAGGGAGGAGTATGCATATATCAACGGCCTTACTAGTAGTAGTCACTCTCCTCATACAAATATGCAAATGAGAACACTTCCATGCCAGCAAAGGATGTGGGAAAGAGTTATGCATTATGACTTAGTAGGTAAAGATTTTGGTGAGAATAAAATAACTAGGAAGAAAATAGCATGATGACAGCAAAAGGTAAAAGGTGATATAAATCCCCTCACATCGAACACATTTCCACATAGCTTCTGTTATAGCCATTCCAGAAAAACATAGCCTTTCTCGTTTTCACTTAAAATAATTTCATGAGACCACATCTTTACTAAAAATTCTAATTTAAACTTAAATGAAAGCTCTTCAAGATCATGCCACTGCCTCCCTCTCTGTCTTACTCCCTCTCATCTTACCTCTAAGTGTTATACCCAAGTTCCAGTAATACCAAGCTTCTAGCTGTGCTTACATGCAGCAAGCCCGCTCCTTCCCAACTTCTGTTACCTCTTTTCTGTTGTTCAGTCACTCAATCATGTCTGATTCTTTGTGACCCCATGGGCTGTAGCACACCAGGCTTCCCTGTCCTTCACCATCTCCCCTTCTCCTCCTGCGTTCAATCTTCCCCAGCATCAGGGTTTTTTCCAATGAGTCGACCCTTCGCATCAGGTGGTCAAAGTATTGGAGCTTCAGCATCAGTCCCTCCAATGAATATTCTATTGTAACCTCTGCTTAGGCCTAAGAACCATCTTTTTCTCTTCCCTCAAGTTTGATATTTTGCGGACCCTTTCACACTCCCAAAGCTGAACCACATAATTATCTTTTATACTCCCACAGTATCCATTGATCAAGTTCAACACAGTCTGTTTTAAAAATGCTTTTTCATCCTACCTACATTAAAGTCATCCATTGCTATACATGCACAGCCTAACACAGCACTTTCTACATACAGACAACCCCTGGTGTTCAATGTTTTGATTTTACAAAACAAAGATTTATTCAGTGTTTAAATTCTGGTCTTTTCCTGGGCTGGAAATATGCAGTACAATTCTCTCTTGTGATGCAAGGCAGCTTCAAGCCACAGCTCCCAGTCAACCATAAGATCACAAGGGTAAACAAACAACTCATACAACCTATATATATATATATATATATAATATAATTATATAAATTATATATATATATACACCCATATGGCCACTCTGTTTTTCACTTTCTGTACAGTATCCAATGAATTAAACTAGATATTCAATACTTTATTATAAANCTGTTTTTCACTTTCTGTACAGTAGCCAATGAATTAAACTAGATATTCAATACTTTATTATAAAATAGGCCTTTTGATAGATGATTTTGTCCAACTGTAGGCTAATGTAATTATTCTGAGAATATTTAAGGAAAGCTGCACTAAGCTATGGTGTTTACTAGGCTGGATGTATTAAATGCACTTTCCACTTAATAACATTTTCAACTTACAATGGGCTTACCAGGATGTCATTCCATTATAATTTGCTGCTGCTGCTGCTGCTAAATCGCTTCAGTCGTGTCCGACTCTGTGTGACCCCATAGATGGCAGCCCACCAGGCTCCCCCGTTCCTGGGATTCTCCAGGCAAGAACACTGGAGTGGGTTGCCATTTCCTTCTCCAATGCATGAAAGTGAAAAGTGAAAGTGAAGTCGCTCAGTGTTGTCCGACTCTTAGCAACCCCATGGACTGCAGCCTACCAGGCTCCTCCGTCCATGGGATTTGGATCATCTATATTACCAACTCAAGTTTTCTGACCAAGTGGAAAGCAAATATATGGTTCAATGGGTCACCTAGAAAGTCATTTAGAGGGAAGACTTTATACACACACACACACACACACACAATGAATGGGTTGTCTTGAAAATGAACCGAGATCATTCTGTTTTTTCTGAGATTGCACCCAAGTACTACTGCATTTCGGACTCTCTTGTTAACTATGAGGGCTGCTCCATTTCTTCTAAGGGATTCTTGCCCACAGTAGCAGATATAATCTGAATTAAGTCATTTGAATTAAGTTCACCCATTCTTATTCAGCTATGACCAACCTAGACAGCATATTAAAAAGCAGAGACATTAATTTGCCAACAAAGGTCCATCTAGTCAAAGCTATGGTTTTTCCAGTAGTCATGTATGGATGTGAGATTTGGACTATAAAGAAAGCTGAGCACTGAAGAATTGATGCTTTTGAGCTGCGGTATTGGAAAAGACTCTTGAGAGTCGCTTGGACTGAAAGGAGATCAAACCAAACAATCCTAAAGGAAATCGGTCCTGAATATTCATTGGAAGGGCTGATGCTGAAACTGAAATTACAATACTTTGGCCACCTGATGCGAAGAACTGACTCATTCGAAAAGACCCTGATGCTGAGAAAGATTGAAAGCAGGAGGAGAAGGGGATGACAGAGGATGAAATGGTTGGATGGCATCACTGATTCGATGGACAAGAGTTTGACGAAGCTTCGGGAGTTGGTGATGGACAAGGAAGCCTGGCATTTTGCAGTCCATGGAATCACAGAGTCAGATACGACTAAGTGACTGAACTGAACTGATTCTCATTCATTTTAGTTTATTGATTCCTAAAATATTGATGTTCACTCAGCATCTCTTGCTTGACCACATCCAATTTACTTTGATTCATGCATCTAATGTTCCAGGTTCCTATGCAATATTTTCTTTACAGCATCAAACTTTACTTTCACCACCAGATACATACACAATGGGACACTGTTTCCACGTTTGGCCCAGCCTCTTCATTCTTTCTGAAGCCATTTCTCCGCTCTTTCCCAGTAGTATATTGGACACCTACCAACCTGGAGGGTTCATCTGTCAGTGTCATATCTTTTTGCCTTTTCATATGGGGGTTCTCAAGGCAAGAATACTGAAGTGGTTTGCCATTCCCTCCTCCAGTGGACCATGTTTTGTCAGAACTCTCTCCACCATGACTTGTCCATCTTGGGTGGCCCTGCATGGCACAGCTCATAGCTTCATTGAGTTACACAAGACTCTGATCCATGTGATCATTTTGGTTAATTTTCTGTGATTGTGATTTTTGTTATGAAGACCCTAGGACTGCAGTTTTTTCTTCTGTCTGTCTTCTGATAGATGGGGATAAGAGGCTTCTGCAAGCTTCCTGATGGGAGAGGCTGGTTGTGGAGGAAAACTGGGTCTTGCTCTGGTGGACACATTCAGTAAATCTTTAATCCAATTTTCTGCTGATGAGTGGGGTTGTGCTCCCTTCCTATTAGTTGTTTGGCCTAAGGTGGCCCAGTCCTGGAGTCTTCAGGCTCTATGGTTGTGCTAAAGGTGACCTCCAAAAGGACTTATGCCATTATGCATCACCCAGGACTGCTGCTGCCAGTGCCCCTGTCCCCACAGCAGACCAATGTCAACCCATGCTTCACAGAAGACCCTAAAACACTCATAGGCAAGTATGACCCAGTCTCCTGCAGAGTCACTGCTTCTTTCCCCTGGGTAATAGGGCACACAAGGCTTTATTTGTTCCTTCCAAATGTCTGTTTCCCCCAGTCCTGTAGAAGTTCTGTAATCAAATCCCACTGACAATCAAAAGTAAGATTATCCGAGGATTCCTAGTCCCTTTGCCAGATACCCAGGTTGGGAAGTCAGATGTGGGTCCTAGAATCTTTGCAACAGTACAAGAACTGTTTTGGTATAATTGCTCTCCAGTCTGTGGGTCACCCATCTGGTAGCTCTATGGTAGGATTATAGGCTCTATATTAGGGCTAATGACCGAAGTTGATGAATCACAAGCTGGAATCAAGATTGATGGGAGAGATATCAACAATCTCAGATATGCAGAAGGTACCACCCTAGTGGCAGAAAGCCAAGCAGAAATAAAACCCTCTTGATGATGGTGAAAGAGGAGAGTGAAAAAGCTGGCTTAAAACTCAACATTCAAAAAACTAAGATCAAGGCATCTGGTCCTATCACTTCATGCCAAATAGATGGGGAAACAATGGAAACAGTGGCAAATTTTATTTTCTTGGGCCCCAAAATCACTTCAGAAGGTAACTGCAGTGAAGAAATTAAAAGATGCTTGCTCCTTGGAAGAAAAGCTATGACAAACCTAGACAGCATATTAAAAAGCAGAGATACCACTTTTCCAAAAAAGGTACATATATTCAAAGCTATCATTTTTTTTTTCAGTAGCCATATACAGATGTGGGAGTGGGACCATAAAGAATGCTGAGCATCAAAGAATTGATGGTTTTGAACTGTGGTAATGGAGAAGACTCTTGAGAGTCTATAGGACAGCAAGGAGATCAAACTAGTCCATCCTAAAGGAAATCAGTCTTGGGTGTTCATTGGAAGGACTGATGCTGAAGCTGAAACCCCAATATTTTGGATACCTGATGTGAAGAGCCAACTCATTGGAAAAGACCCTGATGCTAGGAAAGATTGAGGGCAAGAGGAGAAGGGGACGACAGAGGATGAGATGGTTGAATGGCATCACTGACTCAAAGGACATGAGTTTGAGCAAACTCAGGGAGACAGTGAAGGACAGAGGAACTTTGTGTGCTGTCCTCTGTGGTGTCTCAAAGAGTTGGACACAGCTTAGCGATTGAACAACAATAAACATAAATCTATATGCAATTTCCATGTATAATAACAGTATTTATTAATGAATGCTCAATGCTCCTGAAAAACGTCTGCGTTTGGCTTTTGAGCTTTTCTTTCCTTTTTTTTTAAATCTTAATATCTGAGTTGTTGTATTGAATATCATTAAAAAATTGAAGATAATTTGGACTTTTTTTATTTTTAATGTTATTTGCATTTTGATAAATTTAGCTT
>SJYQ01000285.1:175592-188161 GCA_006410935.1 Redunca redunca
ATTTTTAAATTCTAAACACAAGATAGTCTAAGACTGCTTCCAAATTTATTCTATGAGGCCAGCATTACCTCAATACCAAAATCAGACAAAAACATAAGTAGGAAAATTAGAGGTCATTATTCCTAATGAACCTAGATGCAAAAATCCTCAAACTGAGGATTCAACAAACTGAATTCAACAATACATTAAAAATATCACAGACCAAGGTCAACTGGGATGGATCCAGGAATGCAAGAATGGATCAGTATCAGCAAATTGATAAATATGAAAAACCACATTAACAAAACAAAGAATAAAAATCATATCATCATCTCAGTAGATGAAGAAGAAGAAAATTCAAGATCTATTTATGATAAAAACTTTCAACAAAGTGGATATAGAGGGAACATACCTCAACATAATAAAGGTCATATATGGCAAACTCACAGCTAACAACATACTCAATGGTGAAAAGCTGAAAGCATTTCTGGTAAGGTCAGGGGCTAGACCAAGATAACCTATATTGCCTCTTTTATTCAATATATTGCTGAAAGTCCCAGCCATAACAATGAGACAAGAAAAAGAAATAAAATGCATCCACATTGAAAAAGGATAAATAAAACTGTCACAGTTTGCAGGTGGCATGATACTATCTATAGAACACTCTAAAGATTCTACCAAAAAAAAAAAAAAAAAAACTAGAACTAATATAGAAGTCCAGTAAAGTTGCAGGATGCAAAAATAGTAAGTAGAAATACTGTATTTCTACACACTAGCAATGGATTAACAGGAAGAGAAATTAAGGAAATAATCTACTTACAAGCATATCTAATATAGTACTAAGTGATAAATTTAAGCAAGGAGGTGAAAGATGCAGACTCTGAAAAATATATAACCTGGTAAAAGAAATTAAAGACACAAATAAATGGAAAGATATAATATGCTTATGGGCTGGAAGAATGAATATTGTTAAAATATCCATACTACACAAATCAATCTACAGATTCAATCCTATTGTTATAACACAAATGGTAGTTTTCACAGACTGAAAACATAAAGTCCTAAAATTTGTCTGGAACCAGAACCACCAAAGACCCCAAATATCCAAAGCTATCTTTAGAAAGAAGAACAAAGCTGAAGGTATCACATGCCATTATTTAAAACTATCCTACAAATCTGGAGTAATCAATATGGTGCTGGCATGAAACAGACATATTGAACAAGAGAACAGAATGGGTGCACACATGTTAAGTCACTTCAGTTGTGTCCGGCTCTGTGCACACCTATGGACTGTAATCTTCCAAGCTCCTTTGTCCGTGGGGATTCTCCAGGCAAGAACACTGGAGTGGGTTGCCATGCCCTCCTCCAGGGGATCTACTTGACCCTGGGATCAAATCCACGTTTCATGTCTCCTGCACTGGCAGGTGGGTTCTTTACCACTAGTGCCACCTGGAAAGCCACAGAAAAGAAGAGATAATCTTAACAAGAACTCATACTTATATGGGCAATTGATCTATAACAAAAGATGTAAGAACATATGGGAAAAGGCAGCCTCTTCAGTAAGTGATGCTGAGAAACTGAAGAGCAATGTGAAAAAGAATGAGACTAAGCCACTTTCTTCTATTCGTTGCAATGGTGAATGGAATTGTTTCCTTAATTTCTTTTTCTATGTGTTGATTTTATATCCTGCAACTTGGAAACCGATTATACATAGTGAAGTAAGTCAGAAAGAAAAACACCAATACAGTATACTAACGCATATATATGGAATTTAGAAAGATAGGGATGATGACCCTCTATNATGCAGGATGCAGGATGCTTGGGACTGGTGCAAGGAGAGGACCCAGAGGGATGGTATGGGGTGGGAGATGGGAGGGGATTCGTGTTTGAGAACGCATGTACACTCGTGGTGAATTAATGTCAATATTTGGCAAAACCAATACAGTAATGTAAAGTAAACCAAAGTAAAAATAAAAATTATATAAAAAAAAATAAGCCACTTTCTTACACCATATACAAAAATAAACCCAAAATGGACTAAAGGCTTAAATTTAAGACCCCAAATCATAAAACTCCTAGAAGAAAACATAGCCAGTATGTGCTCTGGTATAACTCTACACAGTATTTTTCTGGTATGTCTCCTCTGGTAATGTACACACAAATAAAAACAAACAAATGGGACTACATCAAACTAAAAAGTTTTTGCACAGCTAAAGAAACCACCAACAAAACAAAAAGGCAACTTGCTGAATAGAAGAAGATACTTCAAAATGATTCATCTTGTAGGGGGTTAATATCATATATATATATAAAGGACCTATATAATGCCATAACAAAAAATTTTTAAAAATGGGAAGATGACCTGTAAAAAACACATTTCTCCAAGTGAGACATACAGATGGCCAACAGACACACTAAAAGGTACTCAACATCCCTAATCATCAGGGAGACACAAATGAGAACTACAATGATGCATCATCTCACACCTGTCAGAATGGCTATCATCAGAGAGAAAGCAAATAAAACAGACGTAGGTAAAGGAACAGAGAAAAGGGAACCTTCATATACTGTGGTGAAAATGTAAATTTGTACAGTTACCACAGAAATGTGTATGGACATTCCTCAAATAATTAGAAACAGAACTGTCATATGAGTCAACAACTCCATTTTTCAGTATTTAAGTGAATAAAATGATAATTCTAATTTGAAAAGATAAATGCACTCAGAAGTAGATTCATACACACAGAGAAGTTGTTGGATGTCAGAAAGGAGTTGCACAAGAGGTTGGGTGAAATAGCTAAATGGGATTAAGAAGTATGAACTTCCAGTTGTAAAATGAATCAATCACAAAGATACATTGTATAGTATAAGGAACATGTGTGTGCTTACTTGCTCAATTATGTCTGACTCTTTGCGGCCCCATGGACTGTAGCCTGCCAGGTTCCTCTGTCCACGGGGATTCTCTAGGGAAGAATGCTGGAGTGGGTTGCCATGCTTTTCTCCAGGGGATCTTCCTCACCCAGGGATTGAACCCAGCTCTCCCACATTGCAGGCAGGTTATCATCTGAGCCAGCAGGGAAGCCCAGTATAAGGAATATGGTCAATAATAATGCAACAACTTTGTACAGGAACAGATGTTTACTAGGCTTATCAGGGTGATCATTTTATAAATTTAAATGTTGAATCACTAAGCTGAATACTTGAAGCTAACATAATATTGTACATAAACTATACTTCAATTAAACAACTAAAATGAAAAATTTAAAAATTCTTGCTGAATAAATGAACATTTAATTATATAATCTAAATAAAAATAAAAGTCAAGGGGTTAACAATGGAATTAATACAGTTTTTAGCTAGTTACTTTTATATTCACAAAATTAAGTATCAGCACTGCATTACAGTTGTAGCAGGAAATCAATGAAATGGATATACAAATCAATATACACCCAAAGAAAATAATCTGACCCAAAATAAATTGTGTCTCACAATGTGGAGGCAAATTTTGCCTTGCCATAGTATAGTAGCACTTCTGGTTGCAAATCTGGATCTCAAGATGCTTCCAATAATCAAATATATGTGTGTACTTGGGGATGTTAAATGCATTTACAATACCCATATATCCTTGGTCATCATTTAGGTGTGAAAATAGTAAAAGATATAAAGATGCTGATCTAAAATAGTATAGGAAATAACAGTACTTTCCCCCTACATTCAAAAGAAATATATTACACATTCATCTTTCAAATCTGAGTACTAAATTTTTTTTTCAAATGTCATTTGTCACCATTAAGAATCAATTTGATTTAACTTTTTATTGCTTTTATGGAAAGAGTCTCAAATATGGTAAGTAATGGAAAGAAATAGTCAATGCCAAAGGGTTAGTTATTCTGAATGGATTTTATTGTAATAGCATCCACAAATGTATATATCTAGCTTTAAAACTAATAACTGAAGCACATTGTTTAAAATGTTTCAGTTCTGAGACAGCAATGAAAAAAAAGAAATTCAAATTACTCCAAGTAAAAGTAATTTTTCTTGAAGTTAAGCATATATTAGCAAAACAACTCTGGGCAACTCTAAATGGGAAAAATACTCAAATAGGGAAAAGGCAACTGAATTTATTTCTGAATTTATCAGGATACACCTTTTGTGTTTGATAGTGTTAAAAGGACAGTTCAGTTCAGTTCAGTTACTCAGTCGTGTCTGACTCTTTGCAACCCCATGAATTGCAGCACGCCAGCCCTCCCTGTCCATCAACATCTCCCGGAGTTCACTCAGACTCACGTCCATCGAGTCCGTGTAGCCATCCAGCCATCTCATCCTCTGTCATCCCCTTGTCCTGCCCCCAATCCCTCCCAGCATCAGAGTCTTTTCCAATGAGTCAACTCTTTGCAAGAGGTGGCCAAAGTACTGGAGCTTCAGCTTTAGCATCATTCCTCCCAAAGAAATCCCAGGGTTGATCTTCAGAATGGACTGGTTGGATCTCCTTGCAGTCCAAGGGACTCTCAAGAGTCTTCTCCAACACCACAGTTCAAAAGCATCAATTCTTCAGCGCTCAGCTTTCTTCACAGTCCAACTCTCACATCCATACATGACCACAGGAAACACCATAGCCTTGACTAGACGGACCTTAGTCGGCAGAGTAATGTNCAGCTTGTGTTCAGTTAACTACTAAATTGAAGTGAGCATTTCCATTTGGACACAAATGATGAACTATAATCACTGGCTCGTAACTTCCCTACTCTTAGTTAGTACTGCTTTACAGTGGGTGGCTGAGTAGAGCAAAATTGTATTACTATAGAAACATGTTGGGCTTCTCTGGTATTGCAGATGGTAAAGAATCCACCTTCAACATGGGAGACCTGGGTTCGATACCTGGGTTGGGAAGACCCCTTGGAGAAGGGAATGGCTACTGTCTCCAGTGATCTTGCCTGGAGAATTCCATGGACAGAAGAGAGCACTGATTGAAACTTACTCTACCTGGAATGGAGTTTAGGTGCCTTTTCGATGGCAGCTTTCTTTGATTATCTACCTTTTTTTTTTTTTTTTTTTTTTTTTTTTTGAGGCTCTTTGTGATTGAATTTTGTATTGTATTTTTGTTTAAACTTTCACCTCTCCCAAGGATTTGGGTCATGTTTGAAATGGTCCCAGAAGGCCTTTCTGTCCATAAATGATGCTAATTCTCTTACTTTCACACCTAACAGTGGAATCTTCTGTGTAACTAGCTAGACCGATACACTGTAGTTATCTTTATCAGGTTCATTTAGCCTTTGTTTTCCATGTTCTATGGGTTATATTTTTCTCAGACTACATAATAGACTGAATAAAACCCTTATATGACTTAAAATTCCCTATACATTTCTGAACACTTTCCACCATAGAGTAGAGGATGCTTTGGGTGAGGTCAACACTTGAATCAAGTTAATTTCCAATTCTTTTGTAAATTGGATCAGGGGATCTTTTTATTACAAAAGAAGAAAAAATCTGTATTAATGAATTTGATATTTTGTCTCTCATATTTAGTTTGAATATTAAAAACATGTATTTGTTTCCCCCAAGACTGTGACTTCTTCAATGCAAACAATTTTGTTTTCATAGTTTGTGCATCCCCTAAAACTTAGTGTTAAACTTCACACTTAGTAGAGAATTAATACAATAGTTAATGAATTTCCATAATGTTACTCTAATATTAAAAAATCTAGCACCTCTGGTAAAACAAAAGTCTATTTTTAATTTCCTAAACTTGCAGCTTACTAGTTAGAGCTCTTCAGATCAATTCATTAATATTTTGCACTGATATTTGAAACAGAGGATGGAGAATTCAAGATAAGCAATAATTTTCCTAAGTATGCCACATACATTTTTGTTGATTATGGTATAGTCTATCTTTACCTTGTTTCTGTGGATATTAGTGATAGCATATCCACTAGATATAATACATGCAAACATTAGATTTTTGATCTAATTAATTTAGTCGGCAAGTTGAAATACAGTAGTGCTGTTTGCTATTCCTAATTTATATGACAAATTACCTGAAGTTTGGTCTGTACATAAGACGTATGAATTTTCAAGTTTCCATAAGATGCAACTGAATTCTCAAATAGTGCATACAATTAAAAAAAAAAAAACAGTTTAAAAATTGCAAATAGAAATGCCTTATGACCCAGCAATCCCACTGCTGGGCATACACACCGAGGAAACCAGAATTGAAAGAGACACGTGTACCCCAATGTTCATCGCAGCACTGTTTATAATAGCCAGGACATGGAAACAACCTAGTTGTCTATCAGCAGATGAATGGATAAGAAAGCTGTGGTACATATACACAATGGAATATTACTCAGCCATTAAAAAGAATACATTTGAATCAGTTCTAATGAGATGGATGGAACTGGAGCCAATTATACAGAGTGAAGTAAGCCAGAAAGAAAAGCACTACAATACAGTATACTAACACATATATATGGAATTTAGAAAGATGGTAATGATGACCCTGTATGCAAGACAGCAAAAGAGACACAGATGTGTATAGTGGACTTTTGGACTCTGAGGGAGAGGGAGAGGGTGGGATGAGATGGAAAAATGGCATTGAAACATGTATACTATCATGTAAGAAACGAATCGCCAGTCTATGTCCAATGCAGGATAGAGGATGCTAGGGGCAGATGCATGGGGATGACCCAGAGAGATGTTACAGGGAGGGAGGTGGGAGGGGGGGTTCATGTTTGGGAACGCAGGTACACCCGTGGTGGATTCATGTCAGTGTATGGCAAAACCAATACAGTATTGTAAAGCAAAATAAAATTAAAATTAAAAATTAAAAAAAAAACAGTTTAGAATGTAACATATTACTCACAAGCTACAATCAATTAGGAATAGTAGACAACCAAAGTAAGATATGGGCTTCCCTGATGGCTCAGATATTAAAAGAATCTGCCTGCAATGTGAGAGAACCAGATTCAATCCCTGGGTCAGGAAGATACCCTGGAGAAGAGAATGGCTACCCACTCCAGTATTCTTGCCTGGAGAATTTCATGGACAGAGGAGCCTGGTGGGTTAGAATCCAAGGGGTCACAAAGATTGCAAATAACTGAGTGACTAACAAAAACAACAAAAAAGTAAGCTGTAAATACTTCATATTTTAATTGAATGATATAAACCTTGGGCACTAGCTAGTGGGTGACAAACTCTAACATGATTTTGAATAACTAGAAATATAAATGGGCAAATAGGGATAGCTGAATCAAGGTGTTGAATGTTAATGTTCTCCATTCAATAAACTTAACTGCTTCTTTACCACTTTATGAAATAAATATATTTTCTGACTATCATAAAGGTTTACTTTTTATCTACAGAATAAATTTATAATAGTTAATAGTATTTTTGCTAATATTATAATTAATAATTCAGACATAAAAGTAATGTTAAAAATTGAGACAATCCCTTGAAGCTAATATTAAAAGCATGAGTAGTCTTTGAATAATGTTACCCAGTAATGTTGAGTTTTCTAAAATAACATTTATTTTAAAAACTATTACTATAAAATAACTCCATTTTAAATACCTAAATACAACTATTTTTCTTAAACTATTCATTAGCTAGAATTTCCCTGGTGGCTCAGACGGTAAAGCGTCTGCCTACAATGCGGGAGACCCAGGTTCAATCCCTGAGTCAGGAAGATCCTCTGGAGAAGGAAATGGCAACCCACTCCAGTACACTTGCCTGGAAAATCCCATGGATGGAGGAGCGTGGTAGGCTACAGCCCATGGGGTCGCAAAGAGTCGGACACAACTGATCAACTTCACATTCATTATCTATCTCTATAATTTACTGTACTAGGCATGATACCATTCACAAGAGCAGGAATGACTGTGCTATTGAAGAAATTGAAATTAAAGTGGGAAATGCCAATGTTCAGTTCAGTTCAGTTCAATTGCTAGGTCATGTCTGACTCTTTGCGACCTCATGAACCACAGCAAGCCAGGGCTCCCTGTCCATCACCAACTCCCGGAGTTCACCCAAACTTATGTCCATTGAGTCAGTGATGCCATCCAACCATCTCATTCTCTGTTATCCCCTTCTCCTCCTGCCCTCAATCTTTCCTAGCATCAGGGTCTTTTCAAATGAGTCAACTCTTTGCATCAGGTGGCCAAAGTATTGGAGTTTCAGCTTCAACATCAGTCCTTCCAGTGAACACCCAGGACTGACCTCCTTTAGGATGGACTGGTTGGATCTCCTTGCAGTCCAAAGGATTCTCAAGAGTCTTCTCCAACACCACAGTTCAAAAGCATCCATTCTTCAGCACTCAGGTTTCTTTATAGTCCAGCTCTCACATCCATACATGACCACTGAAAAAACCATAGCCTTGACTAAATGGACCTTTGTTGACAAAGTAATGTCTCTACTTTTTAATATGCTGTCTAGGTTGGTCATAACTTTCTTTCCAAGGCGTAAGTGTCTTTTAATTTCATGGATGCAATCACCATTTGCAGTGATTTTGGAGCCCCACAAAATAAAGTCAGCCACTGTTTCCCCATCTATTTGCCATGAGGTGATGGGACTGGATCCTATGATCTTAGTTTTCTGAATGCTGAGCTTTAAGCCAACTTTTTGAGAAAACAAAAATTAAAAATCAACAAAACCCAGAATTGGCATTGAATGAAAGTAGTGTCTTTAAGTATCCCACTGATATCCTTTTGCACTTTTCTTACAGCTCTTATTATTCATTTCATACTATTAAAACTTTTACTACATTTTAAACTTCCAGAAGTTAAAACTTACACTTGATGTGCTTAGCATGAGGTATCAATCAAAGCAATCATATAGCAGCAGGCTCAGCAAATATTTTTCTAATAAGTGAATGGTTTTTAAATTTAAAAAGTCACACTTCTGGTGGGAAACAAATGATGGAAGTGTCAGGAATGTAAGATTTCTTTGTTTACAAAGATATGTGGGGATTTTCTTTCCTTTTGGAAGGTTTGAAGGGGAAACTTAATTCCAAATTTATTGGGTTCAGATTTTTTTAAAAAATGAGTGTTTGGATGAGTACATCTGGTGTGTGCTGAGGATGAAGAGTAGAAGGTAAGCATGGTGATTAGCAAAAAGAAATTAATAACTATTATTACATCATAGACAATGGCAAGGAGAAAAAAGAAAGTCTTCTTAAGTGAATAGTGCAAGAAAATAGAGGAAAACAATAGAATGGGAAAGACTAGAGAGATCTCTTCAAGAAAATTGGAGATACCAAGACAACACTTCATGCAAAGATGGGCACAATAAAAGACAGAAATGACAAGGACCTAAGAGAAGCTGAAGAGATTAACAAAAGATGGCAAGAATACACAGAACTATACAACAAAGGTCGTAATGACCAGGATAATCACGATGGTGTGGTCACTCATCTACAGCCAAACATCCTGGAACATGAAGTCAAGTGGGCTTTAGGAGGCATTACTACAAAGCTAGTGGAGGTGATGGAATTCCAGCTGAGCTATTTCAAATCCTGAAAGATGATGCTGTTAAAGTGCTGTATTCAATATGCAAGCACACTTGGAACACTTATTAGTGGCCACAAGACTGGAAAAAGTCAGTATTCATTCTAATCTCAAAGAAAGGCAATGTCAAAGAATGCTAAACTACCAGACAACTGAGCTCTTTTCACATGCTAGCAAGGTAATGCCTAAAATTCTTCAAGCTAGGCTTCAACAATATGTTAAAAAAGAACTTCCAGATGTACAAGTAGGATTTAGAAAAGGCAAAGGAACCAGAGATCAAATTACCAACATCCACTGGATCATAGAAAAAGCAAAGGGATTCCAGAAAAGCATCTACTTCTGTTTCATTGACTATGCTAAAGCCTTTGACTGTGTGGATCACAACAGACTGTGTAAAATTCTTAAAGAGATGGCAATACCAGACCATCTTAGTCTCCTGAGAAACCTGTATGCAGGTCAAGAAGCAACAGTTTGAACTGGTCATGGAAGAATGAACTAGTTCAAAATTGGAAAAGGAGTATGTCAAGGCTGTACATTGTCACTGTGTTTATTTAACTTATATGCAGAGTGCATCATGAGAAATGCAGGGCTGGAGGAATCATAAGCTGGAATCAAGATTTCTGGGAGAAATATCAACAACTTCAGATATGCAGATAATAACATCCTACTGGCAAAAAGCAAAGAGGAATTAAAAAGCCTCTTGATGAGTGTGAAAGAGAGTGAAAACGCTGGCTTAAAACTCAATATTCAAAAACCTAAAATCTTGGCATCTGGTTGCATGACTTCATGGCAAATAAATGGGGGAAAAGTAGAAACATTGGCAGATTTTATACTCTTAGGATCCAAAATCTCTGTGGATGGTGACTGCAGCCATGAAATTAAAAGATGCTGCTCCTTGGAAGAAAAGCTATGACAAACATAGATAGCATAGTAAAAAACAGTGACATAACTTTGCCAACAAAGGTCTGTCTAGTCAAAGCTGTTGTTTTTCCAGTAGTCATGTACAGATGTGACAGTTGGACCATAAAGAAGGCTGAGTATTAAAGAACTGATGCTTTCAAACTGTGGTGCTTGAAAAGACTATTGAGACATACTTGGACTGCAAGGAGATCAAACAGGTCAATCCTAAAAGAAATCAACCCTGACCATTCATTCAAAGGACTGATGCTGAAACTGACGCTCCAATACTTTGTTTGATGCAAAGAGCAAATACATTAGAAAAGACCCTGATTCTGGGAAAGACTGAGGGCAGAAGGAGGAGAGGGGACAGAGGATGAGATGGCTGGATAGCATCACTGACTCAATGGACAAGGAGTCTGAGCAAACTCTGGGAGATAGTGAAGGACAGGGAAGCCTGGTAGGCTGTAGTCCATGGTGTCACAAAAGTTAGACACAACTTAGTGACTTGAACAACAACAAAACACCCTGATGGAGGGTTGAGCCATTTAGTAAGAAGATCTACAAATAGAATAAAAATTTATAAACTGAAAATTAAATCAAGATAAGGATTGAAGATGTCTTTTTTTTATATAATAATATTCATCATCAAAGGAGGGCTTCACTGGTGGCTCAGTTGGTAAAGAATCCTCCTGCAATGTAGGAGACCCGGGCTTGATCCCTGGGTTGCGAAGATGCCCTGGATAAGGAAATGCTACCCACTCCAGTATTATTGCCTGCAAAACCCCATGGATGAAGGAACCTATCAGGCTACACGGGACCCACCTTCTGTAGGCTGATGGGGTTGCAAAGAGTAGGGCACGACTGAGCACAATGTCCTGTCTTTCTCTCTATTCATCATTAAGGTCCTGTACCAGGGTCTCTTAGGCTCAATGACTCACAAGAAGGATTCACAAAACAAAGTTGCATTACAGGAAAATAATACAGACTCAAATCAGCATAGGGAAAGACATCGGGGTGAAGCCCAGCAGAGATGAGGCACAGGCTTCCAGGTGTCCTCTCCCAGTGGAGTCACATGATGGACACGCTTAATTCTCCCAGCAATGGTATATAACAACTCATGTTAAGTGTTGCCAACCAAAGAAGTTCCTCATCTCCAGGGTTTTTACTGGGGTCAGTCATGCAGCCATGCAGCACTTGAATGACTGGCCTCACTCAGACTCCAGTCTCTGCAGAGTGAAAACAGGTGTTAACTGTAAATTACATTGTTAACATAAACTACATAATCAAACTGGTACAGCATGGCCTATGTCCTCAGGAATAAAAAAACAAGCATCATCACAGATCACATTGTTAGCCTAACTTACCTGGTCGAAGGGAACAGTGTGGACCAAAGTTTCAGGCATACAAAAATCCTCTTTATCAGGGAGAATATTGCAAGGCTCAGAGTTCATCATCTAAGAGCCAGTTAAGGGCTAGTCATGACAACGAGCATTTTTGGGGAATGTCCCTTATACAATACAGGAAATATTGAAAGAATTACAAGAATTTGAAAAATCTGTTATTTGGAGTTGGTAATGGGTCCCTCTCAGGAAGCATACAAAATAGGCAAAAACTTGGTAAGAATAGTGGGTATAGACTGCCATGTATTCAGCAAACCTATTTTCGATTCCTCTTGGTCACAGAGCTGTATTATATTTTGCACATTCTCATACAGGTTTCTAAGACCGGATAACTGAGACTAGATGAGGAAATGGTGGTGGGGAGGTGTGTTACTTTCAGTGATGCGAAGTTTATCAAAGGAAAGCTAAGCCTGAGTTCAATGGTTTAGGTTTAAGTCGCTTTTACATAAAGGGTCAAACCTGTAATTATTTTAAGAAGCAATCAGTTGAAAATTGCCATACTGTGAATTTCAGTGGAATAATAGTCTTTTACTTCTAGATCTGATAAATTAGCTGCAAACATCGTAAGACAGCAAAGTGACATATTAAAACATTAGGAATACATAATAAAAGTAGAAATGACAAAAATCCTAAGTATCACCAAGAATAACACAAATATCTATTAACTTTATTAAACAATGTTATGTTTAAACTAACTTTTAACAATGTGCACCATAATGTTTTTATTTATGTATGCTTTGTGTTCTGAATGAAAAGTTTGAATTTAAAAAAAATCAGTTGTGTGATACCTGAG
>SJYQ01000285.1:188178-206260 GCA_006410935.1 Redunca redunca
TTGCAGTATAAATCTGAGGGAATATAATTAAGGCAGTGAAATGTTAAATATTTAAGAAAAAATGAGTTTCACAAAAGGTGGATCAATATCCTAGAAACAAAACAATATCATAGAAAGGATATTATGTAATTCATATAAGGTTATCCAGTGAAAGTTTAAAATTCAGTGTAACTTTTCAGTGAAAATTCAGTGAACTAAAAAGCAGCGCATAAAAATATAAGCAGAAGGAGCATATCTTTTCAATTTGTTTTGAGGTAAAATACCACATTCAGCATATAGCAAGTTTGTGCAGTTTTTGTGTCAATATTCTGTGGGTATGAAAGGGGCATTGTTTTTTTGTTGTTTTTCCTTCTGAAGCAAAACTATAATGGCTTTTATCTTTGTTCATCTGATTTTAGGTTTACATTGCCCAAGGAAGCTGCATAATATTGATTACTACTGCTTAGTACTCTTGCCTGAAAAATCCCATGGACAGAGGAGCCTGGTGGGCTGCAGTCCATGGGGTCGTTAAGAGTCTGACACGACTGAGTGACTTCACTTTCACTTTTCACTTTCATGCATTGGAGAAAGAAATGGCAACCCACTGTAATATTCTTGCCTGGAGAATCCCAGGGACAGAGGAGCCTAGTGGGCTGCCATCTATGGGGTCACACAGAGTCGAATACGACTGAAGCAACTTAGCAGCAGCAGCAGCAGGTTCTGTATTTCATATGAGAACTATCTTTACATAAGAAAGATAGTTTAAGTGGAAAACCATGGCAAGCACTTCATAAGAGAATTTATATTTTGTTCACTTGTATTTTGTTGGCTCAATGATACCTTGGTTACTTAGAGTATATTTTTCACAAATGAAGATTAAATGATTTCCTTGACTTTCTAAGTTTGGGCCAGTTCCCAGTAGGCTATACAATAAATGACTTTCATCTAAAAAAACCTGAATTTCATAACTTTAATGATTATATATACATTTAATAAATTTATACTTAACAATGTATGGTTGTTTATGCATAACTGTGCTGTAAAGAAGCTATCAGCTCTTTATAAATTGAAGTATATGGCTTTGCATCAAACCATAAGTGAATCTGCAAGGACAGAAATCAAGTAGTCACACTAACTCTATACACTATTATTAAGACATAAACAATATAAAAACTAGTTTTATTCATTTAGAAACTAAGTTGCTAGATATGGCCAACATAGAAAAATCTAAAGATATCTTGCATCCTAAAAATAATTGACAATAAAATGAAATGGAAGAGGTAAGGTCCCACACAGCTGAAGACAATGTGGCTACTTGTTTTCACATTTAATAACAACTCTTCCAAAAACAAACAAAAAATAACTACACAGAAGCCACCCCTTTTGCAACTCCAAAGTCAGAAAATGTTGAAACTTTACAATAACTATAAGTACATTAAAAAACAAACAAACATTAAATCCTTTTTGGTCCTCTCCCAAGCCCCTGCTTCACAGTAGAACTTTGCAGGAGACTTTGACAAAAATTACAGAGGAGTTTCTCAAAATTTTCCCCAAAAAACATGAATATCACTTAAAGGATTATTTTCAGATCTATTTTACTCCAGGTTAGAATATTTTTTTCTGTTTTCTTCCAAAATGACACAAATCAAACAAGGTCTCATTTTAAAGCATAGAGCTAATAAGAAATTAGACTTACATCTTACGGTATTAAGAGTCAAATATGGGTACTTTTCTTTTTCATTAGGCTCCCTCAAACTTTTTTAATTGAAATTAACTCACCCATTCATATACATTTCTAGTTTATTATTCATACAGAAAGTTGGAATAACTATCTATCTGAATTCTTTGCTCATCCCAAATGCAGAGTCATTACTTCCTGTCACCAAGAGATAATTTAGGGTTGATGATTTAAATGCTCATTTATGATATGAAATTACACTCTACTTTTACCAGTTTTTTCATCATTTTCCTCTTGTAGACCTAGAATCTGTAGGCACATGCTTCTACAATGCCTGCTACATCCTGACTGCCTCTGGCACAAAGTCCAAAATAAATATTTGCTTTAAAATGACAAAGTCTGGAGTTTTTATATATTGATTCTTCTAAACTTGGATCACTGCTAACCTGATAACAAGAGAGTTTTTGACAAAAACTTTGATGCCCTAAGTATACATTCTGACAAAGCAATTCTAAAATTTCCCCCAAAATATGAATATCATTTGCTTGAAAGATTTTCAACTGTATTTTAATCCAAGTTAGACTCTTTTGCTGTTTTTTTTTTCTATTTCACACAAATAAGATAGGACCTCCTTTTATATACTTTGAATTATTTATTAAATCTTCTTGACATTAATGCTAATGGGTTAAAATATTTCATGAAACTACATATATATCTGCATTTGAATTGCTTCTGACCAGTAAGATTTCTGCTTTAGCCTAAACATGAGGTGCTCTCTCTACCATCAGGACTCTGCCCATCCTTCTCTCTTCATGCCCAGAGTCTATGATGGCAATTTCCATACCTCTGTCAGATCCTGGACCAGGCTTCTGACAACAGCATTCTCTGTTTTACACTTGAGGGAAACTGATAAGCAGGATCTTTGCCAGAATGGCAAGATAGCAAGCATCTGACCACTGGTGCCCTGATTCCTACTAACCAATATCCCCTAGGAGATGGCTAGAGACAGTTCTTTCAAAATCTAATCCCATATGCAATAGGATGGATGAAACTGGAGGACACATGCTAAGTGAAATAAGCCAGTCACAGAGAAAGTACTACATGAGTCTCCATATATGAGGTACCTAAAACAGTCAAACTCACAGGGACAGAGATTACAATCAATGGTGGTTGCCATAGGCTAGAGGGAGGGAGAAATGAGAGGTTGCTTTTCAACAATATAGATTCAGTTATGCAAGATGAGGAAGTCCTAGGGAGCTGCTGTACAACACTGTGCCTGTAGCTAACAGTACAGCATTGTGATGGAAAATTTTGTTGAGAAGGTACATTTCATTCTAAGCGCTCTTGCACAATTAAAAGGAAAAAACAAAAAACAAAACAAAACAAAACAAAACAAAACTGAAACCGTGCAAGGTTCCTCTCTTTCTTCACAGGCAAATAAGTAAAACCTTTTGCTTACTCTTCTTTCTTAGAAGTTTCTCACCATATAGATTACAATGTATCTTCTCACAAACATAACTCGCTTCCTTCCCTAGCTTCTTACCTCCTCAAATCTTGCAGCTTAAATGTTTTCCATAACTCTCAGTCCATGATATCAGTCCATGATATAATTCCATGATATAAGTCCTTATAATCCTATGTCCATATAATAAGTCCTATGTTCTTATTCTTTTTTTTTCCCCCTGAAAAGTCTCTCTACCTCAAAACTAGTTTGAAACTCACCATGAAAAAATACCTCTGGCTTGATATGTTTGTCAGTTGCTCTGAGATGTAGACACAAAGGAGTAAACATGCAAAAAAACCCCAAAAAACAAAAGTGAAAATCACTCAGTCGACTTTGGACTATAGCCTGCCAGGCTCCTGTCCATGGAATCCTCCAGTAAAGAATACTGGAGTAGGTAGCCATTCACTTCTCCAGGGGATCTTCCTGACTAGGAATCATACTCAGGTCTCCTGCATTGCAGGTGGATTCTTTGCTGTTTAAACCATCAAGGAAGTCCCTTGCATGTAAAGATTTTATTAAAGGCAAGACTATGTTAAAGTCAACAGGGAAAGAGGCAGGGAAGACTGCTGAGAGAACCAACCAGGCAGTGTTGCAATTTGATCCTTAGTGTAAAAGAGGAGAGAAGGCTAGGTGGAAGTTGTGCAATCTAAGAAATATTCAACAAGGTCATCAGGGAGTCCTTGAGCCCAAGCCAGCCCCTGTCTCTGCAGAATGGTCTATTTTAGTGAAGCTTAGAGGAGGTGTGGCCTTGTGAATGCTATGATGGCTTTTAAGGCTCAGAACCTGGGGCCATTTATCAATTATGCTCCAGGGAACAGGAGGAACACAAGATGCATTACCACAGCTGTCCCATTCAACTTTCCATTACCAGCCAGCTACCACCCTCTTTCTTTCTTCATCTTCATGCCCCCACTTTTTGAACATGGTTTCTTTGTTCATTTCTTTATTTCTTTCAGTTCAGTTCAGTCGCTCAGTCATGTCCGACTCTTTGTGACCCCATGAACCACAGCACAGCAGTCCTCCCTGTCCATCACCAGCTCCCGAGTCCACCCAAACCCATGTCAATCGAGTCGGTGATGCCATCCAACCATCTCATCCTCTGTCGTCCCCTTCTCCTGCCCTCCGTCTTTCCCAGCCTCAGGGTCTTTTCCAGTGAGTCAGCTCTTCGGTACTAGTTCTTTATCTCATGCTAATACCTCAGTCTACCTCATCCTGGTTTCTTCTCTGTAACCACAAACATTTTCTCAATAAATTCTCTGATATATATTTGGCATTAAGACAATGCATAATTTGTAGTTCTTTTATTCATTCTCTAAGCTGCAAACTGTAGAATACAATCTTCTTCCAAAACATGTTTCATTTCATTTTCATTTCTTTGCTTGATTTTGATCTATAAACCACATGATCATTTTTGTTCATATCTGCTTCTTACTGAGGGTTTCCATGGTGGCTCAGACAGTAAAGAATCTGCCTGCAATGCAAGAGACCCGTTTTCATTCACTGGGTCAGGAGATTGCCTGGAGAAGGAAATGGCTAACCACTCCAGTAATCTTGCCTGAAGAATTCCATGGCAGAGTAGCCTGGCTTGCTACAGTCCATGGGGTCACAAGAGAGTCAGACA
Source organism: Redunca redunca (assembly GCA_006410935.1). Classification (NCBI taxonomy): domain Eukaryota; kingdom Metazoa; phylum Chordata; class Mammalia; order Artiodactyla; family Bovidae; genus Redunca; species Redunca redunca. Next base: position 192,961 of record SJYQ01000285.1, read on the forward strand.
CAAGTGAGCAACTAACACTTTACCTTTTCTTACTGAACTTTATACATTCCATACTCTGTATCTACAGGCTCTGCATCTGTGGACTCTACCAACTGCAGTTTGAAACTATCTTCTTTTTAAATTCCAGAAAGTTTCAAAAAGCAATGTACTTGGCAACTATTTACACAGAATTTACATTAAAACTAGATATTTAAAATAATCTAGGGATGATTTAAAGTTAACAGGCAGATATGTAGAGGTTATATGTAAATACTATGCATTTTGCATTAAGCACTTTACCATCTGTAGAGTGGATTTTGGTATCTGAGGGTGACCCTTTCCCCATTCTATGGATAGCATGGGACGACTGCAGTTGATGTGTCTCAGATGGTTAAGATCTCATCCCTCCTAATTTCTGTATTCAATTATAATTGATATACCAATAAATATGAATTTAAATCACACGTCTAAATTTTTCTCCCTGAGCTTAACACCTAGATATCCAAATGTACCTGGATACTCACATGCATAACTCAAATGAAAATATGAAATGAATTGCTTTTTACCAAACTTTCTCCCGTATTTTAAATCTACAGTAATCATTCTAGCAGTGCCCCAACTACCCAAGTTAGAAACCAGAACTTCAATATAGTTTCTTTATCCCCATAACTGTTATCTATATCCAATATAATGTGCACTGTTAAACTTAAGGATTGCTTCTCCACTGCCACTTCTCTATTTTAAGCCACTATCACATTTATCATGATTACTATAAAATTAGTCTTACTTCATTCCCATCTTTATCTTTAAATATGCTAGTGCATTATAGCCTACAGATAATTATGTTACTTTAAGTAACAATACATTAATGTTTTTCATGTTATATTGTACCCAATCAACAAAATAAAGATGAAATAACATGAAAACAGTTTTTGGAAAGTAAATAATTCAGCTCAAAGTCTACCATTACCTATATATGTAACTTGAAAACTCTGAATTTGTTTCATTTTTCTTAATGAAAAATGGACTGGATTAAATCAGTACGGTCCAAATAGCGGGCCATATGCAAAACTAATTGTGTTTATACATCATGTTCACATAGGACACTAAACAACATTGCTACTACAACTTGAAAGTCTATGCTATTTTAAGAAAGGATTTATATTATAGAAAGTTACATAGCCCTCTAACCAGATTATTTCATTCTCTCAGTCTAATCCTTCCTCAGTAACTGTCTTTAAGGTTAAAGCACAACATTTACTCAACACAGATAGGCTCTCAAGATGCTGAGCTTCCAAGTTTTAGAATCCTATCACGAGTAATTTGTACTGTCTGGTTCTATTAGCAAATGTTTCTTAGGCCAAAGAATTAAAAGGATTTATAGGATTTTGTATTTTGTTAATCTGTGAATTTTGTGATATAACATTCTACTCACTAAAGAATAAATATAGGCATAGGGATTTTACATAAGGTAAAAAAAAAAAAATCCAGAAAGAATCAGGGGAGAAAAATATTGTTACTGTTTCATCATTGGTGATATATCTAAAAAATCTAGACTAACCAGTTACACAGTATCCTGACTTTTTGTTCTTTCTGTCACATTTATCACATTTTCCTCTGTATTTATTTTTTAAACTATTAATTGGTTTCACTAGCATCAGAGACCCACTCCAGTATTCTTGCTGGAGAATCCTAGGGACAGAGGAGCCTGGTGGGCTGCCGTCTATGGGGTCGCAGGGAGTTGGACACGACTGAAACAGCAGCAGCAGCAGAGAATTGAAGCTTAGGCATGAAGGAATCAATCAGACACTCAGGGAATTACAAGGACTAAAATTTATAAGAGCGGAGACTAGAAGACCTGAAGAAAGAAATATTGCTCTAGCTGCTGAGGTCAGTTTACAGCTCACTAATTACATCCAGGACACTGAAGATGATCCAAAAAATCTCTGTCTTTTTTCATATGATTCCTTATAATAAATCATAGTTTTTAAAATATCAAAGGGTTTAGCAAACAATCACTGTGATCTACTGTGGTTGAATCAACCCTCTTCTCCTCTCAATATTAAAAATGTCAGTGGGTCAGTGAGATTCCAAGATTAATCTCAAAGCAATCACACTGGCACCTTATACTACTTGCTTTTACAGTAAGAGATTAGGACTGCACATCTATATGGTTAAGCAATTAGTTTTAGGGCCAAGGAATAAAATTCTATTCATACGAAAATCTCTAATAGTTATTACATAGTTTTATGATCTCTATTATTTGATATCAAAATAATGATAGTGGAGGAAAATACTTTTCAGCATTCAACACTCATAACTCATAACTTTTTTATTTCATTTGCAACTTGATTTGCAAAGGTGAATTAAAAAATGTTTCACACAAGAGGTATAGGAAAATAAGCACAATCAAAGGGAAAGCTACATGCCTTTTCTATGCCAACCTAAGAATTATTACTCCAAAGCATTCTGAAAATAATATCTCTTTTCATTTATGAAATATTTTATCTGAGGGCCAGTATCACTTCCAGTAGTGACTCAAGGACACATTTCATTCTTGATTTTTTTCCATCTTATACATGAGACCCTTCATGTAATCAAATAAAAGAACTAAATGGACTAGGACTTTACTATCAATGTAATATGCCCATGTTAATAATAATCTTCCTCCATCAAGTCCTACTCCTTAAACGGGTTCTTTTGAACAGGTTAAAAGCATTTAGTACTATTGTTTATACACAAATACATATCTTTTGAGGGAAGGAGAAAAGGAAAGAAAATGATGAGCACTTGGAATAAGAATGCGTGTCAATACAACAGAGGGAAAAAGGCCATTATCTAACGTGTAAATATAATCAAAAGCCAAAGAATACATTTTTTTTTTTTGTATTTTGGAAGATGGATGTATAAATTCAGACAACATGAGTTGACTCTGACTTTGGTACCTAATAGGCATGATCCTCACATATCACATAACACCCTTGAGTATAGGTATGCTGATATGTAGAATGAGGATGAAACACATAACTCAAACAATTTGGGTGGAGGTTTAATGAGTGACCTATCTAAGAGTTAGACACATGCTGTACATAATGACAGTACTGTATTAACAAAACCCTATTGTTCCCACTCTCACTTCTCACTTTTCTTCTGTAAAATCCCAAATGTATCACTATATTCAAACATAACATTTCTTATACTTTTGTTCCCCACAGTAGGTAATTAGGTACACATCCTAAACAAGTGTTAGAGATTGACAGCAGCTGATACAATTTGGTAAAACTATATCTGCATATCTATAAAAGGGTCTTTTATTATAGAACTTTATTTTCAAAGCAGGAATAAGGCATCATTGTTCCAATTGTGTCTCCAAAGTATTTTAATTCTTCTATGGTTCTTTTATTTTCCTTTCTGGTTTCCTTTGTAATTGTCTGCCTCCTCTTTGGTGGAGGCCACCAGAGACTGAATTAGACTGTTTCATTTTGAAGGGGATCCACACTCAGTTTTTAATAGCAGCTTCTTCAGTTCTTGCTAGACTGCCAGGGATCTTCTCAGGCTATTACAATACCACCAGCAGTGACACATAGCACGCTCTGCAGGAATCAGATTTTCCTGCTCAGAGAAATCATATTTTTCTCCCACTTTATGTATAATTTTATATATTTTTCTATGCCATCTTTAAATCTATGAAAACATATGCATGAAAGAATGTCATGCATAACCAGAAAACAATAGCCTAATTTGGGCTTTAAGTATTCATCTCACAAGACAGAACAGTTTTCAGCAGTCATCTTTGAATGACACATCGAGGAGTCTCCTTTGTCAGAGATCTTTCGTTAGTAAATACTGTTTCATTGCCACCTGAACTGTTTCTTGCACAGTTTGCATAGACATTGAGTCTCTGTTATGCATTAATGAAAAATAAGCATGAGCTATTCATAAACCTTAACCACTGGCAGCATCAAATGCAAAAACACTTTTTTTCCCTGCTGTTGATGTCTATAAGAGGGTCTGCTACGGGCCAAAACACAGACTTGTTCTTTATGTTGACAACAGTGTAGTGAACTGACTTCTGAAGAAATGGGCAATGAAAAGAAGACTCAGAGAAGAAAATGATGAAACAACAGCTGGTTCCTCTGCGGATGAAATCTGTCTCCTCCAAGATACTTTTTACGCCCACAGACATATATATTACTGTCATTATTGTACGCTCATAAAAACCTTAGCCTCCAAGAGGCTTATGCCATTACATATAACAAACTACATAAAAACTGTGCACTTCTGTTTACTATTAACAAGCAGTTAGGGGATAAAATTTATTAAAAAAAAATACCATTGAAAGATCATACATTATGTGGATAGGCATATAATGAAAGCTGTACATATCGCTACTTAGAAAACTGTACTACATTACTGAAAACAATTTAAGAAGGTTTAAATAGTTGATGTTCCTGCATTGAAGACTCAATTGTGTAAAGATATCAAGTACTCTCAAACTGACCCCTAGATAAATATAACTTTCAACTCAGTTTTAGAATTTTTTAAAAGAAACTAGCAAGTTGAATTTAAAATGTATATGCAGTTGATGTCAGAATGCAGAATGCAGGATGCTTGGGACTGGTGCAAGGAGAGGACCCAGAGGGATGGCATGGGGTGGGAGGTGGGAGGGGATTCATGTTTGGGAACGCTTGTACACTCGTGGTGAATTCATGTCAATGTTTGGCAAAACCAATACAGTAATGTAAAGTAAACTAAAGTTAAAATAAAAATTTTTAAAGTTAAAAAAAAAAAATAAAAAAATAAAATGTATATGCAAAATGCAATAGGCCTCGACTAGGCAATAAGATACTGAAGATAAAGAACTACACTTGAAAACTTTTCTAACCAGATATCAAATTTTTTAATAAAATTTTCACTAAAGCACTGTTGTAATGTCACAAGGCTATGCAGAGCCATAATCAGCATGGAAAGTTCAGAAACCAACTCACACATTTATGAACAAAGTTGGTCCCATAAAACAGTGGGAGAATGACAGTCATTCAATAAATTAAACTGAGTTAGTCATTTAAAAAACAACCTTGATTTACTCCTCCCACAATCCACAAAAACATCACCTCCAGGTGGATTATAGATTGATACATGGCAGGTAAAACAATAAAGATTTCTAAAAGATAACAAAGACAAGTACCTTTGTGATGATTTTAAAAGAGAAGATTATAAATATTTTCTCAATGTGTTTAATTAAAAACTTTATCCAAAGACATTGTTAAATTATTCAAAGGCAAGCCACAGATTAAAGAAGGTATATACAGATCATTAACAAAGGACTTGCATCCAGAATGTATAGAAATGCTTATTAATCAAGAAAAAGAAAGAAGCTGCCATTACAAATAAGTAAAGATGCATAGTACTTAGGGACTTCACAAATTCAGATACAACTATGAGTTGTATAATTGAATTATATATAATAATTATACAATTAAATTATATTTGATACAATTATGAAAAGCTGCTAGACCACATTAGTCACATGGAGATAAAAACTAAAACCACATTGCTATATCATCACACACATAAAGAACTGCTAAACTTTAAAAAAAAATCTATTCCATTGCAATATTTCATGTATCTAATATTTAAAGACAGAAAAGCTTATTCATGGAATACAAAGTTACCTTAAGGAGAGGCAGGGTGGGTTCTACTGGGATGGTGCAAGGGCACAGTTTTGTTTTGTTTTCTAATCTGGGAAATGGTTACACTTCTATGTTCACTTTGTGAAAATACACTGGGCTGAACAATCATGATATATGCAGTTTTCTATTTATTTTTAAAATTGAGAAAAGGGAGAGAATAATAACAACTCTATTTTTTCCTTACTTTAAACCCACTCTATTGAAGTATGATTGGCATACAAAAAGCTTTACACACTTAATGTATGCAACTTGATGAATCTGGAAATAAGTATATACCCTTGAAACCATCACCACAACCTATAGCATAAACATCTACATCACCTCTGGAAGTTTCCTTCCACCCTCCTCATTTATTATTATATTTTCTCAAAAAAGTTTCTATTATGGGACATAGAGAAATGAAATATTCCAAAAGAAGTTAATTTTCAGAAAAGTAGATTTTCAAAATACATGGTCATGTAGTGCTGGGAATAAAATATGCATAGGAAAAAGTGATGAAGGAGAAAGGAGGAGAAACGCTGTATTGCCTGACCCGAGAGAATAAAGAAATGGGATTTGAGACAAATAGACAGCTTGGTTTTAGGAAGGGAAACAAGTTTTTTCTCTATATTAGCAGAGTGAATTCACTCTGTAAATCTTCCACCCTCAAATGTATCTAAACCTTTCTTCCTGTAACTATAACTTCATGCATACCATTCTCCTGAGGAAATGATTTTCTGAATTTATTACCTGCTGTGTAATATACTGCTTTCAGGTTGGGGTCTTAAATTAGCTTCTCATGTTTTGAGATCCTGTCCCTTAATTCTTCTGTATTATAGGACTCAACCACATGTGTCTGTTGCACTGTTTCAGAGACTAAAGTCCTCATCTTTTCACCCTGTCTTCATTGGACAGCCATGTTCTTTCTCATTTTTAGTACACCTTTCTTGATTTTAGCTTATCATCTCTGTATACATTCCAGCTCCATTCTATACACTTTGACTGAGAAGATCTAAATAATTCCAAGTGGAGCTGCATCCTGATATTATACAGTTTAAACAAAATAACATTGTGCATATTTTCAGTATGTTTTTGACTGCCCTGTTTTTTTTTTTTTTTTGTCTTTTTAAATACACTAGCACTTTGAATTAGATGTTTTCAATGTATTTTATTTTTGCCAAATCACTTCTTCTGTGGGATAAGAGATAATGCAGAAAAATTTTTAATAATTGTTAAAATAGAAATACTATTATGTAAAAGGGCTTCCTAGGTGGCTCAGCAGTAAAGAATCTGCCTGACAATGCAGAAGACACAGGAAATGTGGATTCGATACCTGGGTCTGGATGATCCCCTGGAGGAGGAAAGGGCAACCCACTCCAGGATTCTTGCCTAGAAAATTTAATGGACAGAGGAGCCTGGTGGGCTACAGTCCATGGGGTCTCAAAGGGATGGACATGACTGAGGGACTAAGCACACACTCAATAAATAATAAATCTCCATGGTATAGGAGAGTGTGTTCAAAACTTGAGTAATCAATTGAAATTCTGTGGGTGAATTACAGCTACAGGTTCCCAGATCTCACAGAGAACTGCTGAACCATCATCTCCAGAGATGGAGGATCAGCGCTTCAACAAACACTTAACATGGTTTTAGTTATTAGTTGTTCTAGAAACACTGGATTTTGAAATAGGTTGTGATCTTGGTTTGTATGATTGCTGGTAAAAGTGTTAGTCACTCAGTCATGTCTGAGTCTTTGGGACCTCATGGATTATAGCCTGCCAAGCTCCACTGTCCATGGACTTCTTCAGGCAAGAATGCTGGAGTGAGGAGCCATTTCCTTCTCTAGCAGATCTTCCTGACTCAGAGATCAAATCCAGGTTTCCAGTGTTATTGTTACAGGCAGATTCTTTACCATCTGAGCCACAAACTATACATACCTTAAGTCGATATTTTGAGACATTGAATAATTATAATCCCAGCTTTAGATCGAAAGTCTTAAATATTATTGCATTTATTCTCATAAAATACCTCTTCTCCATTAGGTTCCAAAGCACCTCTCATTTCCCGTATTCCTCTGCACAATTTCTGACTTTTTCTTTTTAGTATTGCCTAAGGCATTCAGTCCCCTCTGCATATGCTTTAATTTCATACTGTTGAGGTTTCTTTCAACAAAGCTTGAATTCCCTCATCTACAGTAAGCATTGTTATTAATAGTTGTCTACCAAGTATCCCCCTGGTGACTCAGATGGTAAAGAATCTGCCTGCAATGCAGGAGACCCAAGTTCGATCACTGGGTCAGGAAAATCCCTTGGAGAAGGGAATGGCTACCCACACCAGTAGTCTTATCTGCAGAATCCCATGGACAGAGGAGCCTGATAGGCTACAGCCCATGGGGTCACAAAAAGTCAGACACAGCTGAGTGAATTCACTTCAATGTAGGAGATGCAGGAAACATGGGTTCGATCACTGGGTCAGGAAAATGCCCTGGAGAAGGAAATGGCAACCCACCCAGTATTCCTGCCTAGAGAATCCCATGGACAGAGGAGCCTGGCAGGCTACAGTCCATGGAGTCACAGAGTCAGACACCTGAACAAAACACACCAAGTATTTTATCTCTTTTTTCCTGAGAATTTGATTTTGTTCAAGTTACCATTTCTCTTCTACTTAACTAGGACAAAACTAAGTTTAGCCTAACTCCATGCTTATATCATTATTAAGTGAATTAACACATGGCAAACTGCTGCCAACTCTTATTGGTTCAGGAGGGAGCCCGTACTCTAAGACAGTCCATTAGAACTGAGTCACAGAACCTTCATTCTATGCTTCTGTTTTTCACTCCTCCTCTTTCTATCTTAGATGATAAGGCAGCCTGATGCCTCAGTTGCTGTCAGTGGCTGTATGTGAGAAGGGAGCAGGCTGAGTACAAAACCACCTGTTCAAAGAGAACTGACACAACAGAATCACAGCAAAATGGAGTTAAAGTTCTAATTTATTAAGATCTACAGCATCACTAATTTCTGACTTTAGTAAGACAAGTCTCCTTCTTATTCAATTGACTTGAGTGTTTTTGTCTCTACAGACATTTTTAAATGAGTTTTCTTACTCAAATGAATTCAGTAAATCAATAAAATCATTTAATTCATGATATCTGCCCAGATCTAGCACAGTGCAGAATTTTGTTAAACAACAAATTCAAAGTTTAATTCCTTCTGTGAAGCCTACAGTTCAGCAGACCAACTCATCCAATATCCAGATAATATTATAATCTGTTTTAGTACTGGTTCACCTTGGATTTCTGTTGAAAAAGCATAATATAAATGTTACATGAATCTTAGACAGCTAGTTGGGTTTCCTTGGTGGTTCAGATGGTAAAGATTCCATCTGCAACTGGGAAACCTGGGTTCTACCCTAGGTTGGGAAGATCCCCTGAAGAAGGGCATGGAAACCCACTCCAGTATTCTTGCCTGGAGAATGCCCGTGGACAGAAGAGCCTGGTGGGTTATAGTGCATGGGGTCACAAAGAGCCTGACACAACTGAGCGACTAAGCACACAGCACAGCCAAGAACTTGTCCTTGATCACTGGATGTGTGTGTTGTGCTTTCAATTTAACCTGCATACCTGCATATTTAACATATTTTTCCATGTCTACTTATTATGAAAACCAAATTTCTCTTTTTCCCATATCATCTTTACTGCCATGGGATTTAGTAAACACACATGTAAGACACTCAGAATCACTTTTACAACCTCTAGATTTTGTAACCTCTCATGATCATTATCATCAACTACTCATTAAGAAGGTGGTCGTGACTCCTCCCTCTCCTTCCCTTCATATTCAAACAGCTGTTAGTCTCTTCGCTCTCATTTTCCAGGTCTGCCTACACTCCTTCCCATGACTCTGCCATGTGTTTACAGTTTACCCTGTTCAAGTCTTATCCTTTTAAAACACAAATCTAATCATGTGGCTTAATTGAAAGCTTTCAAAGGCTCATCACTGAGTGATAACATAAACAAAACAAAACAATAGTATAGTGTAGCATTTAAGAACCTCCGATTCCTCTAAACTCTGTCCTGACAGTCTTCCCATCTTAATTATATACTACAACTAGATACAATGACCTTTTTCTAGACTCTTCACATTATTTGTATAAACTGTTTTCTCTGCTTTTAATGCCTGTTCTTTTAAAATTCTATCTGGAGAACATTTCTCTTCTCAATTTCACCATCTCTGTGAAACTGTTCCTTGTCTAGAATGTGGTATGAACAACAACCACTTTTGTTTTCCTTTAGCAATTCTGTATACATCATAATTATAACACTTGACATACTCTGTTATTTCTTTTCATCTTTACTTTAAAAAGCTTGAGAGGTTATTGAGGATAAGACTTTAAGTTTTATTATATATATATATATATATATATATATATATTCTGTGTCTAAAACAATGCCAGGTACATAGTAGTATGCCTAATAAATATTGATTGCACTAATCCATACCATGTAAATCTGGAAAAAGAAGTTCTTCTAAGTAATGAATCCTCAATTTTTTTAGAGAATTTTTTGGAGAAGGAAATGGCAACCCACTCCAGTGTTCTTTCCTGGAGAATCCCAGGGACAGGGAAGCCTGGTGGGCTGCCATCTCTGGGGTCACACGGGGTCGGACACGACTGAAGCAACTTAGCAGTAGCAGCAAATTTTTAAAATTAAGTTTTGTTGTAAAAAATAGTATACATACATATATTTTTGTAAGAAGTGGAGCTCTCTTTTCTACTTGCTCCTTTAATCCCAACACAGTTCTCACAGAATGACAATCTACTCACACATGACTTCCCTGAATAGATACCTCAATCCCCAGCTCCCACCCTCAACCTCCTACAGTGGAGGGATCTATATCTTATGATAGTAATAAGAAGCTTCTATACATGAATAAAGATTATGGGTCTGATAGAATCTTTTTCAATAGAAATCATAAGGCAATAAGTCCACCAAACATGCCACCTGATGCACTAACACATTACATAATTTACTAATTTATTGTTGTTCGGTCACTCAGTCGTGCTTGACTTTTTGCGATCTCATGGACTGCAGTATGCTAGGCTTCCCTGTCTTTCAGCATTTCCCAGAACTTGCTCATACTCATGTCCACGGAGTCAGTGATGCCGTCCAACTATCTCATCTGCTGTCATTCCCTTCTCCTACCTTTAATGCTTCCCAGCATCAGGGTCTTTTCTAATGAGTCAGCTCTTCCCATCATGTGGCCAAAGTATTAGAGCTTCAGCATCAGTCCTTCCAATGCATATTCAGGATTTATTCCCTTTAACTGGTTTGATTTCCTTGCAGTCCAAGGGACTCTCAAGTGTCTTCTCCAACACCACAGTTCAAAAGCACCAATTCTGGGTGCTTAGCCTTCTTTATGGTCCAACTCTCACATCCATACATGACTACTGGAAAAACCATAGTTTTGACTAGACAGACCTTTGTTGGCAAAGTACTGTCTCTCTCTGCTTTTAATATGCTGTCTAGGTTGGTCATAGCCATTCTTCCAAGGAGCAAGCATCTTTTAATTTCATGGCTGCAGTCACCATCTGTAGCAGTTTACTAATAGCTACACAGTTTCTCCTTGGTATGCATTCAAAAATCTTAAGGAAGTGCCATATATTCTCAACAATTTATCTACATTTAACTTGTCAAATACATTTATAAAACAACTTGGCTAAGATACCACAGCTCTCTCTATGTATTGGTCACAAATCTGGTATTAGCTAATTATGTCTCTATCTAGGAATCATTAAAAGTGAAGTGAAAGTGAAGTCACTCAGTGGTGTCCGACTCTTTGTAACCCCGTGGACTGTAGCCTATCACCCTCCTCCATCCATGGGATTTTCCAGGCAAGAGTACCGGAGTGGGTTGCCATTTCCTTCTCCAAAGGATCTTCCCAACCCAGGGATTGAACCTGGATCTCCCACATTGTAGGCAGACACTTTACCATCTGAGCCACCAGGGAAGTCTAGGAATCATTAATATATTTTAATAATTTCACAGTGGGACTGTCCTGATATTTCTTCTGCAGAGACCAAGGCAAATAATTGTGTTGTCAAACATTTAAATGTTCAAGCAACATTTTGCACCATAGTTATAAATTGACTTTTCTTCATAGATAAATTGACTTTTCTTCATGCTTAAGGAACAAATTTGTAGGGGATATTTTAAAATGTATCTTCATAAATTAGGGTAAATGAATTTTAATCACATCACAGAATTAGGTTAAACCGTCCAGCAGCCTAGACCAAATGGAAAACCCATACATGTGGCTCACTATCTTGACCCACACTTCTTTACTTGATTTTTATGTATGATGTCTCTTATATTGTTATTATTTTCTCACACCCACTATTTATTTAATTATGATTTTGTTTAACATAATCTGAATTCTCTTGTTCCTTAGAATACTAGCATTTTATTTTCATTTTAGGGGATGCCTTTTAGTAAGATAATTCAAACTGGAAATTGTTACCTTCTGCATATTTGCTAGACAGGATTTTGTTAACCTTGTGTCTGACTCATCATTAATGGACAGATGTAGGTTTTGGAAGTTATGACATTAAGCACGGTCTGTTTCCCCCACCCTCATGGGGCACCTTGTTAGATGTCTTGACCGGGACCAGAGAAAGGTTCAGGAGAGAAAATTTGGATCTCTATATGACACCCTTGATAACAAACACCAACACATGCTTTCTCCCCTGCAGCACTCTCATATCAGAATTATTACGGAAAAGGGAAAAAATCTACATTGGGAATTATAAATTATATTAAACTATAAAAGGGAACTTAGTTTAATAAATTTTTGTGGAAGGCTATTTTGAAAGTTGGATTTGTGGATTTACAATATACATACATCCATGCAACCAGCATGAAGCATGGTATTAACAACACCTTCTGTGATTTACTTAGTTCAATTGATCTCTATATTAACTAACTGCATTTATAATCAGGAGGATAACTTTAGTTTTTCAAGAAACTTATAACTTTTAATATCCATCCTAAACTAATGTCATTTTGACATTTCTATGCTGTACCTGTTCCATCATCTTTGGCAATAGTACGTTTTTTGTTTTTTTGTGCTTTTTTATTTTTACATTTTTAAATTGGAATATAATTGCCTTGCAATGTTGTATTACTTTCTGCTGTACAACAAAGTGAATCAGCTATATGTATACATATATTCTCTCCCATTTGAGCCTCTTGTCGAAAACCCACTCCACTCCTCCAGGTCACCACAGAACACTGAGCTGAGCTCCCTGTGCTATTCAGCAGTTCTCCACAAGCTATCCATTTTACACGTGATAGTGTATATATGTCAATGCTACCCTCCCGACATGTCTCATCCTCTCTTTTCCCCACCCACAGTGTTCACATATTTGTTCTCCATGTCTTTGTCTCTATTCTTGTCCTGCAAATAAAATATATATATATGGAATCTAGAATATGGTATCAGGGTAGTACTCATTTGAAAATCCTTCCAGGATTGCTTTTTTCTTGACTCACCTACTTGTATATTTTATCTTCTGATTCATGAAAAGGCAACACAACTCAAAATGTGAGAAATGATTAAAAACTTGCATTTGTTCAAAATCACTATGATAGTTAA
>SJYQ01000285.1:216277-229971 GCA_006410935.1 Redunca redunca
GGGAAAACATGGATAATTCACAGAAAAACAAATATGTTCAAAGACTTAATAGAAGTAATATCTAAAAAAATTAAAACAAAGTAAAAGAATTATTTATGGTATATCAATAAAAGACAGACAAATGAAAATACAACAGTAAAAATAAAGCAATGGAAATGAAAATTTTAAGAGTTGCAAAAGCTGGTATCAGCTGGCTGAAGAATGAATCAGTAAATCTGAAGAAGAGTCAACTGCCATTATTCAGTCTGAGGAATGGAAACCATGTCCCCATCTCCTTGAAAAAGAAGAAAAATGAACAGAGCCTTTCAGCAATTAGGTACATAATCAAGTGGACCACTATGATCACAATGGACTTTCCAGAAGGAGGACGTGAACAGAAAGGATATTTGAAGAAATAGTAGCTAAAAACTTCCCAATTTTAATGAATAGCATTTAGCTATCCATTTAACAAGCTCGGAGAAGGAAATGGCAACCCACTCCAGTATTCTTGCCTGGAAAATCCCAGGGACAGAGAAGCCTGGTGGGCTACAGTCTGTGGGGTCGCACAGAGTCGGACACGACTGACGCAACTTAGCAGCAGCAGCAGCTGACAAGCTCAGTGAGCTCTACGTAGGAAAAACTCAATGAGAAATATACTTAAATGCCTCACCACAAAACTGTTCTAAGGATAAGATAGAGACTAGTAAAAACAGGGAAAGAAAACTAATACACTACATGAAAGAAATCGTCAACAAAAATAATCACAAAGTATGTTCTCAAATCACAATGGAAAATATGTCCACAAGTAACTATCAAAACCAACTGGTGAGTATATCAAAATTTTAGGAAACAAGATCCATACACAAATATCTCCTGTATTTCTAGACACTAGCAATGAATATTCAAAAACTGATATTAAGAAAACTACATAATTTATGATAGTGGCAATAAGAAAATATGCATATACATAGCAATACATTCAGAGAAGGCAATGGCACCCCACTCTAGTACTTTTGCCTGGAAAATCCCATGGACGGAGGAGCCTGGTAGGCTGCAGTCCACGAGGTCGCGAAGAGTCGGACACAAACTGTCTGACTTCACTTTCACTTTTCACTTTCATGCTTTGGAGAAGGAAATGGCAATCCACTCCAATGTTCTTGCCTGGAGAATCACAGGGACAGGGGAGCCTGGTGGGCTGCCATCTATGGGGTCACACAGAGTCAGACATAACTGAAGTGACTTAGCAGCAGCAGCAGCAGCAGCAGCAGCAATACATTAATAAGTCAAAAATTTGTACACAAAAATCTTTCAAAATTAAGGAAATTAAAGAAAGACTAAATGAATGGAAACAAATCCCATGTTCATGGACTGAAAATTTTGTCCCTTGGACTGCAAGGAGGTCTAACCAATCCATTCTGAAGGAGATCAGCCCTGGGATTCCTTTGGAAGGAATGATGCTAAAGCTGAAACTCCAGTACTCTGGACACTTCATGGGAAGAGTTGACAAATTGGAAAAGACTCTGATGCTGGGAGGGATTGGGAGAAGGAGAGGAAGGGGACGACAGAGGATGAGATGGCTGGATGGCATCACAGACTCAATGGACGTGAGTCTGAGTGAACTCCGGGAGATGGTGATGGACAGGAAGGCCTGGCATGCTGCGATTCATGGGGTCACAAAGAGTCAGACACGACTGAGCGACTGGACTGAACTGAACTGAACTAACTATAATCACAAATTGATCTATTGATTCAACATAATCCCTATGAAAATTTTAGCTGCATTGTGTGTGTGTGTGTGTGTGTGTGTGTGTGTGTATAAACTGACAAGCTAATGCTATATTTCAGTTCAGTCACTTTTTATTTATGCTATCTAGGTTGGTCTTAACTTTCCCTCCAAGGAGTAACCATCTTCTAATTTCATGGCTGCAGTCACCATCTGTGAGATTTTGGAACCCCCCAAAATAAAGTCAGCCACTGTTTCCACTGTTTCTCCATCTATTTCCCATGAAGTGATGGGACCAGATGCCATTATCTTAGTTTTCTGAACGTTCAGCTTTAGGCCACTTTTTCACTCTGCTCTTTCATTTTCATCAAGAGGCTATTTAGTTCTTCTTTACTTCCATAAAGGTGTTGTCATCTGTGTATCTGAGGCTATTGATATTTTTCCTGGCAATCTTGATTCCAGCTTGTGCTTCATTCAGCCCAGAGTTTCTCATGATGTACTCTGCATATAAGTTAAATAAGCAGGGTGACAATATGCAGCCCTGACATACTCCTTTTCCTATTTGGAACCAGTCTGTTGTTTCATGTCTAGTTCTAACTGTTGCTTCCTGACCTGCATAGAGGTTTCTTAAGAGGCAGGTAAGGTGGTCTTGTATTGCCATCTCTTTAAGAATTTTCCACAGTTTCTTGTGATCTGCACTGTCAAAGCTTTGGAATAGTCAATAAAGCAGAAATAGATGTTTTTCAGGAACTTTCTTGCTTTTTTGATGATCCAATGGATGCTGACAATTTGATCACTGGTTCCTCTGCCTTTTCTAAAACCAGCTTGAGCATCTGGAAGTTAACAGTTCACATATTGCTGAAGCATGCCTTGGAGAATTTTGAGCATTACTTTACTAGCGTGTGAGATGAGTGCAATTGTGTGGTAGTTTGAGCATTCTTTGGCATTGCCCTTCTTTGGGAATGGAATGAAAACTGACCTTTTCCAGCCCTGTGGCCACTGCAGGCCTTTCCAAATTTGCTGGCATATTGAGTTCAACACTTTCACAGCATCATCTTTTAGGAATTTAAAGCTGAACTAGAATTCTATCACCTCCACTAGCTTTGTTCGTAGTGATGTTTCCTAACTGAGGCCCACTTGACTTCATATTCTAGGATGTATGGCTCTAGGTGAGTAATCATACCATCATGATTATCTGGGTTGTGAAGATTTTTTTGTATAGTTTCTACATGAATTCTTGCCACTTCTTAATATCTTCTGCTTCTGTTTGGTCCATCAATTTCTGAACTTTATTGATCCCATCTTTGCATGAAAGTTCCCTTGGTATCTGTAATTTTCTTGAAGAGATCTCTAATCTTTCCCATTCTATTGTTTTCCTCTATTTCTTTGCACCGATCACTGAGGAAGGCTTTCTTAAATCTCCTTGCTTTTCTTTGGAACTCTACATTCAAATGAGCATATGTTTCCTTTTCTCTTTTGCTTTTTGCTTATCTTCTTTTCACAGTTATGTGTAAGGCCTCCTCAGACAGCCATTGTGTTTTTCTGCCTTTTTTTTTCTTGGGGTTGGTTTTGATCCCTGACTCCTGTGCAATGTCACGAACCTCCGTCCATAGTTCATCAGGCACTCTATCAGATC
This sequence comes from Redunca redunca, assembly GCA_006410935.1. Taxonomy (NCBI): domain Eukaryota; kingdom Metazoa; phylum Chordata; class Mammalia; order Artiodactyla; family Bovidae; genus Redunca; species Redunca redunca. The sequence goes on from SJYQ01000285.1 coordinate 219,616, forward strand.
TAATCCCTTAAATCTATTTCTCACTTCTACTATATAATCATGAGGTATTTGATTCAGGTCATCCCTGAATGGTCTATTGGTTTTCCCCACTTTCTTCAATTTAACTGAATTTGGCAATAAGGAGTTCATGATCTGAGCCACATCAGCTCCCAGTCTTGTTTTTCCTGACTGTATAGAGCTTCTCCACATTTGGCTGCCTAGAATAAAATCAATCTGATTTTGGTGTTGACCATCTAGTGATGTCTTTGTGTAGAGTCTTCTCTTGTGTTGTTGGAAGAGGGTGTTTGCTATGAACAGTGTTTTCTTGGCAAAACACTATTATTGTAGAGTTTTGCTTATGCCACAATTTTATGCAAATGCAAGGATCCAGAATAATCAAAAAAAATTTTAAGGGCAGGAATAAAGTTGGACTGTAAGGAGATCCAACCAGTCCATCCTAAAGGAGATCAGTCCTGGGTGTTCATTGGAGGGACTGATGATGAAGCTGAAATTCCAATACTTTGGCCACCTGATGTGAAGAACTGACTCACTGGAAAAGAACCTGATGCTGGGAAAGATTGAAGGCGGGAGGAGAAGGGGATGACAGAAGATGAGATCGTTGGATGGTATCACTGACATGATGGACATGAGTTTGAGTAGGCTCTAGGAGTTGGTAATGGACAGGGAGGCTGGCATGCTGCAGTCCATGGGGTTGCAAAGAGTTTGACACACCTGAGCAACTGAACTAAACTGAAGTGAATTGGTAATATGGAGAAATCAGACTCTCATACATTGTCTGTAGAGTTTGGTAAATAGTCTGAAAGTTTCTCAAACTGTTAAGAGTTGCCGTATATTCCAGCAATTTTTAGTTCAGTTCAGTTCAGTTGCTCAGCCATGTCCAACTCTTTGTGACCCCATGAACTGCAGCATACAAGGCCTCCCTGTCCATCACCAACTCCCGGAGTCCACCCAAACTCATGTCCATTGTGTCAGTGATGCCATCCAACCATCTCACTCTCTGTCATCCCCTTCTCCTCCTGCCCTCAATCTTTCCCAAAATCATGGTCTTTTCCAAGGAGTCAGTTCTTCACATCAGGTAGCCAAAGTATTGGAATTTCAGCTTCAACATCAGTCCCTCCAATGAACACCCAGGACTGATCTCCTTTAGGATGGACCGGTTGGATCTCCTTACAGTCCAAGGGACTCTCAAGAGTCTTCTCCAACACCACAGTTCCCAGCAATTCCTATGTAAATATCCACAAGAATTAAAAATCTATGCTTGCATAAGAATGTTCATAGCAGTATTGGTTTTAAAAGTAAAAAAAAGTACACACAACCTATATTCTGACTAACTGATAAATGGATACACAAAATGTACACTAAGAATATAATGGAATATTATTGTCCATAAAGACAACTGTTCAGTTCAGTTCAGTCGCTCAGTCACATCCAACTCTTTGTGACCCCATGAATCGTAGCAAGCCAGGCCTCCCTGTTCATCACCATTTCCCGGAGTTCACTCAGACTCACGTCCATCATGTCCGTGATGCCATCCAGCCATCTCATCCTCTGTCATCCCCTTCTCCTCCTGTCCCCAATCCCTCCCAGCATCAGAGTCTTTTCCAATGAGTCAACTCTTTGCATGAGGTGGCCAAAGTACTGGAGTTTCAGCTTTAGCATCATTCCCTCCAAAGAAATCCCAGGGTTGATCTCCTTCAGAATGGACTGGTTGGATCTCCTTGCAGTCCAAGGGACTCTCAAGAATCTTCTCCCACACCACAGTTCAAATGCATCAGTTTTTTGGCGCTCAGCCTTCTTCACAGTCCAACTGTCGAATCTATACATGATCACTGGAAAAACCATAGCCTTGACTAGACGGACCTTAGTCAGCAAAGTAATGTCTCTGTTTTTGAATATACTATCTAGGTTGGTCATAACTTTTCTTCCAAGGAGTAAGCGTCTTTCAATTTCACGGCTGCAGTCACCATCTGCAGTGATTTTAGAGCCCAAAAAATAGAGTCTGACACTGTTTCCCCATCTATTTCCCATGAAGTGATGGGACTGGATGCCATGATCTTAGTTTTCTGAATGTTGAGCTTTAAGCCAATGGTTTCACTCTCCTCTTTCACTCTCATCAAGAGGCTTTTTACTTCCTCTTCACTTTCTGCCATAAGGGTGGTATCATCTGCATATCTGAGGTTCTTGATATTTCTCCCAGCAACCTTGATTCCAGCTTGTGTGTTTCTTCCAGTCCAGCGTTTCTCATGATGTACTCTGCATAGAAGTTAAATAAGCAGGGTGACAATATACAGCTTTGATGTACTCCTTTTCCTATTTGGACCCAGCCTGTTGTTCCATGTCCAATTCTAACTGTTGCTTCCTGACCTGCATACAGATTTCTCAAGAGGCAGGTCAGGTGGTCTGGTATTCCCATCTTTTTCAGAATTTTCCCCAGTTCATTGTGATCCACACAGTCAAAGGTTTGGCATAGTCAATAAAGCAGAAATAGATGTTTTTCTGGAACTCTCTTGCTTTTTCCATGATCCAGCGGATGTTGGCAATTTGATCTCTGGTTCCTCTGCCTTTTCTAAAACCAGCTTGAACATCTGGAAGTTCACGGTTCACGTATTGCTGAAGCCTGGCTTGGAGAATTTTGAGCATTACTTTTCTAGCATGTGAGATGAGTGCAATTGTGCAGTAGTTTGAGCATTCTTTGGCATTGCCTTTCTTTGGGATTGGAATGAAAACTGACCTTTTGCAGTCCTGTGGCCACTGCTGAGTTTTCCAAATTTGCTGGCATATTGAGTGTAGCACTTTCACAGCATCATCTTTCAGGATTTGAAAGAGCTCAACTGGAATTCTGTCACCTCCACTAGCTTTGTTCGTAGTGATGCTTTCTAAGGCCCACTTGACTTCACTTTCCAAGATGTCTGGCTCTAGATTAGTGATCACATCCTCATGATTATCTGGGTCGTGAAGATCTTTTTTGTACAGTTCTTCTGTGTATTCTTGCCACTGATATATACCACAACATGGATGAACTTTGAAAATGTTATGGCAAATTTAAAAATCCAGTCACAAAAGGTCACATATTGCATGATTTTCTTTTAAATAAAATGTCCATAACAAGCCAACTGATATAGACAAAATGTAGATTAATGCATGCCAGAAGCTGGGGCAAGAGGAAAATAGAGAGGTACTGCCAACGAGTATAGGTTTTTCTTAAGAGTAATGACAATGTTCTAAAATTTATGGTGGTCATTGCACAGGTCTGTGAATATACTAACAACCACCAAATTTCACATTTTGTTTAAAGGGATGCATTTATGATGCATGGAACATATCTCAATAAAGCTTTTAGAAAACAAAAAACAAAAATTATTACAATAGTGACTCCATATCAGATAGTACTATTATAGAGAGGAGTGGTAATGTGGAGAGATGGTATCTTTAATTGGAGTCTATCAGAGAAGACATTTCTGAGGAGATGAAATTTGATCTGTGATTTGTATGAGGAAACATATGTGAAAGTCTGGGTAAAGAATGTGCAAGGGGTAGGAAATAGCAAGCACAAATACCTTGAACAGAACTAACTTGGTATATTAAAGAAGAAAAAAAATGAAGGTCACTCAGTCATGTCCAGCTCTTTGCAACACCATGGACTGTAGCCCACCATGCTCCTCTGTCCATGGGATTTTCCCGCAAAAATACTGGACCAGGTTGCCCTTTTCTCCTCCATGGGATTTTTCCCAACCCAGGGATCAAGCCCGGGTCTCCTACATTGCAGGCAGATTTTTTACCACCTAAGCTACCAGGGGAGCTCCAAAGAAGAAAGAAGAAAGCAGTGTATTCTGGACCAGAATGATAAAGGGAGAGAGTAAGAGAAGATGATGCCTGAGAGGTAGGCACCAATCTTGGTGGCTTTTATGGTGTAAGTATTAGAATTTGATCAATTCATTCAACAAATATTTACTACACACTATGTACTGGGCACCTGAACTTGATATGTCACAAAAGAGAACACCCAAAAACTCTTTGTTTTAAGGAGTTCACATTTTTCACATAGAGAGGCAGAAAAAATAACTTTCATTGAAAAAGTAAAATTTGAGAAAAAATTGTAAGAGGCTTAACATGCAAGAATCTGTGAGAAAATTATTCTAGGTGGAATGAATGGACAGTGTGAAGGCCCCAAAGTGGAAGCATGCCAGGCAAGCGCTAACAAAGATGCTCTCAAGCAATTGCAGTATGCATACACATTGATGCATGTCTGGCTCAAAATGCAGATTCTGATTCAGTAGATGTAGGGAGAGGGAGGGCTAAGGTTTTGCACTTCTAATAACCTCCCAGGAAAGTGGGTTGGTGCCACTAAGTAGCGCCACTACCTGGACTATGAGTAACAGTAGTCTATTGAGTAGATGGAAAGCAACATTAATGAACTTCACTGGAAGTTTACCATTCTGAAACTTTTAGGATTAGAAGCAGAACTCCAGCTTTATGCCTCCAGCACTCATTACCCCATGCTGATTCTACTAACTCTTGTTTAAATTAGGACTAAAGAAATTCAACCAAAATTGGCTTAAGTAGAAACAGGGAATATATGATTTCCCACAGCTAAGCTGCCTCCATGCCCTCTTGAGTCTCAAAGGCTCAAAACATGTCATCATTAGCTAGTCTCTTTTGACTCTGCTTTCCTTTGTGATGGTTTCATTTTCAGGCAGACTTTCTCCACATGGTTTTCCTCCCAGCAACTGAGATTTAAATCAGCACAGCTCCAAATTCATGGAATTCATCTCTGTCCTCTCTCCTCTCAGACAATTCCAAAGAGCTCCAGGGTTGATCTGCATTTGATCAGCTTAGATCAAGTGCCTCTCGGATGAATGACTACTGCCAGATGATTTGATCTCTGGTTGTAACAATGTCAAACAAGCCCCTGGGTGACAGGAGTTGATACAGTACCTCTAGATCATATAAAATAATTTTAGGGGAGAAGAGGATTTCCCCAAGAAAATTCTGTTGCTAGAAAGAGGGAATAGGTAATGGTCAGGAAGAAAAAAGATACTGATTATAACCCAGCACTTTCTGGAACATGTCTGGTTTCCAATATTACAGTGAGAAGAATAGTGACAAAACTTCAGAGAGCTAAGTACATTCTCTGCATGAACTGGAAGCAAAACTGTACAAAGAATGAATAAACACAATGTGCTGAAAGAGCAGATGAAGTTAAAACCAAAAACAGCAAAAAAAAAATTGCCTTAAATATTTGTAAAGAAATTATAGAGAATAGATTTACATTGTATGAGTGCTTACTTGGACGGGAGAACTATTAAAGCTGGTGCTTTGAAATTAGGAATAGATGGATGTGGATACAACATAAAGACATATTTTATGAATTAAAGCTTTCAGTCAGATTCTCTTCAGTGAAAGTATACTGACTTTTCTAAAAATACTAGAAATTTAACTTTTCCATAAAATGCTTAACTAGTGATAATTAGTTAAGCACTGAGGGGTACTTTTCAATCTCAGGTTTAAATTATCATATGAAAAAGACCTCCTTTTTCTCCTTCCATTTCTCCTTCTCCTCCTATTTCTCTTCCTGTTTTCCCTCCTTAAGCATAACATTTCTTTGTAGAGAATTTCTTAGTCTTTTCTTTTTCTCATTCTCCTTTCATTTATCTTTTTCTGGATGGTACACAGTCTTTAAAAAAAAAAAAAGCATAATTATTACATTTAATAGAGGGTTTCCAAATGTTTACCTTCATTTTTAAACTCTCCACCATGGTCCAACTCTAAAACCTAACTTCTGACTGTACTTTGCCTTTGATATGTATTCAACTGGATTTTAAAACAAAATCCATTATCTCTACCTTCTTGAACAAATTACATTTCTGAACTCTCTGCTTCCACTCATGACACCATGATTTTTGCAGTCTACAAAGTTGACAGACTCTGAGGCATCTTTAACTTCTCCTTTGACAGCATTTTTTTTTTTTTTTTGGCCAAATTTATGCACTCTATAACCACGATGGGCTTCAACTCATCTGTAATACAGGAGACACACGAGACATGGGTCTGGAATTGAAAGATGCTCGCTCATTGGGAGGAAAACTATGACAAACCTAGAAACTGTACTAAAAAGCAGAGACATCACTTTGCTGACAAAGATCCCTAGCCAAAGCTATGGTTTTTCGAGTAAGCATGTATGGATGTGACAGATGGGCCATAAAGAAGACTGAGAAATGAAGAATTGATGCTTTCAAACTGTGGTGCTGGAGAAGACTCTTGAGGGTCCCCTGGACTGCAAGGAGATCCAAGCAGTCCATCCTAAAGGAAATGAGTCCTGAATATTCATTGGAGGGACTGATGCTGAAGCTGAAGTTCCAATACTTTGGCCACCTGATGCAAAGAGCCGACTCACTGGAAAAGACCCTGATACTGGGGAAAATTGAAGGCAGGAGGAAAAGGGGGCGACGGATGATGAAATGGTTGGATGGCATCACTGACTCAATGGACATGAGTTTGAGCAAGCTCCAGGAGATGGTGAAGGACAGGGAAGCCTGGCATGGTGCAGTCCATGGGGTCACGAAGAGTCAAAGACAACTGAGTGACTGAAGAACAACAAGACCAAGCACTGTAATGAGTCCTCGAAAGGTTTTTCCACTGTTCTATGAAGCCAGCTGCTTCAGGGAACACAGCAAAACCAGTGAAATCCATGGGCCAACTGCCACAATTCCTTTGCTCTGAAGTGAGTTCCTATATAAAAAGCAATGTTGTATACAACATGACAGTGTGTAAAGCATTTTGTAAGTCCCTGGATAGTAGGCTGGGTAGACACATTACATTCAGGAAAGGCATATTGATATCCACAGTGAGTATCTATTCCAGCAGGAAAAAACAGTGCCACTTCCATGACAGAAGCTATCCAATGCAATCAACCAGCCACCAGGTAGATGGCTAATCACTCCAGTAAATGGTGCTTTACTGGGGACTCAGTGTTGGTCTTTGCTACCAACACAGGGGCCCAAGTATAAGGTCAGCTTGTACCACAGTCTGAACTTGTTTTTAGAACCTTTTCCTTTTCTAGGATACACTCAGTTTTTTGAGACATTATGTAAACAGCATGGAGTATCATACCCAAATTAAAAAAATATATTGTCTCCAAAATCCAAAGAGGACTACTAGGCTATGGGTCTCTCTCTTAGTTGTAGTAGAGGTCAGATGCAACAACTTATTCTTTATCTTAGAAAAGATATCACAGCACAACCCATGCTTCTAGACTCCTAGAAATTTTAACTGAATTAGAAGGTCAGTTAATTTTTCTCAGATTTATTTCCGACCCTCCAGAATTCAAATGTCTTCCCAATGAGTCTCTAGTAGTTCCTATTTTTTGCTCACTAGATCCAATCAGCCTAATAACATCAGTAGAATTGACCAATGTGATATCTTATATAAGAAAAAGTGATCAAGATTCCTGAAAACTAAATTATGACATAGGGTGGAGTGTTGATTCATTCCTGAGACAAGACAGTGAAGCTGTATGGCTGATTTTGCCAGCTGAAAACAAACTGTTGGACCTTAGTGACAGGAATGGAGAGAAGGACATTTGTTAGCTCCAGGGCTATATACCAGGTAATCAGGGGTGTGTTCACTGGCTCAAACAATTATATCACATCTGTTATAGTTGCTGCAACTGATATCACTACAACTGAAGTCACTACCTGGTTCAGTCTATGACAATCCACTGTAATTCTTCAAGATCCACCTGTCTTCTGTACAGACCAAACAGGTGAGCTGAAGCGGGATGTGGTGGAAATCACCATTCCCTCCATCCTTCAAGTTTTTTTGATAGCACTAATCTTTGCAATCCCTAAGAAAGGCAATGCCAAAGAACGTTCAAACTACTGCACAATCACCTCACATGCTAGTAAAGAAATGCTCAAAATTATCCAAGCCAGGCTTCAACAACACGTGAACCGTGAACTTCCAGATGTTCAAGCTGGTTTTAGAAAAGGCAGAGGAACCAGAGATCAAATTGCCAACATCCACTGGATCATCAGAAAAGCAAGAGAGTTTCAGAAGAACATCGATTTCTGCTTTATTGACTATGCCAAAGCCTTCGACTGTGTGGATCACAACAAACTCTGGAAAATTCTGAAAGAGATGGGAATACCAGACCACCTGACTGGCCTCTTGAGAAACATGTATGCAAGTCAGGAAGCAACAGAATAGGACATGGAACAACAGACTGGTTCCAAATAGGAAAAGGAGTACGTCAAGGCTGTATATTGTCACTCTGCTTATTTAACTTATATGCAGAGTACATCATGAGAAATGCTGAGATGGATGAAGTATAAGCTGGTATCAAGATTGCCGGGAGAAATATCAGTAACCTCAGATACACAGATGACACCACCCTTATGGTAGAAAGTGAAAAAGAAGAAAAGAGCCCTTTGATGAAAGTGAAAGAGGAGAGTGAAATGTTGGCTTAAAGCTCAACAGTTAGAAAACTAAGATCATGGCATCTGGTCCCATCATTTCATGGCAAATAGATGGGGAAACAGTGGAAACAGTGGCAGAATTTTATTTTGAGGGGGGCTCCAAAATCACTGCAGATAGTGATTGCAGCCATTAAAATTAAAAGACACTTTCTCCTTGGAAGGAAAGTTATGACCCACCTAGAAAGCATATTAAACAGCAGAGACATTACTTTGCCAACAAAGTCCATCTAGTCAAGGCTATGGATTTTCCAGCAGTCACGTATGGATGTGAGAGTTTGACTCTAAAGAAAGCTGAGCGCCGAAGAATTGATGCTTTTGAACTGTGGTGTTGGAGAAGACTCTTGAGAGTCCCTTGTACTGCAAGGAGATCCAACCAGTCCATCATAAAGGAGATCAGACCTGAGTGTTCATTGGAAGGACTGATGTTAAACCTGAAACTCCAATACTTTGGCCATCTTATGTGGAGAGCTGACTTGTTTGAAAAGACTCTGATGCTGGGAAAGATTGAAGGTAGGAGGAGTAAGCGATGACAGAGGATGAGATGGTTGGTTGGCATCACTGACTCAGTGGACATGAGTTTGAGTAAACTCCGAGAGTTGGTGATGTACAGGGAGGCCTGGCGTGCTGCAGTCCATGGGGTCCCAAAGAGTCGGACATGATTGAGAAACTGAACTGAACTGAACTGAACTGAATCTCTGCAAGTCCTCCAGGAATACAGTGTTACTTTTGGCTTACTCTTTCCCTATGCAGAGATAGTTCTATTGGCTTCCAATTAGCCTTTGCCAACATAATAGCCCAACCTGCACTATTCAGGGACCCATACAGGAGTTCTGTCAGCTGCTGAATATATCTATTCTAACTATGCATTTCAAAACTGGGGTGGGGGGGTGGGGGAACAGGTTTAGAAACACTGGACCCATGGTGAAATGAAACTCTACTGATCACCTGACCTACTGAAACTCCCCCTATGACTGGCATACGCCACTGATTGGGTTTCCTGGTACTATTGTCATTTCAGAGCCTATATCTAGCAGTTATCAAAAATGTCTGATTATCTCCTTTTCACTGCACACAGTTACTCTGGTAAAAGGCTAAGGGTTCCTTGGGGAAGGGTAGGGAAAGGATTAACAGTATAAATTGTTGGCAGCAGACCAGGGTCCTCAAGGAGATCTGGCCTCTCCTTCATTCAGGTGCTTCTGGGTCTATAAACTGACTCAGGTCTCATACTAATTGAATGACTTTGACTTTAGTTTTATGATTCCTGTTAGACTTTTGTTCAGTTGACCTAGACTTTTCTGCTTATACAGATTGTACAAAGAATTTATCAGGCAATCTATTTCACTTCTATAAACTCCATGATCAAAGCCTGGTAGACCTCCCTAATCCTGCTATGAGCACCGTCGGGGCTAGTAGAGAGGGTGGTCCACTTTACAATGGATGCCAAAATGTCTCCTGTGGAACTTTTCTTTCAGTTTAGTCATTTTCACAGTTGACAAAAGACAAGAAGTAAGGATGTTCCACGCCAGCACAGTGTAAGGCAGCCAGAAATTCATTTAATTGAGGTCCATGTGGTTGGTAACTGTTCATCCTCCTTCCTCTTTTCTAGACGCTTGCTCTCACTGCCTTAATACTGGACATTCCTTTTAGAGTTTTTTACCTTTATTGTGCAGAGTGCAACAAAACCCAAAACTTTTATTACAATGAATATACCTATAATCTAAAGGAGAGAAAAAATATAAACTGTATGTAATCCAAAACTTGTATTTATTGCCATGGCCTCATAAAAGAGTATATATTTTAATATTTCACAACATATTACAGTGATGTTTTCATTTAAATGAGTAACATTAAAATGAATATGTTAAAATAATGGTCAATTTTA
>SJYQ01000285.1:230062-240906 GCA_006410935.1 Redunca redunca
AAAAGGGAGTGCTGCTATTATGTTATCTTGGTGGTTTATGGTATGTATCCTGATAATCAAACTACTGCTTATGATACATATGTAAAATAACATATTTCCTGCCTTGTTACAAGTTTATAATATAGTTTGTTATACTGTCTTACTTGTATTGCTTATACATGTTGAATATCATTTAAAATATTTTAATTGAGAAAGACTATAAATATAAAACCCACAATTTTAATAACTAAAAATTACCAATTACTTTACAGTCTTAAGAATTTTGCCTTTAATGAGCTATTATTTGTTAATGGACAAATATATTAGGTACTCTGGGTAATGGATATTAGGTACTCTGGGGTTTTGGTGGGATTTTACTAGTATTTTACTTTGGGTTTTTGATGTTTATAGCAACTCAAAGAATTGTTTTAAAAATATTAAAATGTGGCAAATACTATATAAGCCCAAAGTATATATTCTTATATGTATGTGTGTGTGTATATGTGTATACACACACACACACACACATAGTTTTCATCTCATATCAAAGGTAGAGTGCAAAGTAACACTAAAATTTTTATAAAAGTGATTAAAAGAAATACATTCTAGTTTTTATTATTTTTAAAACATCACAAAAACAGAAAATATATTACTTTTTATTTAGATTAGCCAGACTATTACTTCTGTCATTTTGCAGGAGTGAAATATTTTTTATGGTCAAAGCCCTTAAATGAAATAGCATTATCAAAATGTTAGAAATGACTTTCATTTAAATACTTGGCAAGTAAATAGGCACTGGAGTCAAAGAATCCTAATAGACCTGCAATATGATCAATGAGGAAGGAGTCAAACGCAAAGGGTGATTATTATTTATCACAGACACGTTCAGCTTGGCTCTGTAAACGGCATTCAAAGATTTTATTATAGACTTTTTATAAAGATGTTCAAGGTAGGCCAGTATAAATAGTTCTGTTGAAAAATGAAACAGACATGCTCTACTACTGGCTTCAGAAAGATTCATTTTGCTGGCCAGAGGAAAACAAGGAAGCAGAGTAAAAAGCACGAAATTCCAGCTATATGGGCATATGTCACAGATACTGTGAGTCTGGCTGTAGACCACTGCAGTAAAGTGAAAGTCGCAATGAAGTGTCACATGGATTTTTCAGTTTCCTCAGATACTTACATTGTTATACATATACATTACATTATATTATACTTACATTATACTGTAGTCCATTAACTGTGCACTAACACTGTATCTTAAAAAAAGCAATGTACATACCTTAATCAAAAAGCAATTTATTGCTAAAAATGTTAGCCATCATCTGAGGCTCCAGCAAGTTACAAACTTTTCGCTGGTGGAGAGTGTTGCCTCAGTGCTGATGGCTGCTGATGGAGCAGGATAGTGGCTGCTGAAGGTTGGGACCGAGGGTAGGGGAGCTGTGGAAATGTCTTAAAATAAGACAACAATAATGTTTGCCACACAGATTGACTCTTCCTTTCATGAATGATTTCTCTATAGAATTGTTTGATAGCATTATCAAATGTCATTTGATAGCATTACCTACATCCATTTTCTCATATACCACCACTACCTCATCAACAAAATTTCTATGATATTCAAAATCTTTTGTTGTCATTTCAACAATCTTCACAACCATCTTCACCAGAAGTAGATTCCGTCTCAGTAAACTACTTTGCTTGCTCAACTAAAGGAAGCAACTCCTCATCCATTGAAGTTTTATCTGAGATTGCAGCAATTCAGTCACACTTTCAGATGTCACTTCTAATTCTACTCTCTTGCTATTTCCACATTTTCAGTTTACTTCTTCCACTGAAGGCCTGAAACCTTCTCTGAGCAATCCATAATGGTTGGAAATAATTTTTTCCATAGTCCTATTAATGTTGATATTTTGACCTACCAAATGTTCTTAATGGCACCTAGAAGTGAATCCTGTCCAGAATGTTTTCAACGGACTTTGCCCACATCCATTAGAGGAATCACTATCTATGGCAGCTATATCTTTATGAAATGTATTTCTTAAATGTTAAGAATTGATCGAGACCATTCCCAAGAAAAAGAAATGCACAAAGGCAAAATGGTTTTCTGAGGAGGCCTTACACATAGCTGAGAAAAGAAGAGAAGTGAAAGGCAAAGGAGAAAAGAAAAGATATACCCGTTCAAATGTAGAGTTCCAAAGTACAGCAAGGAGAGATAAGAAAGCCTTCCTCAGTGATCAATGCAAAGAAATAGAGGAGAACAACAGAATGGAAGAGACTAGAGATCTCTTCAAGAAAATTAGAGATACCAAGGGAACATTTCATGCAAAGATGGGCACAATAAAGGAGAGAAGTGGTATGAACCTAACAGAAGCAGAAGATATTAAGAAGAGGTGGCAAGAATACACAGAATATTCATTGAATTCAGTTCTGAATACTCATTGGAAGGACTGATGCTGAAGCTGAAACTCCAATACTTTGGCCACCTGATGCGAAGAACTGACTCACTGGAAAAGAACCTGATGCTGGGAAAGGTTGAAAGCGGGAGGAGAAGGGGACAACAGAGGATGAGACGGCTGAATGGCATCACCAACTCAATGGACATGAGTTTGAGCAAGTTCCAAGAGTTGGTGATGGACAGGGAAGCCTGGTGTGCGGCAGTCCATGGGGCCACAAAGAGTCAGACACAACTGAGCAACTGAACTGAACTGAAGAATTGAAAGGTGAAATTACTTCTTGATTCTCATGCTGAAGAATGGATACTGTGTCAACAGGCAATAAAAAACAACATTAATCTTATTATACATTTTCACAAAGCTCTTGGGTAACCGAGTGAATTCCCAATGAGTAATAATACTTTGAAAAAAATCTCTTTAGTTTACAATAGTGAGATTAAAATATTTAGTAACCAATATTGTAAAGAGATATGCTGTCATCCAGGGTGTGTTGTTCCATTTATAGAGCACAGAAAGATTACATTTAGCAGAATTCTTAAAGGCCACCGGCTTTTTAGAATGATAAACTTTATCATTTATCATTGACTTCACCTTAAAAGCTCCAGATGCATTAACCCCTAACAGAAGATCCCATCTGTCCTCTGAAACTTTCAAGTCAGTCTTTGGCTTTTCCTCTCTAGCTATGAAAGTCAGAGGTGGCATCTTCCAATCTAAGACTATTTCATCTGCACTGGAAACCTGTTGTTAAGTATAGCCATCTTTAGTGATTATCTTAGCTGGATCTTCTGGACAACTTGCTTCTGCATCAGTATTTGCTGCATCTCTTTGCACTACTACACAATGAAGATAGCTTCTTTCCGTAAACTTCCTGAACCAACCATTTTACTAGCTTCACACTTTTCTTCTATAGCCTCTGCACCTCTGTCAGCCTTCACATAATTAAAGGGACTCGGGCACTGCTCCTGCTTTGACCTAAAGAAACGCTGTGGCTGGTTTGATCTTCTATCTGGACTGCTAAGACCTTCTCCATGTTAGCAATAAGGCTGTTTTACTTCCTTGTCACCTGTGTGTTCACTGGAATAGTATTTTTAATATTCTTTACAAACTTTTCCTTTTTATTTACAACCTGACCAAGTGGTTCAAGAGGCTTAGTTTTCAGACTATCTCAACTTTGTACTGCCTGCTGCCTTCACTAGTCATTTCTAGCTTTTGATTTACAGTCAGAAATATGAGAAGACTTTTACTCTTATTTGAAAATTAGAGGCCACTGTTTTTATTGTTTGTTATTTAGTCACCAAGTCATGTCCAACTTTTTTGCAACTTCATGGAGCCTGCCAGGTTCCTCTGTCCATGGGATTTCTCAGGTAAGAATACTGGAGTGTTTGCCCTTTTCTTCTCCAGGGGATATTCCTGGGCCAGGAATCAAACCCATGTCTCCTCCATTGGTAGGTGGATTCTTTAACACTGAAGCACCAGAGAAGTCACAGTAGTGTTATTAATTGGCCTAATTTCAATATTGTTATGTCTCAGGGAATAGGGAAGCCTGAGGAGATGGAAATCGGCTGGTGGTTAAAGCAGTCAGAACACACACAATATTTATTATTAAGTTCACTGTCTATCTGGGTGTGGTCCATGATGCTTCAAGTAATAACAACATCAAAGATCACTGATCACCATAACAAATATAACAGCAATGAAAAAGATTGAAATACTGCAAGAATTATCAAAATGTGACAGAGACAGGAAGTGAGAAATCCTATTTTAAAAATGGCACTGATGAACTTGCTGGATGTAGGGTTGCATAAAATCTCAATTTATAGAGAAAAAAAAAGCTCAATATCTGTGAAGCAGAATAAAATGAATCAAAATAAAAAAGTATGCCTAAAATTCCATATTACCGTAATTAAAACAAGCAGCTTTCTTTTTCCCTAAGAAAGATTCAGATTATCCACATTACAGTAATTTGACAGTATTATGAAGCTGAGACTCTTTAAGTCGGTCATTGCTTTAAAAGAGGGCTTTCCTGGTGGCTCAGCCACCTGGGAATTTGCCTGTCAATGCAGGAGATGGGTTAGATCCTTGGGTCAGGAAGATTCCCTGGGGCAGGAAATGGCAACCCACTCCAGTATTCTTGTCTGGGAAATCCTATGGACAGAGGAACCTGGTGGGTTACAGTCTATGGGTTCACAAAGAGTTGGACACAAATTAGGGACTAAACAACAAACAACCAGGCTTTAAAACAATTCTTAACATATAATTCTCAGTTAGTTGAACAATAATGCTAATAAGCCAGTTTTAACTTAAAGCAGTCAATTCTCAAAACTTGCTGCACTTTAATAATCACTGGATGGACACTAAAAACTTCTCATTTGTATATCTCTAGTCATGAGATCTAAGAATCAGTTTTTTCTTTTTTTTTTAAGTTCCCCAGGTAATTCCAATTGTAATCACATTTGATCACTAGTGACATTGAAACTAGACAAAACAAATATTCAGCTGAAGCAAGATTTGAATTAAATTACATAGAGTCAGAATTAATCAATTGTTCCTCACCTATGAACAAAGAGGAAATACTTTTCCTAAATATACAGCTAATCCTACACATCATCTTAACATTAGCAAAACACGTATTGTTTATGCTGCTGCTCATGCTAGATGTAATCTTGTTCACCTTATTGATTATAGCTGACGTTGCCTGTGAGTCTATTTTTCT
The DNA here is from genome assembly GCA_006410935.1 of Redunca redunca. NCBI lineage: Eukaryota > Metazoa > Chordata > Mammalia > Artiodactyla > Bovidae > Redunca > Redunca redunca. The sequence continues at coordinate 235,211 of SJYQ01000285.1, forward strand.
GAAATAAAGATAATTCTGTTTTGTTTTGTTTTGTTTTTTCCCCACAGAAAGACCAGGCATGATCAAACAAAAGAGTTTCCTATTTCCTTTCTTCTCTGTGTCACATTTTAATTTTCTTGACATTGTTTTATTTCCTTTTTAGACCATGTAATTTATTCTGCTAGGGCATCATCACTCTGTAGATTACTGTTTATGTAATTGTTAACTATGGCCCACCTACATCAGAATAAGCTGGATTTAATAAGCAGATCCATGAGCCCTGCCAAAAAACAACGAAGACCCTGATGTGGGGAAAGATTGAGGGCAGCTGGAGAAGGGGGTGACAGAGGATGAGATGGTCAGATGGCATTACTGACACAACGGACATGAGTTTGAACAAACTCTGGGAGTGAAGGACAGGGAAGCCAGGCATACGGCAGTTTATAAAGTCGCAAAGAGTCAGACATGACTGAGCTACTAGACAACAACAAAAAGAACAACTTCAAGGAATCTCTAGAGTAGGACTTCTTTTATAATTTACATGAGAAATGAGTCTTACACACATGAGAACCACTACTTTTGGGCATTCTTCATGCCATAAATCTTTGGGCAGAAGAACAAAATAATTCATGAAAAAGTTTTGTACATAAAATCACAGACTACTATAGCTTCTCCAGTTTTTGTCCTCTGTAGCTCAAGGTTGGGAATTCCTGGTGGCTTAGCACTAAAGAATCCTCCTGCAATATAGGAGATCACTTGCAATGCAGGAGACACGGGTTTGATTCATGGGTCAGGAAGATCCCCTGGAGAAAGAAATGGCAACCCACTCCAGTAGTTTTGTCTGGGAAATCTCACGGACAGAGGAGGCTGGCAGACTACAATCCATGGGGTCATAAAGAGTTAGACACAACTCAGCGATGAGCACACATACATGAACAGCTCAAGGTAACCCACATTGTTTTTCTAGACTGCCAATCATACATAGCTCTCTGTTGGCTGATTATTGCTCCCAGGTGTACAGGACTTAGTGATAATTCAGTTTTCACGCCCACCCATCTGGCCCTACTGGTATCCTCTGATGATTTGCCCAGGCATTAACATTTATTTAGTATTTGTTATCAGCGATTCCACATCCTGGCTGAACATTAAAATCAACTGGTGAGGTTTTAAACATTACTGATGCCTTAGCATGACTTCCTAAGATCACAATTAAATTATTCTGGGATGCAGCCTCAGCATGNTCTCTCTCTCTTTCTCTCTCTCTCTCTCTATATATATATATATATATATATATATATTTTTAAACTCCAGCTGATTATAATAGATGGCCAAAGTTTAAAACCACAGAGCTACTTGTTAGCACAATAGTTTGGTCTGCAATTTTATCAGGAACTCAGGTTTTCAATTCATTATGATTTCAAACATCAGGAGTGAGGCAATGGTCCCAGGGTATTAAGATATAATAATTACACAGTCTTACTTTACTACACAAATACCAGAATACCGGAAAGAATAGTAATGTCTCTCAGTTTGAAAAGTCCTGATTTCAAGCTGCTGTTACGTCTATCTTCAGAATTTATTGCCTGGGTTGCAGATGGTAGAGTGCTACTTAGAAAAGACACCCTGTTGGGAAAACCACACTGCTGTGCAATTAATAAGCAGGGGAGTTTCATTTTCCACACCCTCTTAGTTACCAGTTGAAAAGAATCTTTATTGACTTACAAGGTTAACTAACCATATAAATTTGAAAATATATAAACATATTTACATTTTAAAAATGTTTTATTCAAACAAAAGGCAAATATGTTTAGAAATATTTTGCAAATATTTGTCTCAAGGGCAAATCAGTAGAGAAAGAGTCTTACAAAATTGATTTCAAAAAACATTACAGTATCCAGTGATACTTTTGTACCATTTCAGATAAGAAAACCAATTTTTTCAAGGCAGATTTCTTATTTTTGTTGACATTCCATCCAGTAAGTAAGCAGTGACCAAGCAGTGTGCAATTTTCTGAATGCTTGTATACATCTTTATGTTGTTACAGCTTGTATGTATTCAGAAATTCAAGTGTGCTTTTTAATTATTGCTAAAAGAAATGCAAGATAGTGGAGTAGGAAGTTCTTGAGATCACCCACCCCAACAAACATAACACAATGAGAACTATATGGAGAACAATTCTCTCTCAGAATGAACTGAACACTAGTTGAATGACTCTTCTACAACCAAGGCTATCAAGGGAGAACTACACAGAGTCTCATAAGAGGAATGGAGGAGTGATCTAAGCAGGAAGCCACACTGCTGGGGGGTGAACCAGAAAAGGAGGGGGATATCATAGGCTTGGAGATCCTACCCAAGGAGTAAGGGACTCAAGCCCCATACTGGGCACCCCAGCCTTGGGTCTAGCACCAGGAAATGAGCCCTCTTGCCTGGCTTGAAAACCAGTGAGGCATACTGGAGGGCTATTAAAAACCAAGACCCTGTCTTGAAGACCAGGAAGACAGACTGGCTTGCTCCAAACCCAACCCAGAAGATTGGGAACTGCCTGATGCTCAGGAAGGCTCTCCAGGACCACTGAAGTATGCCCCAGAGCATGCAGTATGCTTCCGCTACAGCCCCTCTTCATCCAGTACTGTCCCCAGCCAAGGCGGGGACTGCATCACATGGACTGGGGAGAAGCTGGGCTAGCTCACATTTGTAGCCGTAACCTCTCCAGCCCCAGACCCAACCCCAACCAAACAAGAGACTTAGCACTGTGCCAGGGAAAAGCTCAGAACTGTGGCTTTCAGCCTCTCTGGCCTCACCTTGAAACAACCACCCTGACCAAAGCAGAGACCATCACTGTGTTGGGGAGAAACAGAGGTAGCTCCAGTTTACCATCCCAGCACTTCAAGCCCTCACTCTGCCCTCAACAACTTGAGGACAGCCATCACACTGGGGAGAAGCATGGCTCCCTCAGGGTTCCTGCTCCAGCACTTGGGGCCCGGGTCCTGCCTCCCATCAGGGCACAACTGTCCCTGAGCCCAGAAGAAGCCCCAGCTCCTCCCTGGCTCTGGCTCAAGCTCCTCTAACTCTATCCCCACACCCCACCAAGGCAGCAAACCTCAGACTGAGAAGACAGAGTACTTTCCAGACAAAAGAACAAGATAAAACCCCAGAATAAGCTTCCCAGGTGGCTCACTGGTAAAGAATCCGCCTGCCAATGCAGGAGACGCAGGAGAGGTGGGTTCAATCCCTGGGTCAGGAAGATCCTCCAGAGGAGGAAATGAAACACCACTCCAGTATTCCTGCCTGGAAAATTCCATAAAAAGAAGAGCTGGAGGACTACAGTCCATGGGGTCCCAAAGAGTCAGACACGACAGAGCAACTGAGTATGTCTAAATAAATGGAAATAAGTAATTCACCTGAAAAAGTGTTGAAAGCAGTAGGAATAAAAGTGCTTGCTGAACTCAGAAAAAAAGAATAGAGAAACACAGTGAGAACTTCAACAAAGAACTAAAAAATTAAGAAAACCAATAAGAACTGAAGGATATAATAAATGAAAAATACACTAGAAAGAATTAACAGCAAATTAGGTGATACTGAAGAATGCATAATCAAACTGGAAAACAGAATAGTGGAAATCACCAATCAGGAAAACACAAAGTGTGTATGTGTAATATAAAAACACACATGAATATATATCCATGCATACATATATATATATATATATATATATATATATAATATAATATAAATTTTTCTAGAAACATACAATTTTCCAGACCAAATCAGGAAGAAATAGAAAATCTGAACAGGCCAGTTACTAGTATTGGATTTGAATCAGTAATCAAAAAATACCAACAAAGATCAAGGACCAGAGGGCTTCATAAGGGAATTCTGCCAACATTTAAAAAACAGTTAATAACTATCCTCTCAAACTATTCAAAAACTTGAAGAGAATATGTCCAAATGTGTTCTATAAGGTCAGAATTACCCTGACAGCAAAACAAAAATACTACAAAAAAATGAAAATTATAGCCCAACATGTGATGGCTCAGATAGTAAAGAATTTTCCTGCAATGCAGGAGACCTGGGTTCAATTCCTGGGTTGGAAAGATCCCCTAGATAATAGAATTGCAACCAATTCCAGTGTTCTTGCCTGGAGAATCCCATGGACGGAGGAGCCTGGAGGCCTACAGTCTAATGGGGTTGTAAAGAGTCTGACGCGACAGTGTGACTGACACCTTCACTTTCATGTCTAACGAACATAGATGGAAAAATCCTCAAGAAAATATCAACAAGCTGAATTCAACAATACTTAAAAAGGAGACATTAAGATAAAGCTGGGGCTTCCTCAGTGGTGCAGTGGTTAAGAATCCACCTTGTAAAGCGGGTGATACTGTCTGGACTCCCAGTCCAGGAAGATTTCACATGCTGAGGAACAAATAAGCCCTTGTGCTAAAACTGCTGAGCCTGTGCTCTAGAGCCTGTGAGCTACAACTACTGAACCCGCATGCTACAACTACTGAAGCTCGCACATCTAGAGACTATGCTTCACAACAAGAGAAGCCGCTGCAATGAGAAGCCTGTGCACTGCAACCAGAGAGTAACCCCCGCTCATCACAACTAGAGAAAGCCCACGTACAGCAACAGAGACCCACCAAAGCCAAAATAAATAAATCCTTTAAAAAAAGATCAAGTGAGATTTATTCCAAGGACGCAAAACAGTTCAATATCCACAATCAACATTAATAAAGGAAGGATAAAAATCAAATGATCATCTCAAAAGAATGGAGAAAAAGCATCTGGCAAAATTCAACATCAATTCATGATTAAAAACTCTCAACAAAGATGTTATAAGCAGGGACATACTTCAGTAAAATAAAGGTAATTTGTGACAAATAAAATTTTTATTTTTAAACACTGATGATGTTTTTCATGAGTGGAGTTGTCTCATATTTTCTAATGTTTATAATTTTTATTCATCTTGCTTTATGGCACTGGTTAAATTGATGAGTTTGAACTGTGGTGTTGGAGAAGACTCTTGAGAGTCCCTTGTACTGCAAGGAGATCCAACCAGTCCATTCTGAAGGAGATCAGCCCTGGGATTTCTTTGGAGGGAATGATGCTACAGCTGAAACTCCAGTACTTTGGCCACCTCTTGCGAAAAGTTGACTCATTGGAAAAGACTTTGATGCTGGGAGGGATTGGGGGCAGGAGGAGAAGGGGACGACAGAGGATGAGATGGCTGGATGGCATCACTGACTCGATGGACGTGAATCTGAGTGAACTCTGGGAGTTGGTGATGGACAGGGAGGCCTGGTGTGCTGCAATTCATGGGGTCGCAAAGAGTCAGACATGACTGAGTGACTGAACTGAACTGAACTGAATTACCTGCAGGAAAATGGCAAATGGCAAAAGCCAACACCATGCCATGACCCTGCACTTAGGAGCAGAGTGTGTTTAGTACGGATAAGTTTTTTACAGATACTCATCAGCAGATTGAGAAGTTTCTCTTGTATCCTAATTTTGCTATCAGTTTTATTGTTTTATTTTTTTTTTAAACACAAGTGTTAATTTTTCAAAATTTTGCCTGTTATTGAGATACTTATATAATTTCTCATTTATTTTATTTGAAGTATTTAATTTTGATATTAAACCAAACTTAAATTTTCGGGATAACAAAGGTTACAATTTATAAGTGTTGATTTTGTTTTGTCAATTTTTTTTTTTAAAAA
>SJYQ01000285.1:264305-277324 GCA_006410935.1 Redunca redunca
TAACTATACCCACACACGTAATATCCTATGGTCTTAATATTAAAGTCATAATGTGGGAAACCACATTATGGCTTGTCTGAATTTAGATTAGAATAACAAAATGTTTAATATTTAAGAAAGTAAATTAAAAGATATATATATATGTGTGTGTATGTGTGTATATATATATATATTTGAATTTTGGAAGGACATAAACATTCAGCCTATAGAAATCATATTCTCCAAGCCCTTCTTCCTCACTTTTGTGTTTTGAAACTTAATATAGAAGCAAAATGTTTTCTTAAAATATGATAAGAAACTGAGAGGAAAGATCATCAAAAATAAAAGTGTATTATGATGAATAGGCCAGAAATTTTGCAAGTTTTTCTTCTCCATTCACTGTCCTGCTGCTGCTGCTAAGTCATTTCAATTGTGTCCGACTCTGTGCGACCCCATAGACAGCAGCCCACCAGGCTCCCCCGTCCCCAGGATTCTCTAGGCAAGAACGCTGGAGTGGGTTGCCATTTCCTTCTCCAATGCAGGAAAATGAAAAGTGAAAGTGAAGTCCTAGAGGAATATAAATCACTTGATCTCCACACCTTGAATTCCATTAAAGAACTTCTTTCAAATGAATACTCAAAGAGATGGAGCATTTCGGGTTCTTCTACCTTATAAACACCTATAGGAGCTCAGGTGTTTGGAATAGCTCACCATGTAAAGCAAAGCATGAGCTTTCATGCGTTAACACTAAAGCAGTGAAATATTTAGCAGTCAAGTGGCAAGAGGACAAGATCAGACACATAACACGAGGTTGACATAATCAAATTATTCCCTATTCCTGTCGAGCAGATGTTGGAGTATAAGAGTTTATGTTGGGAGGAAGAGGCAGAAATACTGAAAGGCTAATTTGGGATGTTACTGGTATTTTGAATTTATGGAATATGAGCCTTAGTTTGGTACAAATTTGACTCCTGAGGACCTTGAGCATAACTAAGTATGATATGATGCTACAAGTTCAGTAGTGTCTCCTTCCAGTCTTTTTATTTCAATTCCTAGGACTCGACAGACTACTGAATCAGGAGAAGAATCACATACATGAATATACTCTACTACACAGACTTGATATATCTAGAAATAGGTTAACAATTACCTGAATAGAATATATTCTGACATCTGTAATGCTTTTGTACATGCCAAATTTATCCCCCAAATATTGCTCTTTTAATGATTTACCAATAAATATGTTTATATTATTATTCTTTTTTCTTTAATTTTTAAATTTGTTGTCAGAAGTGGAAAGTCCATAAAATGAAGACTCGTGTAATCAGTTCAGTTCAGTCACTCAGTCATGTCCGGCTCTTTGAGACCCCATGAACCACAGCACGCCAGGCCTCCCTGTCTGTCACCAACACCCGGAGTCCACCCAAACCCATGTCCATTGATTCAGTGATGCCATCCAACCATCGCATCCTATGTAGTTCCCTTCTCCTCCTGCTCGCAATCCTTCCCAGCATTAGGGTCTTCTCAAAGGAGTCAACTCTTTGCATCAGGTGGTGAAAGTACTGGAGTTTCAGCTTTAGCATCAGTCCTTCCAATGAACACCCAGGACTGATCTCTTTTAGGATGGACTGGTTGGATCTCCTTTCAATCCAAGGGACTCAAGAGTCTTCTCCAACATCACAGTTCAAAAGCATCAATTCTTCAGCACTCAGCTTTCTTTATAGTCCAATTCTCACATCCAAACACGATTACTGGAAAACCCATAGCCTTGACTAGATGGACCTTTGTTGGCAAAGTAATGTCTCTGATTTTTAATATACTGTCTAGGTCGGTCATTACTTTCCTTCCAAGGAGCAAGCATCTTTTAATTTCATGGATGCAATCACCATCTGCAGTGATTTTGGAGCCCAGAAAAATAAAGTCAGCCACTGTTTCCACTGTTTCCCCATCTATTTTCCATGAAGTAATGGGGCCAGATGCCATGATCTTAGTTTTCTGAATGTTGAACTTTAAGCCAATTTTTTCACTGTCCTCTTTCACTTTCATCAAGAGGCTCTTTAGTTCTTCACTTTCTGCCATAAGGGTGGTGTCATCTGCATATCATGTATAATAGCTGCTATTTATTGAGTGACTGGCAGGTGCCAGGCATCATGGTAAGTGCTTTGTAGGCTTTGTTCCATTTAGTTTCTTCAACATGATGGAGGAGCTATCACGGTCTCCACTTTACAGTTGAGTATCTGACGCTTCAGTAAATAAAGCAGTGCATACATGGTCAATAAAGGTAGAGGATGGCCGACCTGGGGTTTGGTAGAACTTTGGTTCCCTCCAAAGCCCTTCCCCTTTCTATAAACTAGTACAGTATGTATTTTTCATAAGTGAATAACATACTGAAATACCACACCCACAACTTTTTTTTTATATATATAAAATTATGAGTCAAGTAAGATTCCAGATTCTTGAAAGAAACCATTCATAATGAAGTAATGATGTGTGGGTAATGGAATATTGTCTGCTACAAGCTGACTAGAGACACATTACTGAACAACTGAGCACCCATGTTCTTTTCTGTAAAATGAGCATAGCTATGTCAAGTTGAGAATTGTTGAGAAGACAAAATGGAACAGCATATTAAATTCAGTGACTATTCACTTTCATCCCTCTTCTTAGCCTGTTTTCTACTTTGTCAACCAGAGATAATAAGCCTTCTATCAAATCACTGTGATAGAGATCCTTAAAGGGAAAAATTTATTAAAATGAAAATGCTTTGAAAAGTACAAAGTGATATTTTAGAGAAAGCGTGTTTCTGATCATTAGAATTTTGAGGTTACTGAGTCCTGCCAGAAAGAAATGATGAATTATCACATAACTCACATTGAGCAGTTCCTATTTAAGATAGTCAGAACTTTTGTTATTTTGGGGAGCAAACTATCCTGACATGTGTTTTCCAACTCTGAATTGTTTATTGGGCTTGGCTTTGTTTTACTTTTGATTCTACTGAGTATGTCAGCATTCTAATAGTTATTTTGTACTTTTGAAAGCATTGAAGTAAATTTGAATGACTTTTGGTTGTTTCTCTTCTGTCTCTAAACCACAGGATAACAGAGTGTGTTATTTAGTGTGTAAATCCTAATATATTTTTCTGGCCATTGGTAATATAGCTGAGTATGATTATGTGTTGTTGTTGTTTAGTTGCTAAGTCATGTCCAACTCTTTGCGACCCCATGGACTATAGCTCACCAGGCTCCTCTGTCCATGGGGATTTTCCAGGTAAGAATACTGGAGTGGGTTGCCACGCCTCCTTCAGGGGATTTTCTCGTCCCAGGGATGGTACCCATGTCTCCTGCATTGGCAGGCAGATTCTTTACCACTGAGACACTAGGGAAAAGCATGATTATGTCTTTTTGTTGTCGTTGTTATTCAGTCACTAAGCTGGGTCCAACTCTGCAACCCAATGGACTGCAGTACACCGGGTTTCCCAGTCCTTTACCATCTCAGAGTTTGCTCAGACTCACGTCCATCAGCCAGTGATGCCATCCAACTATCTCATCCTCTGTTGCACCTTTCTCTTCTTGCCGTCAGCCTTTCCCAGCATCAGGGTTTTTTCCAGTGCATCAGTTCTTCACATCAGGTGGCCAAAATATCAGAGCATCACTTCAGAATTAGTTCTTCCGGTGAATATTCTGAGGTGAATTACTTTAAGATTGACTGGTTTGATCTCCTTGCAGTCAAAGCAACTCTCAAGAGATGCTTACAAAATACACAGAACCAAATATAGGTAGCAATTACATCAAAGAAACCACAGACTACTGTATTTAGTAGATTATGTAAGAAATATACTTTCTAATGAAAAATTATTAGAACCAGCATCAAGACATTTATGAATATAAATCAGCAAATAAAAGTATGGTTCTCAAAAAGAAGCAACTTTTTAAGTTACTCTCTATGGTAAGTTTGTTTTGATTGAATAAGAGTAAATAATCTAAAACTTGGGAAATACATTTTTACCAAATGTTACTTGCATGCTTAAATTTTCATAATATACCTCTAATAAACTAATTCATTAGAGGGACTTTCACATTTGCAATCTGCTTGAGGTACAACTAAATGGTCCTCTTAAGAACAAAAATGTCTAATTTTGATTAATTCTAGCATTGATAAAAATGTAAAAGAATTCAGATATATGATAATTCTCTTCAAATTATTTTCCTTAACAATATGAAATAGCTTGCTTAATAGCTTAGTGATTTTAAGAAATTAGAAACTGAAGGTTAAATTTATATAATTGTCTATGCTCTAATCTGGATTATTTCATAGTCTTCAATTTGTTTTTAAAGATTGTTGTTTAGCTGCTCAGTCAGTTGCCATTTCCTTCTCCAGGGGATCTTCCCAATATGGGGACAGAACCCTCATCTCCTGCTTTGCAGGCAGATCCTTTACCACTGAGCCACCAGAGAGCCCATATCAAAAAGTTTTTCAAATTATAATGCGGCTGTTTTTATTTCTGTTATGTATTTTTAATTATTTATTAGTAGGAAATAATACAGAGAGTAATACATGTTGCAAAGCTTCAGTAAGATATCACAGCCAGAAAATTAACATTGACACCAACCAGATATCACAGCCAGAAAATTAATATTGACACCAACCATGTTTGCATTTCACCCATCTAAAAGTGTATGTCACCCATAGTAAATGTGTATGTCTACAACTCTGTAATTCTACCATTTCTAGAATGTTATATCAGTTCAATCATAGTTATATTCTGCATTTTGAGACTAGCCTTTTTTCACTCAGCAAAATTCTCTTGAGGTTCAACCAGGTTTTGCACTGTTGCAGTATTCCATTCTGTGGATGCACCACAGATTGCTTAATCATTCACCTGTCCAAGGACATCTAGGTTGCTTTCAATTGGGGGGTGTTATAACTAAAGCTATTAGCATTTGTTTACATGTTTTATTGTAGACTTTGGTTTTCATTTCTCCGGGATAAATGTCCAAGATTAAAGTTACATGGTTGCATGGTAATTGTACGTTTAATTTTTAAAGAAACTATTACAGTCATCCAGAATGGCTTATACTATTTCACACTCTCAGCAGTAACGTAGAAGTTTCTTTGTATTCTCCCCAGTATTTGGTATGATTATTCTTTATTTTAGCCATCTGATAGATATGTAGTGATATCTTGTTTGGTTTTAATTTTCTTCTCCCTAATGGTTAATGCTGTTGAATATATTTTCATGTACACATCTACCATCTGTAAATCTTTTTCAGTTAAATGCCTGTTCATGTATTTTGCTGATTTCCTATTTGAATTTATTCACGGTATTTTCTATTATTGAGTTTTGGGAACTCTTGCTATATTCTAAATGCAAGTCCTTTGTCAGAATTGTGATTTGCAAACATTTTCTCCTAGTCTATAAATTGTCAATCCATTCTCTTAATAGAATTTTTCACAGAATAAAAAATTTCAATTTTAAAATGAAACAATTTATTTTTCATTTGCACTTTGGGTCAAGTCTGATAATTTTTTGCCCAGCCCTAATATTTTTCCATTCTACTTTTTGTAAAAGCTTTGTATTATTTTGTGTTTGTTTTACCCATAAGTCCATGATCAATTTCGAGTGAATTTTAATATAAAGCCTGAGACTTAGCCAGAGCTTTTTTTTTTTTCTTTCTTTTTTTGGTTTTCAGTTCAGTTGAGTTCAGTCGCTCAGTCGTGTCCGACTCTTTGCAACCTCATGGACTGCAGCACGCCAGGCATCCCTGTCCATCACCAACTCCCAGAGCTTACTCAAACTCATGTCCATTGAGTCAATGATTCCATCCAACCATCTCATCCTCTGTTGTCCCCTTCTCCTCTCCCCGACAATCTTTCCCAGCATCAGGGTCTTTTCAAATGAGTCATTTCTTTGCATCAGGTGGCCAAAGTATTGGAGTTTCAGCTTTAACATCAGTCTTTCCAATGAATATTCCATGACCAATTTTGAGTGAATTTTAATATAAAGCATGAGGTTTAGCCAGATTTTTTTTTTTCCTTTTTTTGGTATACAGATGGCCAATTGTTCCAACATTCTTTGTTGAAAGTGCTATCATTTGTTATTGAATTGTTTTTTCATCTTTATCAAAGTTTATTATTGTATGCTGCTGCTGCTAAGTCACTTCAGTCACGTCTGACTCTGTGTGACCCCAGAGACAGCAGCCCACCAGGCTCCCCCATCCCTGGGATTCTCTAGGCAAGAACACTGGAGTGGGTTGCCATTTCCTTCTCCAATGCATGAAAGTGGAAAGTGAAAAATGAAAGTGAAGTTGCTCAGTTGTGTCCGACTCCTAGCGATCTGCATGGTATTATTTCTAGATTTTCAATCTTGTTTCATGGATCTATTCTATTGGCCAATTTGTCCCTTCTCAAGTACCAAAATTCCTTGATTACTATAATTATGTAGAATTCCTTAAAATGGGAAGAATTATTAATCTCACTTTATTTTTCTTATTCCAGATAGTTAGTGTCTATACTAAAGTCTTAATCTTTTCCATGTCATTTTCAGAATATGCTTAATATGTCTACAAGAACTTGCTGAGATTTCAAAAGGAATTGCCTTAAATCTATAGATAAATTTGGAGAGAACAGACAGTTTACTGTGTTGAGTCTTTCAATCCATGAACATAATATTTCACTCCATTTATTTATGCATTCTTTGATTTCTGCCATCAAGATTTTCTAATCTTCAACATACAGATTCTATACATGCTTTTTGAGATTTATACCCAAGTACGTCAATTTTCATTGAATCAATGATAAAAGATATTGTGTTCTTAACATATTCATTGTTAGTATGAAGAAAAGAGATTTTCTTTGTGTTACTCTTGTATTCTAAAACCCCACTGTATTGACTTATTACAATAATTCTTTTTTATAGTATTCAGGGTTTTCTCTTAATTTCACTTGTCCCTTGGAAGAAAAGCTATGACAAATCTAGACACCATATTAAAAAGTAGAGAAATCACTTTGCTGACAAAAGTGCATCTAATCAAAGCTATGGTTTTTCCAGTAGTCATGTATGGATGTGAGAGCTGGACCATAAAGAAGGCTGAATTGAATTGGAATTGAATTGAAAGTTGCTCAGTCATTTCTGACTCTTTGCAACCCCAAGTTCATGGAATTTCCAGGCCAGAATACTGGAGTGGGTAGCTTTTCCTTTCTCCAGGGGATCTTCCCAAACCAGGGATCAAATCCAGGTCTTCTCTGTTAGTTCAACTGGTAAAGAATCTGCCTGCAATGCAGGAGACCCCAGTTGAATTCCTGGGCTGGAAAGATCCCCTTAAGAAGGGTTAGGCCACCACTCCAGTATTCCTGGGCTTCCCTGGTGGCTCAGACATAAAGAATCTTCCTGCAAAGAAGACTGAATGCCAAAGAATTGATGTTTTCAAACTGTGGTGCTGGGAAAGACTATTGAGAGTCTCTTGAACAGCAAGGAGATCACACCCGCTAAGCCTAAGGGAAATCAACCCTGAACAGTCACTGGAAGGACTGATACTATCTCCAATAAATTTGGCCATCTGATGTGAAGAGCCGACTTATTGGAAAAGACCCTGATTCTGGGAAAGATTGAGGACAGAAAGAGAAGAGGGTGACAGAGAATGAGATGGTTGGATAGCATCACTGACTCAATGCACATGAGTTTGAGCAAACTCCAGGAGATAGCGAAGTACAGGGAAGCCTGGTGTGCTGCAGTCCATGGGGTCGCTGAGTCAGAAATGACTTAGAGAATAAATGACAGTGTTCTATGGAGCTTTCACATCCTCTGTAAATAAGAACAGCTTCATTTCTCTCTTTGCAATTTGCTTTCTATTGCCTAGCCTTTTTGTGCTGGCTAGAATTTCTAGCATATGCTGAAAAAGCACAGTGAGGGCAGACATTCTTATCTTGTTCCCAAACCAGGAGGGAAAGTATCCATTCAGTCTTTGAAAATAAAGCATGATGTTGCTGCAGGCTTCTGTATGTGTAATTTTTCCAGTTTAGAAAGTCCCCCTATATTTAAGCTCAGAGTTTTTGGTCATGAATGGAGGTTGGCTCTGGTCACAGACTTATTCAGCATCTACTAATGATCAAATAATTGTTCTTTTATAGCCTACTGATACTGTGGGTTGTAATGATTGATTTTCAAATGCTGAATTAGACTGGCATAACTAAAATAAATCCCACTTGTCATGGCATATAATTCTTTTCACAAATTGTTGAATTTCATTAATATTTTGTTGATTTTTACATCTACGTTCATGGTTTTTAATGTTTTTAATTTTCTTTTCTCACAATTTCTTTATCTCATTTTGGAGTTTCAGTGATACTTGCCTCATAAAATGAGTTACAGTCTCTGCTGGAAGAGAACACAGAATACTGGCATGATTTCTCCTTCAAATGTTTGGTAAAATCCACTAGTGAAACTATCAGGCTTAGTACTTTATTTTTTGTAGGCTAATTTTTTATTATCTCTCATTGCATGAATTTTGGTAGATTGTATCTTTCAAGAAATTGCCTATTTCATCTAAATTATCAAATTTCTGGGCATAGACTTGCTCATTTTATCATTTTAATGTCCATGGGCTCAGCAGTGGTGCTCTCTCTTTCATTTTTTATATTATCCACATTCCAGATGATTGATGTAGATATAGGTATCTGTCGGTTAGTCCTGCAAAAGGTTCATTAATTTTATCATTTCAAAGAAGTAAATCAGTTTTATTTTCTCGACTGCTTTCAATTCTATAAATTTGTGACTTTACTATTCCTTCCACTCAGTTTGAATTTATTTTGTTTTTCTTTTTCTGTTTTCTTAATGTAGGAACATAAATTACTGACTTTAGATATTTCTTCTTTTCTATTGAAACACTGCTGCTGCTGCTAAGTCACGTCAGTCGTGTCCGACTCTGTGCGACCCCATAGACGGCAGCCCACCAGGCTCCCTCGTCCCTGGGATTCTCCAGGCAAGAACACTGGAGTGGGTTGCCATTTCCTTCTCCAATGCATGAAAGTGAAAAGTGAAAGTGAAGTCGCTCAGTCGTGTCCGACTCTTAGCGACTCCATGGACTGCAGCCCACCAGGCTCCTCCGTCCATAGGATTTTCCAGGCAAGAGTACTGGAGTGGGGTGCCATTTCCTTCTCCACACACCCCTGTAAATGTTCCTCTCAATACTGTCAGTTGAATCCCAAATATTTTGATGTATTTTCAATTTCTTTCAGTACCATAATTTTTTATTTTAAAAAGTACATACATCAACAACACCAAAAAACTATGTATCAAATAATATTGCTATTAAATATAAAGAAATTCTCCTCTCTTCCCTTTTCAAAAATAGTTAATGTTAGGGCAGCCTGAGGACTTTTTTCCAATCATGCAAAAATTAATTGTTTTGTAAACAGTGAAAGTCGTTCAATTATGTCCTACTCTTTGCCACCCATGGACTGTGGCCCTACAGGCTACTCTGTCCATGAAATTCTACAGGTAAGAATACTGGAGTGGGTAGCCATTCCCTTCTCCAGGGGCTCTTCCTAAACTCAGGGATTGAACTGTGGTCTCCTGGATTGCAGGTGGATTCTTTACTGTCTGAGTTATCAGGGAAGCCCTCGTATATATTGTAGAATACACATATAATGTATGTATTACATATACATATATACAAACATATTATGTACATATATAATACACATGTNAGATTCACTTCCTCATTTTGTGAGTAAATCCAGTAGATTTCAACTCATCAATTGATCTTTGCATGCTTCCATTGTTACAGGCAAACATGTGTTGCATTACAAAATAAAAATACATGACATTCTCACTCCAGAATGGTTTTCTAGAAAAACAAACATACCTGTTCCATTTATTTGAGAAAACCTCAGTATACAACAGAGAAGGCAGTGGCACCCCACTCCAGTACTTGTGCCTGGAAAATCCCATGGATGGAGGAGCCTGGTAGGCTGCAGTCCATGGGGTCTCTAAGAGTCAAACACAACTGAGCGACTTCACTTTCACTTTTCACTTTCATGTATTGGAGAAGGAAATGGCAACCCACTCCAGTGTTCTTGCCTGGAGAATCCCAGGGATGGGGGAGCCTGGTGGGCTGCCATCTAATGGGGTTGCACAGAGTTGTACACGACTGAAGTGACTTAGCAGCAGCAGTAGCAATATACAAAATACCACAAGGAAACTGAAAACCTAGTAAAAATGATTTATCACAGTGTTTCCTATTAACAGAGTTCATAGCATCTTATTTCTGTACTCAAAACATTCCCATCACGTCTCAACTCATTAACAGTAAAGCCTGATTACATGTTGTGGGCAAGTGGTCAGATCTAGCATTAAGTGAAGTGAAGTCACTCAGTTGTGTCCGACTCTTTGCGACCCCATCCATGGGATTCTCCAGGCAAGAATACTGGAGTGGGTTGCCATTTCCTTCTCCAGGGGATCTTCCCGACCCAGGGATTGAACCCAGGTCTCCCGCATTGCAGGCAGACGCTTTAACCTCTGAGCCACCATGATCCCCTACTATGGTTCATGTCATTTCTTCTGTTGCAAACACAGAGACCACCTTGCCAGTTCTTCCTCAGGGCTTTCATACTTGCTATTCTCTCTGCCAGGAATACTCGTTCCCATTACAGCATCTTAATTTACTTTCTCATTCTTATCGGTCTTATTTTATTACCTTTTCACTTTATTTCTCACTTTATTACATTTTCACTTTCTTACTTAAGTCTTCGTGTTACTGCTTAGCATTTGTTTACTGAATGAATTAACTAACCACCTATTCTAATGGTTAAGAATGGTCACCCAAGGGATGCTTAGGTTCAAATCCTTATACAGGCAGTGTGTAACTGTGTCTTATAGGGAAACTTAGTTAATACCTCTGTGGTTTAATTCATGCGTGCTTAGTTGCTCAGTTGTGTCTGCTTCTTTGTGACCCCATGGACGATAGCCCACAAGGCTCCTCTGTTTCTGTGATTTCCCAGGCAAAAATATTGGAGTGAGTTGCTATTCCCTTCTCCAGGGGATCTTCCTGCCCCAAGGATCAAACCTGAGTCTCCTGTACTGCAGATGAACTCTTCACCCTCTAAGCCACCAGGAGAGCCTGGTTTAATTCATTCATCTATACAACTGAGAAAACAGAAGTATTTATCTCATGGAGTTGTTACTCAAATATCAGGAGAAAATATATGTAAAATAATTTCCAGAGTGCTGTGAACATAGGAAGTACTAAAAACTGCTGTTTATTATTATGAAGATATTTTATATTATGTTATACAATGATTAGAAATATCAATAGAAAAATACTCAATTGTGTGTATTGGCAAATTTGGTGCCCTTGATGGTAAAAATATATTTTACATTACACATTTGTATACTATTCAGGTAAAAACAATTATATGTCTATGTGTATATATGATGCTTGTATATATCATAGAGATAAATATATCTTCCCATCTTCTATGTGTCATCATTTCCTTAGAAACACTTTTGATTATATTTGTAACTTTCCACCAAAAAGTAATTATAGATATATTATTTTTCACATCTCTATGGTCCTCTGGTGAGGCTGATTTATGATTCCTTTACTGCCCCAAAGGTCCAACTCTAACATCTAAGAGTTTTATTCCATGGGGCTTTCCTTCTCAACTTCCCAGGCAGCCTGCTTCTCATTTGCTCCACAGCTATGGGGTGGTATTTTTATTAAGAATATAGACCTACAGCTATCAAAATCAGCAATATACCCAAGGAAATTTTAAAGCTCTCATAGACTCCCTTTGTGTTTTCCCCTAAAGATATCCATGGTATTTCACTTCAATCAGCATGTAAATTCTTTTACTAAATCTCTGTCATGGTTGAAAATCATGTTACTCTCAAAAGGAATGAGAGCAAAATGCCGTTAATGTTTCAGAGGATTGTTTTTCGTTTTTATCATAAGAACAATACATAATTATTATTGCAAATTAAGTGGTAACAAAGAAATATTCAGAATGTCATTTAAAAAATATAAACTGTACAGCAATGAACATTTTTATATCTTAAAGTTTTTTGGGCTTCCCTGGTGGCTCAGACAGTAAAGAATCCACCCACAATATGAGAGACCTGGGTTGAATCCCTGAGTTGGGAAGATCCCCTACAGAAGGGAAAGGCAGCCTACTCCAGTATTCTGGCCTGGAGAATTCCATGGACACAGGAGCCTGGCAGGCTACAGTCCATGGAGTTGCAAAGAGTCAGACATGACTGAGAGACATTAACTTTTGAGGGTTTTTATATAATCTCTGCATTCCTCCCCTTCTCCTTCTTTTCTTTCTCATCCTTTTCCTTCTCTCTCTCTCTCATTTTACCCCCAAAAGAAAGGAATAACACACCCACATTACTTTAAGTATGCATTCTTTGGAAACTGTAAATTAAAATTATCATTTTGTTAGGAGCAATTTGTATTTTTAAAAAATTTTGTGAAAGGCATATTTCTCCCAGTTGCCCACTTTTGCATCAGTTAACATCAGTTTTATGTAGTCTTATTTTAATTTGCAATAATGATGTTGTGAACACAATTGTTTATCCCCTCTGAAATTCATATGTTGAATTTCTAATCTGCAGCACTTCTCACTATGACTATGTTTGGAGATATGGTCTTGAAAAGGGTAACTAAGTTAAAATGAAGCCCTTAGTGCAGGCCTTAGTCCAATATGACTGGTACTCTTTAAAAAGAGGAGACAGGGACACAGACATGAATAGAAGTAAAACCACGTGAAGATATAGGGAGAAGAAAGCCATCCACAGGCCAAAAAAAAAGAGGCCTCAGATAAAACTAGCCTGAAGCCACCCAGATTTTTGGATATCTAGCCTCCAGAATTGTTAGAAAATAAATTTCTGCTATTTAAGCCACCCAGTCTATGGCATATTTGTGTGTGTGTGTGTGAGACAGCCCTAGAACACTAACATAGGTATTAATATTTTATTGCTTCAACATATATTGAAAATATATTTTCTAGTATGTTGTTTATATATATATATATATATATAT
>SJYQ01000285.1:277331-323156 GCA_006410935.1 Redunca redunca
AAAAAACTAAAATCATAGCATCCAGTCCCATCACTTCATGGCAAATAGTTGGGGAAACAGTGGGAACAGTGTCAGACTTTATTTTTTGAGGCTCCAAAATCACTGCAGATGGTGATTGCAGCCATGAAATTAAAAGCCTCTTACACCTTGGAAGGAAAGTTATTACCAACCTAGACAGTATATTAAAAAGCAGAGACATTACTTTGCCAACAAAGGTCCGTCTAGTCAAAGCTATGGTTTTTCCAGTAGTCATGTATGGATGTGAGAGTTGGACTATAAAAAAAGCTGAGCACCGAAGAACTGATGCTTTTGAACTGTGGTATTGAGAACACTCTTGAGAGTCCCTTGAAATGCATGGAGATCCAACTAGTCCATCCTAAAGGAGATCAGTCCTGGGTATTCATTGGGAGGACTGATGTTGAAGCTGAAACTCCAATACTTTGGCCACCTGATGCGAAGAGTTGACTCATTTGAAAAGACCCTGATGCTGGGAAAGATTGAGGGTAGGAGGAGACTGGGACGACAGAGGATGAGATTTTTGGATGGCATCACTGACTCAACGGACATGAGTTTGGGTGAAATCTGTTAGTTGGTGATGGACAGGTAGTCCTGGTGTGCTGCAGTTCATGGGGTCGCAAAGAGTCAGACACGACTGAGCAACTGAACTGAAATGAACTGAACTGAAGCACCCAGAATCCATTCTCATTCTTTCTCTGAATTGTCACAGAGTGAAGTATTATTCACTCAGTTCTGTTCAATTCTTTGTGACCCTGTGGACTGTAGCCCGCCAGGTTCCTCTGTCCATGGACTTCTCTTCCATGTAAGCCACCAGGGAAGCCTTCTCTGAACCCTCCTTAAATACAAATGTAAAGAGTAGTTTGTCTCTGTTAACTAGTTCTACATGCATCACAATGCATATGTAAGCTCAGCTTATGTATAATGCCAGCCCATTTTCCTAACACCAGCAGCAATGTAACCACACATGGGAGCTGCATTTTCTCTATGTCCAGGGCCACACTAGGTCATGCCAGTCTTTATTCTAGTCATGTGTCTTTTCTTCATTTTAGTCATTCTCTTTTGCGTAAAGTGATAGAGTTTAAATTTAATTTTTCTTTGAGTGAGAGACTGAACATCTTTTCAAATGCTGTTTAATTTACTGCACTTACTTTTGTATGAGTCCCTTATTCATCAGTTTTATTGTTTACTATCTTTTTCTGACTGTAAGAGTTCTTAATACATTGAAAATATACATAATTTATCTATATATACTGTATATTTTGTCCATATTTCACTTGCCATTAAAGCTTTTAATGTTGTCTTCTAACAAATAGGAATATTTAATGTAGTCCTTTCCATCATATTTTTATGGTTAATGTTCTTTATGTCTTCTTTCAGAAATCTTTGGCCTCTCACAAGGTCAAGAATTTGTTTTCCTGCATTTGGTACCTTCTAGAGAGTTTTTGGTGGTTTTGTTTTTAGATCTAGAATGTAGAGTTTTTAATTTTATGATCTAAGATTTCTTTTTTCAGGAGGGTATTCAATTCATCCAACATCATTCAATTTTCTTTTGCATTATTGCACTGAAGTTTCACCTTAATCATAAATCAAGGTTACATATTTGTAATTTATATTCTGGATTTTCTATAATCTTTCATTAATCTGTCAATGTCTGCAAAAAGTCATTTGGTGTTGGATTCTCTCAGTTTTTGACTATCTGAAAATATGTTTACTTTATTCTCATTTTTGTAGCATATTTATTGAATTTAAATTTCAGGGTTAGCAGTTATTTTCTCTCAGATCTTCAAAGATATCATTCTATTTTCTTTTGGCTCCCTTTGCTCCTTTAGATAAGTCAGTAGTGAGGTTTGTTGTACCTAATCAGGTTGACTTATCATTCATTTAAATGTAAATGTATTTTTACAACTTGGAAACTTTTAGGGGGGGAAATNTAAATGTGCATAATTAACATATATATTAAATATATAAATTAAAATTAAATATCACACAAGAGAAAAATTAACCTGGATTATTTATGCAAATTATGATAAACTGTGATACATATTCACTCTAAATATAGAGTATTTAGGTGGATTTTCTTTGCTTTCTTTATGTTATTGGATTTCTTAATTTTTCCTGAATTTGGCTGAATGTCCCATTCCCTCTAAAGCTTTTAGAGTTCTGATTATACTTACATTAAAAATTTTCAACTGTCACCTATTAATCAGTTCAGTTCAGTCACTCAGTCATGTCCAGCTCTTTGTGGCCCTATAACCCGCAGCACGCCAGGCTTCTCTGTTCATCACCAACTCCCAGAGTCCACTAAAACTCATGTCCATTGAGTTGGCGATGCCACCCAGCCATCTCATCCTCTGTCGTCCCCTTCTCTTCCTGCCCTGAATCTTTCCCAGCATCAGGGTCCTTTCCAATGAGTCAGCTCTTTGCATCAGGTGGCCAAAGTATTGGAGTTTCATCCTCAACATCAGTCCTTCCAATGAACACCCAGGACTGATCTCCTCTAGGATGGACTGGTTGGATTTCCTTGCAGTCCAAGGGACTCTCAAGGGACTCTCAACATCACGGTTCAAAAGCATCAATTCTTTGGCATTCAGCTTTATTTACAGTCCAACTCTCACATCCATACATGACCACTGGATAAACCACAGCCTTGACTAGACGGACATTTGTTGATAAATAATATCTCTGCTTTTTAATATGCTGTCTTGGTTGGTCATAACTTTCCTTCCAAGGAGTAAGCATCTTTTAATTTCATGGCTGCAGTCACCATCTGCAGTGAGTTTAGAGCCCAGGAAAATAAACTCAGCCACTGTTTCCACTGTTTCCTTATCTATTTGCCATGAAGTGATGGGACCAGATGCCATGATCTTCGTTTTTTGAATGTTGAGCTTTAAGACAACTTTTTCACTGTCCTCTTTCACTTTCATCAAGAGGCTCTTTAGTTCTTCTTCAGTTTCTGCCATAAGGGTGGTGCCATCTGCATATCTGAGGTTATTGATATTTCTCCCAGCAATCTTGATTCCAGCTTGTGCTTCCTCCAGCCCAGCATTTCTCATGATGTACTCTACATATAAGTTAAATAAGCAGGGTGACAATATACAGCCTTGACGTACTCCTTTTCCTATTTGGAACCTATAGTTGTTGAAAATAGAACAACTGAACAATAGCTCTGTATAGCTCTCTATGCTCCAGATTAGGTATTTTCTATTGTGTATTATCCAGTTTACCATTCACCTCCTTAGCTCTGTCCTTTTTAGTGTTAAACTCATCTATTGAGCTCTTAATTACAATAGTTTCATTGTCCAGCTCTGTAATTGCCACTGTATGTGTGTGTGTGTATCAGTTCAATTCAGTTCAGTTCAGTCTCTCAGTCATGTCCGACTCTTTGCGACCCCATGAATCGCAGCACGCCAGGCCTCCCTGTCCATCACCATCTCCTGGAGTTCACTCAGACTCATGTCCATCGTGTCCGTGATGCCATCCAGCCATCTCATCCTGGGTCGTCCCCTTCTCCTCCTGCCCCCAATCCCTCCCAGCATAAGAGTCTTTTCCAAGGAGTCAACTCTTCCCATCAGGTCTCCAAAGTACTGGAGTTTCAGCTTTAGCATCATTCCTTCCAAAGAAATCCAAGGGTTGATCTCCTTCAGAATGGACTGGTTGGATCTCCTTGTAGTCCAAGGGACTCTCAAGAGTCTTCTCCAGCATCACAGTTCAAACGCATCAATTCTTTGGCGCTCAGCCTTCTTCACAGTCCAACTCTCACATCCATACATGACCACAGGAAAAACCATAGCCTTGACTAGACGGATCTTAGTTGGCAAAGTAATGTCTCTGCTTTTGAATATACTATCTAGGTTGGTCATAACTTTTCTTCCAAGGAGTAAGNTTTTTTTTTAAGATTTGTTCTTAATTCTTATAAAGATCTTTCAGTTGTACCAAAGACATGAGACTACCACAATCGAAGCTTTACTCATGCTTTTTTTTTTTTTCCTGTAGCCCTGCAGCAGGTATAAACGTGCAAAACAGCTGAAGGAGAGAAGCAGTGAAGTGTATGAAGCTTACTTCTCACGACTTCCCTAGTGGTCCAGTGGTTAAGACTTAGTCTTCCAATGCAGAGAAGTGTGGGTTCGATCCCTGGTCAGGGAGTTAAGATCCCACAACCCTTAAGGCCAAAAGATAAAAACATAAAACAAGGAGTATTGTAACAAAATTCAGTAAAGACTTAGGGAAAAAAGTAACTTAAAAAAAAAAGAGAGAGAGAAAGCTGATTTCTCTATGCTTCACTTATCTCACGGATTCTGACTCCTTAAATCATGGCTGGAACTTCCCTGGTGGCTCAGATAGTAAAGTGTCTGCCTGCAAGGCAGAAGACCTGGGTTCAACCCCTGAGTCAGGAAGATCCCTTGGAGAAGGAAATGGCAATCCATTCCAATACTCTTGCCTGGAAAATCCCACGGACAGAGGAGTCTGGTAGGCAACAGTCCATGACGTCGCAAAGAGTCGGACACGACTGAGCGACTTCACTTTCACTTAAGTCATGGGTATCTCGCCATCTTATAACTCTAATAAATCCTTTTCTCCTCCACCCCAGGAGACTACCAAAAGGTTTCTTATTCCTGTTCTCTGTAATTGTCTTCTCAGCAGAGACGTGTGTCATATATTCCTTGTGAATTGGTAAACAGTTCTATAGGAAAATCAGCTTAAAATGTTGGGTTTAGCACAGAGATTGTGTTTTCTTTTTCTTTTTAAAGATTTTTTAATGTGGACCATTTTTAAAGTCTTTATTGAATTTGTTACAATATTGCTTCTCTATGATGCTTTTGGATTTTTGGTCACAAAGCATGTGGGATCTTAGCTCCTCAACCAAGGATCGAACTCACACCTTGCATTGGAAGGTGAAGTCTTAACTACTGGGCTGCCTGGGAAGTCCCAGAGACTGTCTTTTTTTAACAATATCGTGACCAATAATATTTTCATTACCTTGGTAACTCTTGGATGCATTTTAAGTTGATAAGTTATTATTATCATGAGACTACTATTCATTGAAAAATAGAAAATAATATTACCTTTATTTCAGTTATCCTAAATTTGTGATGTTTAAGAGAGAATGGTTCAAATGTTAAAAACAGGTGGATTTTATTCTCATAATCTATGAAATTTTCAAAATCATGTCAGTTTTTTGGATTGCAATTTTAAATTTTTATAGTTATTTTCTTGGGATTTGTAATGACTGTTTTCAAGTATTTTTAATCTTATCATCAAAGTTTTCTTAGTCTTTAACCAAATATTTGTGCACTAGAATTCTCTTCTGTGTATGTGCAGATTTACTTGCTTTAGAAGTCTAACCATTGCTGTCCTAATATAGACAGATTGCTATTTGGGTCCAGTGTACAGTTTCACTCTATAGCTTCTTATTAGTTCATTTTAGGTTAGTTCTATTTCTTCTTGAAATCCACATCTTTCTCTTTGTGATTTTTTTTTAAATTTCTTTTGCTGGATAATTTTACAAAGATAAAGTGTAGTTGTATAAAAATAAATGATCAGAAAGTTGATTAAGATCTCCTTTGCCTAAAATTATCTTGAACTGCACTAAGATATAATTGAGAGTTTTACTGAAATATAGGATCCAAGTACCAACACCATTTCTGTCTCAGAAGTTACAATGTTATAGTCTCTGACAAGCCTGTCCATGAATCTAGAATGCCTCTTCTCTTCATCTCTAGATCTTATACTTTTATTTTTTGCCTGATTCATTAATTTTACCAGAAAGCACATGGCTATAGACAGTAGAGATTGCTTTGTTCCATAAATACTATTAATACGTACACTAACCTATACTTTAAAATCAGAAGATTTTTGTCTCTCTTCAGCTTTGTTGCTAATTCCTTTATCATTTACTTAGTTACTTCATTAAAACCATGGTGCCCTGATGAACACCAACTGAGCCTTTTATCAGAACTCTTATGGATATTATATCACTCTGTAATTTTTTACAGTTACATTAATATAATTGAAGTAAAGATACAAGGTAATTCCCTTCCCAAGATAATATTTTAAAATATGAAAAAATGAAGTAAAAATACACTATGCCTGTGTAACAGGAAAACTCAAGTTTATGTATCATACACAGTTGTATTCAGAGAATTTATTTCAGTCTCTAAGATACTTTGTATTACCTTGATCAATGTATCTGTAAATATTCTTTTCAATGTTACAAAAATTTTGTTATTTCCCTAACATTGTCATATTGAGGTTATTTATAATAGTTCAAAGTTATAGTTAATAAGCTCACACACACTGTCAGAATATAGATAGATCTCTGTTACTTATTGTCCTGATATGTCTAAAATAGTTAACACTTGTGTGAATTTAAAAAAACAGTAAAAATCTGAAAATGAATTTGTAAATTTCTATGTTTATTGAAATAGCCCACTTATTTTGTGCATGCTCAGTCACTCAGTTGTGTCTGAGCTTTTGTGACTGTAGCCCACCAGGCTACTCTGTCCGTGGCATTTTTCAAGTAAGAATACTGAAGTGGGTTACCATTTCCTTCTCCAGGGGGTCTTCCTGACCCAGGGATTGAACCTGCATCTCCTGTGTCTCCTGCATTGCAGGCAGATTCTTTACTTGCTGAGCCATCGGGGAATGCCCACTTATTTTATTATTATTATTTGTACCTACATAAGACATATCCATTTCCCATGCTGTCATCACAAAATGAGTGGCTTAAAACAAGAGAAAATTTCTGTCTCACAGTCCTGGAGGCCAGAAGTTCAAAATCAAACTTTCACTCTGTGAAACTTTCCTCTCCTCTGCTAACTTCTGGATTTTGCTAGCAATCCTTGACAACCATTTGTAGATGAATAACCTTAGTCTCTGCCTCTGTCTCACAGAGCCATTCTTTCTTTTCATATCTCTGTGACTGTCTCATCTCTTCTTATAAGTACAGAAATCATACTGAATTAAGAGCCCACCCTAAGACAGTGTCCTCTCACCCAATTGCAGGGCTTCCCTGAAGCTCAGTCGATAAAGAATTTGCCTGCAATGCAGGAGACCCTGGTTCGATTCCTGGGTTGTGAAGATCCCCTGGAGAAGGGAAAGGCTACCCACTCCAGTATTATGGCCTGGAAATATCCATGGACTGAATAGGCCCTGGGGTCACAAACAGTCAGACACTACTGAGCAACTTTCACTTTCAACTAATTACACTTGTAACAACACTGTTTGCAAATAAGGTCACATTCTGAGGCCCCAAGGATTAGGACTTCAAAATAGTTTTAATGCAGGACACAATTCAACTCAAAAGATAGGAGACACTGTAAAATAGTTTAGAGTATGTTGTTTTAAATATAACAGGGCAAATAATCAATTATGTAAAGCCAAATTACTCAACTGAGGAATCTCAACATCTTGCAGTTTCTCAAGTAGCCAATCTAAATTTTAACCCATTTAGTTGATAATTAATTTTTTAATAGCCAAGGCAATTAAGAATAGCAAATTAAGCAAACTGCTGTTTTAGTGACTAAACAGAATTAAAACCTCTAGTTGAAAGCAGGCAGAGTAAAGGGGGACATTACAAATATCCTGATTATTTGCCTTCTATCCCTTTTTAGTGTGAAAATTATTATGACGTTATTACCCATGAAGTACATAAATGAAAAGATACTGAAAATAAGTATTATCTGGTTAAAGAAAACTTAGTAAAACAGTATTTGTCCTTCATCTGTCTCAAATTTATTTTCTTTATTGTACTTTTTTCTCCTTATTATTTTGTTCAAAAGACTCTCAAATTTTGACTGGATAAGCTCCATGTAAGGACCACATGAAATCGCTGGGCTCAGCACAGTTTCTGATTCAATACATCCAGAATGTGATACAGGTATCTGCATCTTTACTCTCTCCACCTCTATGATTCTAATCCAACTATATCACATATTACACTTTGATAGACACTATTGTTTTGCTACTGAAATTTACACAATATTTTTAAGACCTCATACTCTTTTACATTTTGTACATTTTCTATCAACTTATGATTTTTTCAGTTGATTTTACTTCTTGATACTAGAATTTTGATCTACCCATGAAACTCTTTTTTTTTCCACAAAACTCCCTAACCAAAAGGAGTAAGTATAAATCGATTATGAAATGGGTAGGACTCCTTCAACTATTTGCAGAATTCAACTTCATTTTCCCTGATTACTACCTTCAGGACTACATCAAAATATTCCTTTTCCACATCTGGATGATATCAAAGGGAAATCCTAGTTTTCCAGGCAGAGCCAGGATTAGAACAATTTCTCTATCATGTATTAATAAACCCAGTAATCTGAATCCGTACTTCAAGCTTATTTGCAATTTAAAGTTTCTCCCACTTCCCTATATTTAACTCAGACCAGCCAGAGAAATCTGAAAGAAGTGAGGTACAGTATTTGGTACTTGACTCCTCTGCTCATCATACTATTAAAAATTCCTCCATCTGTGGTCTGATGAAGGAAGATGAGGTCAGGCACGGAGAAGTTGCAATTGTATATCTCACCATATAATTGTTTTCTGCTATTAGGGTCTCTGCACCCCAATAACTGGCCCTGTCTGAAACAGGTATCTGAAAAGGCTCTAGCTTCACTACCTTCTTTCACTTCTTTGTTCAGTTCTAGACATCCAGGATATTTCCACTGCACCTCTAACCTTTCTCTGCTATCACTAACAGCTTAGCCAGAATCTCACTTTTTTGGCATTCCCAGATAAGACTTAAAGATGGAATCTTTATGCCTTTTAAGTTCAGGAGATCTAGAGCAATCAATTTCAAGAACATTTTCACTCATTCCACTTTTGCAGCAATGCAAGTGGGATTAAGGTGTTTTCCATGTCAGGAATATTCATTTCAGGGGATAAGATGTCATTATACACTCCCAGTAGACATCCTTACATTTCAAGGGGGTTGCTCCCTTTAGGCACCCCTCTTGCCTCTCCCACAGAGGTATAACAGTGATACATAAATCAGTTTGGATAAACTTTCTTCAAAGGAATTCTCACTCTCTTTGATTAACCTCCTGTCTTTTAAGGCACAAGTTAAACATCAATGACCATGAAAGTATCACTGGTTTGTTTCAAGACGCTTAATGTAAGAAATGGAGGGTTTCCTGCTATATCAGTAAACAACGATGTCACAGTCATCAGCAATCCCAGCCCTCCAGGGCAACCAGGAGGGAGAACAATACCTGTGATCTTGCAGCCATAAGGTTACAGCCACTCCCTATGGTGAGCACTGAGGATAAATGCGTGATTAACTGGCCCCAGATAGCTGAGATGCATATGGAAGGACTGATCAGTGAGCACAGACTCTTGCATCTTCCTATATATAGAAAAGTGCTTAATCCCTTAACCTGAGATATTTGGTTTTTATTCACAAAAATACTTTTGATGTTCAGACTACCTGTCCTTTGTTGTAAACTGCCCCTCAGAGCAGTTCTCTCAAGGTCACTTGAGATGCTCTCTCCCAGGCTTGAAGTCCTAAAAATTGCCACTTAATAAAACATAACTCTCAAATTTTAGGTTGTGGCTATGTTTTAAGTCAACAATTGCAAATAAACATCTCCCATTTGAACTCTGGGAAATTAGATGCCTATTTTCTCAACTCTCATCAGCCTTAGCCAGGAATCTCAATCAAATTGCACTGAGCTATTTAATATCCAAGTGCAGAAGATTCCTCTAAACTATATAGTTCTGTTAAGAAGGTAAGTATCAACACTGCATGTGGTATAGACTGCCCAAAGTACCCAGATTCTGATCATTTTAGCTGCTTTTCTAGGCTCCTGGGATGAGGGTCACACCTATGGTGCATGGTTTCTCTCAATCTTATTTAAATTGAATAAAATTAGTAGTCGTATGTGAGATGAGAGCTGAAATGAGTAACTCTAAAACTGGGGAAAACATCCAATGGATTTGGAAGAGAAAAGGAGCCAAATAGTTAAACTGAAAGCCAGGAATATGTGAGCCAAGGAGACACAGATCAGGCAAGATAGAAAGACATATGGAATAATTCCAGAGAAACGAGGTGCTGTTTATTTCCTCCCAGGGTGTCTCAAGAGCAAAGCTGAAGAATACTGGCTAAGACACAAGCCAGCTCCGCACAGTTTTCAAGATTCTCAGGTGTTTTTGTGTTGAGAAAGTTTGCGTGCCTGGGCTCAGTCACTTCAGTCGTGGCCAACTCAGCGACCCCATGGAGTGTAGCCCCCAGGCTCCTCTGTCCATGGGATTCTCCAGGCAAGAGTACTGGAGTGGGTTGCCATGCCCTCCTCCAGGGTATCTTCCCAACCCAGGTACTGAATCTGCGACTCTTATGTCTTCTGCACTGGCAGGCAGGTTCTTTACCACTAGCACCACCTTGGAAGCCCATTGAGAAGGTTTATGTATGCTTAGTTATTTATTTGCCAAAATGCCTTGAAATAAAAACTACATTTTTTATTTCCACTGTAACTGAACCTTTTAAGATGTTAACATCTGTCTAAATATCAAGGCATACACAATGGAAATAGCACTTATATAACTATATTCCTTTAATGTACATCTATTTTGAGGACATGGTATTAACTGCAGATTTTCCATTTCTGATATACTGTTTTAAAGTGGTTTACAATTTTATTTTACATTTTGAAGAGGAAAAACTAAGAAATTTATAAGATTTTCATTTGTTATTAAGCTACTCTTCGATTTGGCAAATTAAAAAAAATCATTACAATTTCTCTCTCTTGTTCAAAATTATTTTAATCTCATGAATTTCAGGCTGTTTCAAAATTTGAAAGTGTATCCGACTGAGTTTAATTAACACATTCTCTTCTAAGTCAAGCTCTCTCACTCTCTGTTGGAAACCAACTTTTTCATTAGTGATTCTAATAATCTTTTCTAATTGTGAATCTCTCTCTGTATATCTCTATCCATGTAACTCTATCAATCTATGTTTACTTTCTATGTAATTTGTCCATATATATTTTCTTGAATTCCATTTCTGCTCCAATTTATTTTAATATCATACTCAACATGATCTTATATTTGCCTGTAGTTGATACAGGAACAGTGCAAATTATATTCTGAATATTTCAGAGAGGGTTTCTTTTTAAATATTTCTTAAGACTTTAAGCATAAACATCAGATGAATCTTGCAGTTGATACATGAGGTATCATTATTGATGGAGGAAAGAAGAATTCTGGACTCTGAGGCTTTGAGATGCTTTGGGTAGGAAAAAAAATTCCAGCCACCAAGCAGGAAATTAAATGGGTTGTTAACCTTCATTAGGGGATCATAAACCTATTAGTAATCACCTACACCGCTTTCAAAAAATAGTAATTACTACCAGAAAGACCAGAATTCTAGATTTATAAGGCCTAGGTAATAGAAATGCAAAGAGGGATTGTTTATTTCCAATTTTTTAAAGGAGCAAAATACTCCAGCTCCTGGAAGGCTTGGTTCAGAAAACCAAAATGTGCCATGTAAAATATTTCACATTATTTCTTTTTTGAAAAAAGAAAGCTTAGTGACATACTGTGGATTATCACATTTCTCCAGTTCCTTCCAAAGACAGTTATTTAACTAAAGGCCGTATTGGAAGGGCATGCAAGGAGATACCATAAAGTAAGCCGATCTCTTGAGAAGAGCAAATTAAGAGTACAATGGTGGGCAGCATCTCTATACCACTGTATGATGGGGCCTGGCCTGCTGGTGACTCAAGAATGCAGCTGAAAAGGGTCCACTATGTGCATGACATGAAATATTCCTGCTACTCTCAGAGAGGGCCAGTAAATTAGACTGAGCTTAGAGAAATCCTTCAGTATATCTAGGAGGATTTGAGGGCCAGTAGTTACAATATTTAGTGCTTTTTAAGCCATGATCTGGAGAAGGCAATGGCACCCCACTCCAGTACTCTTGCCTGGAAAATCCCATGGATGGAGGAGCCTGGTAGGCTGCAGTCCATGGGGTCGCGAAGAGTCAGACACGACTGAGCGACTTGACTGAGCGACTTCACTTTCACTTTTCACTTTCATGCATTGGAGAAGCAAATAGCAACCCACTCCAGTGTTCTTGCCTGGAGAATCCCAGGGACGGGAGAGCCTGGTGGGCTGCCATCTATGGGGTCTCACAGAGTCGGACACGACTGAAGCAACTTAGCAGCAGCAGCAGCAAGCCATGATCAGAATCAAATATTACAATCAACATTAAGCAACATTAGTGCTCTGTTAGCACAGTTGTCAATAAAGAGCTTGGCTTTTATCTCATCTGTTTATTTACTTCCACTGTTCCACTCTCTATACACCATTGGGCAGATACTTTATAAGCAAACTGCTAGTTTTAAGATTGAACATAAGTATTGTGGGTTGATGAGCCGAAATTTTTCAACTATCACTCCAGAGAAGCAAGGCAGTCTGGCAAAAAGTACCTTTTCTAGATTCAGGTGGGGGTATGTTAGGATAGTTAACCCACTGTACGCTAGATGTAAAAGTCTGTCTATATCACTAGCCCTCATTTCAAAGTCTTTGGGAATTCAGCTAATCCATCTCTGTCCTAATTCCCAGAGCTGTTAGTAGAATTTAGGTGAGAAAACTAGTGAGTCTGAGATCTGGATGGGGTGTGGATTTCACTTCCCACATACAGTGGAGAAATAACTACTCTAAACTAGGAAGTGTATCTAGATTCAGGGGAACCAAAAATTGGCAAATGCTCACTGTGGTGTATATTTTTAAAAAGCTATAAGAAATGTGACATAAAGATGAAAATTCAGCATGCAACATTCAGCCTCAATCAGAGAAGAAGTATCGGAGGGAAGATCAAAATGATGGAGTAGAAGATACAGAGCTCACCTCTCCCAAAGTGAAAGTGAAAGTCTCTCAGTTGCTTCCGACTCTTTGCAACCCCATGGACTATACAGTCCATGGAATTCTCCAGGACAGAATACTAGAGTGGTTAGCCTTTCCCTTCTTCAGGGGATCTTCCCAACCCAGAGATCGAACCCAGGTCTCCCGCACTGCAGGCAGATTCTTTACCAGCTGAGCCACAAGAAACACATCAAAATTACATGTACATGTGAAGCAATTCTCACTGAAAACAAACTGAAGACTGGCAGAAAGACTCTTCTACAACCAAGGCTGTGAAGAAAGAGCTACATATAGGAAGGGAAGTGATCACATAGGGGCCTGTGCCTCTAGGAAGGGATACAGAAGAGGAGGGGGTTATACTAACTGTTCATTCATATACTGTGCATCCTAGCCCTGTGGGTTTGACAAGCAAGGGGATGAATCCCTTTAGCTGGCTTGCAAACTAGTGGAACTGACAGTAAGGCTGTAAAAAACCTAAAGTGCACTTGTGAAGAACACATGCGTGGTTTCTCTGCCGAAACAGGGACTGTCAGTACCAATAACAGTACTTGGGGTGTAAGATGCTCAATGAATGTTGAATGACTTACTGGATAAAGGAGCTTCAGTTTCTTCAAAAGTTTTATTCAAGGGAATAAAATAATATTTATTGTATGTTTCTTACAAGAATTTGAGGTACTATTTGTAAAGAACACATTTAGTTTGTAATTTTATTGTCTGGCAACAGTAGAAAATCAGTAAGTGCTAATTTTCTCTTAATCCTGTTTTCTGAACATACACATACACACAGAGCTCATTCAGTTACATTTTTGAATTTATAAATACTTTTATAGCCATAATTAGGCATATGAGAAAAATATAGTCATCACACTTAAAACTAGACATTAAAATTGCATTATATATATGAAAAATGATTACTAGCAAGCATCACTTTCTTATTACTTTTGTCAAACTGATTTCTAATAGAAGCACATCATATATTTTCTTAACCATGTAATATGATAAAGGAAAATATGGGATTTGCAGTCTAGGCATGTCAAATTAAGTTGAACATAGAAATATTACCGTAAATATAGATTTTCTACTGCACATAATTTTAAATGGAAAGCTTTATGTCAAGTCAATGTTTACCTGTTTATCCAGGCCTCAACACGGTACTTAACATTCATTTCAATCATCATGAAAGTTCTATTTATAGTTGATCCCTCAAGCATTAAGGCACTTAAGACATATATCTTGTACTTGGGTTTCTATAGAGAACTGTTTGTCACAAATAGCTGAGTGGTGATCAATTAGTCTTTTCTGTACATTATCTCAAAAAAAATCTTACTTTATCATTTTTCTGAGTAGATTTAGTCATTTATATAGTATTTTATCACATCATATTATGTTATACAATGTTACACTATATATGTCTACTGAATCTCTTACTGTGTATACCTGTTAAATAGGAAGGTAAGGTTTTGGGGTCCTTGACAAGAACAGATAATGTATTGTGCACTATAGAGTATCACACTTTATGTGAAATGATCGAAATTATGGTAGTCTAGATTTGGGTCAAATCTATTCAGATTCAAAGTCCTTGTTTTCTACACCTTTGACAGTGATAAGGTTTCATCTGTTATTGGTTTATTTGATACCACTGAATGAGATGAGTTTCGTTTTTATATTTCACATTCTCATTTAATGCATTCTTACAACACAGCTGGGAACAATTGTAGTCGTAAACTCAAATGATTATGTGGTTTCTAAAATGAAGGAAAACTAATAGAACTGATAGAGCACAGTTTTTAAATCAAAAGTTAAAATCTTAGAGAAGATTTGCAGTTCATTTGTAGCTTTAGGCCAGTCTGATCACTCCCATCAGCCCGAATAAAATTAGTTCAGTTGAGTGTAATTCAATTACCATGTTTAAAAGCCAGTAGCCTTTCAGAAGGGCGTGGAAAACATTCGTTGCAAATGTATTTTATGGTGTGTGAAAGAGTTTCTATTTTTTACAGCATGTATATAGGAAGTAAACACTTTTCCATTTGGTAGATAACCAAAGAGCTCAGGAAAAATTGTGAGAAGATAAATTTAGGAAGCTGAGTGCAATTTGGTTTTCATATTATTTTTAACATTTTGAGTTTATTTTCCTGTGAAGCGTGTGTGCTTGCATGTAGTTTAGACTATCTGCGAGTGAAATGGCTGAATTCTGCATCAGATCTTCAAACAAATGTAAGATACATATATGTATAAATACAAACTGTATAAATATGAATATAAATTAATAACAACTTGTAATAAAATTAATTTTACTTCATAGGAAATTTTTAAACCCAGCAGTTATTGTTAATTGCTTGCAATATAACTTACAGGGAAGGGACATAGCAAAGAACTAGATAGCAAGCCTGGCAAGAATACTAGAGTGGGTTGCCATGCCTTCCTCCAGGGTATCTTCCCAACCCAGGAATCGAACCCACATATTTTACATCTTCAGTATTGTAGCAGGGTTCTTTACTACTAGCGCCACCTGGGAGGCCCTAATTACCACTGACTGCAAATATTAAATAAATATCTACATGTAAAACAAGTTTCACCAGGTACATACAAAGCGAATGAACCAAACATTTGGTATATTTCTCCATACTTCCTCCCTTAATTTACACAGGCACTCAGATTTGAAACAAAATATCAACTGTCTGTAGCATGAGATTTCATGACTAGATTATTTATACTGCTTGCTCTGCCGCTAAATCGGTTCAGTTGTGTCTGCCTCTTTATGACCCTATGGAATATCGCCCGCCAGGCTCCTCTGTTCATGCGATTCTACAAGCAAGAATACTGGAGTGGATTGCCATGCCCTCCTACAGACTATACCGTACCCAGGGATCAAACCCACATCTCATAGACAAGCAGGAGACACTGCTTAGTTCACATATTTATTTTTTTATTGGCGTATGTTTGCTTTACAATGTTGTGCTAGTCTCTGCTATACAGCAAAGTGAATCAGTTGTATGTGTACATATATTCCCTCCCTCTTGGACCTCTCTCTCACCCACCCCCATCCCACCCATCTAGGTTATCACAGAGCACTGACCTGAGCTCCCTGTGCTACTTAATTTCCCTATCGTTTCTTTCTGAACCTTAAAGCTAAATACTAATTTAAAGACTAGTATTTGAAATAGAGCAAACTCATGCTGGAATGTAGAATATATTTCCTATATATAAGATTATCGAGTTTATTCAAACTTGATGTGATCAAACTATAAAACTGTAAAATTATTTATTTCATGTATAGAAGGAGTTCCCTCTTTGACTAAAGGGCATATAGGTTGCATCTCACACACAAGGAAAAGAAACTCAAAGCAGAACACAGGGAATTTTGGTCTACGAAGCTTAGAGCAAATTTTAGCATATTTTGTTCTAATATTTAGGAACATAAAATACAATAGTTATTGAAAACACAAGCAGGGAGAATGATGCCGTCTACTGTATATGAAGCCATTCCTCTGAGCAACAAATACCATTTAGTTGTGCTCCATTCTTACTAGAACAAACCCCTAAAGGAAGAAGTTTCAGCCAAATTTTCTCATTTATCATGAAATGACATTTTGCTTTCACTTTCTATAACCCAACTTTGTTCTTTAATATCTGCCCATTTTATTATCTAACCAATGTGAGAACCTCAAAAAAAGTAAATCTAAAAAGCCAGTACATTTCTGCTAGCTATGATCTGTGCTAATGTGAAAAGAATACATTGAAGTATCGGTTGGCATCTTCCCCTAAGCTGTACATGTGCAACGCTGCTCTCACAAATATGCAGAGATACGCTTTCACAAATTATGTTATTAAAGATGTGGCTCCCGGCATTAGGTACTAAGCCTGACTTTGTTCTCTGATGCTTTTATACACATTTTAAAAATAAAAATCTTATGAAAGTGAAAGCATTAGTCGCTCAGTCATGTCCGACCCTTTGTGACCCCATGGACTGTGGCCTGCCAGGCTCTTCTCTCCATGGGATCTCCAGGCAAGAATACTGGAGTGGGTAGCCATTCAATTCTCCAGGGGATCTCTCCAATCCAGGGATGGAACCCAGGTCTCCCACATTGTGGGCAGATTCTTTACTGTCTGAGCCACCAGGGAAACCCAAAAGTACAATGTGTATTGAGTGGAAAAATACTAAATCATAATCAGTAGATCTATTAGATCAAAATTATTAATATCAATCAAACATCTCTTTTACCACTGTGGTTAAAATGTCTGATTATTTTGCTAACTCGAAACATGCTTGTTTTGTACAGAGAAGAGAGAGCAGGATAAAGAAAGACGCAAAAGATATAATTATGGGAAGATAGTGAGCTTCAGTTCACTTCAGTTCAGTCACTCAGTCATGTCTGACTCTTTGTGATCCCATGAATTGCAGCACGCCAGGCAGCCCTGTCCATCACCAACTCCCGGAGTTCACTCAAACTCCTGTGCATCGAGTCAGTGATGCCATCCAGCCATCTCATCCTCTGTCGTCCCTTTTTCCTCCTGCCCCAATCTCTCCCAGCATCAGTCTTTTCCAATGAGTCAACTCTGCATGAGGTGGCCAAAGTACTGGAGTTTCAGCTTTAGCATCATTCCTTTCAAAGAAAACCCAGGGCTGATCTCCTTTAGAATGGACTGGTTGGATCTCCTTGTAGTCCAAGGGACTCTCAAGAGCTTCTCCAACACCACAGTTCAAAAGCATCAATTCTTTGGTGCTCAGCTTTCTTCACAGTCCAACTCTCACATCCATACATGACAACTGGAAAAACCATAGCCTTGACTAGATGGACCTTTGTTGGCAAACTAATGTCTCTACTTTTGAATATGCTATCTAGGTTGGTCATAGCTTTCCTTCCAAGGAGTAAGCATCTTTTAATTTCATGGCTGCAGTCACCATCTGCAGTGATTTTGGAGCCCTGAAAAACAAAGTCTGACACTGTTTCCACTGCTTCCCCATCTATTTCCCATGAAGTGATGGGACCGGATGCCATGATCTTAGTTTTCTGAATGTTGAGCTTTAAGCCAACAATTTTCACTCTCCTCTTTCACTTTCACCAAGAGGCTTTTTAGTTCCTCTTCACTTTCTGCCATAAGGGTGGTGTCATCTGCATATCTGAGCTGATTGATATTTCTCCCGGCAATCTTGATTCCAGCTTGTACTTCTTCCAGTCCAGCGTTTCTCATGATGTACTCTGCATATAAGTTAAATAAACAGGGTGACAATATACAGCCTTGACATACTCCTTTTCCTATTTGGAACCAGTCTGTTGTTCCTTGTCTAGTTTTAACTGTTGCTTCCTGACCTGTATACAGTTTTCTCAAGAGGCAGGTCAGGTGGTTTGGTATTCCCATCTCTTTCAGAATTTTCCACAGTTTAGTGTGATCCACACAGTCAAAGGCTTTGGCATAGTCAATAAAACAGAAATAGATGTTTTTTCTGGAACTCTCTTGCTTTTTTCCATGATCCAGTGGATGTTGGGAATTTGTAATGAGCTTATGTCTCTTAAATACTAATCTTGTACCCATCTCTCTGTATTAAAATAACTCAGACGGCCTGGAGTATCCCTATGACCTTAATTTAAACAAAATCTCCAGTGGAAAGAGCAAGTGAATAGATTCATCCTCTGGGCATTAGGTGAGAGTTAGGGAAATGAAATCAGAGAAGAAAGCCATATATATCAGAGAAGAAAACCATATATATCAGAGAAGAAAGCCATACCCTGAAGATTCAAGAAAGTTAGTGAGCTTCTCTCTGCATCTCAACTATCAGGTAATCCCTGACCAGCTAGTTTTAACTCTAGCAGATAATGTCACAGCATCCATTTTTACATGTCTGTCATTATTCAAGTGATCCCATAAGTCTAGCTTTACAGCTAATGAAAGGACACAAACTAAACTCTAATTAAAGAAAAGTCAGACACGACTGAGAGACTGAACTGAACTGAAAGAAAAGTAATATATTCATCTCACTGAAGGAGGATCAGTAACCTGGGGGAGGAAGATCCAGCTCAAAATACAAAATTATGGACTCCTAGGGAACTATAATGAATGAAAAAAAAAAAAAAACTATAATAAAAACTCCCAGTGACACAAAATTAACAGTGCAAAAAATTTTTCGGAATTCTTAGAAAAAGACAATGAAAACATGACTTTTACATGAACAGACTGAATAAACAAAACTAAATAATAGAATGACACCATTAAAATCTGAATCAGTATTCTGAACGATCATAGGGAAATATATGACAACATGAATATAAGTTCCAAAAAAGCAGGTACATAATGTAGGTACCTTTCTATAGTTTAAGCACCTAAACCAGTACCTATGGAAAGGCTTATTAATGAATGCATACCAATACAAAATGAGTTAAGAGATTAAGAATGAAAGAGAAAACATACTTAAAAAGTTTAAACTGTACACATGAAAACAGGAGGTCTAGAAGGAAAAAATCATCAGTTTACAATATAATAAACAAAAATGCTATGAATGATTGGCAGTGGAGATATGCACAATATACACATACATATAAATATACATATACATACACATATACATATATGTACACTGTGTATCTTAGTGAAAAATACAAGTGATAGAGCAATATGTTTAGTGTGATTTCATTTTTTAAAAACAAAAACACAATTATGTATACTTAATTCAAATATTATCAAATCAATGACTCAACATGTGTATGAACTTAAAGAATGACATAAGCATAACAGCAGGTATTTATTAATGTTTACATAAGAGGAGTGGAATGGGGAGGCGACGGGGTCAGTTTCTATTCATCTTTATGCATTCTGGATATTTTACTCACTGTTCAACTTTTTAATAAAAATAAATCCAAATGGAATACACATTACACATAAAAAGCAAATACAGCTAGTGAATCTGAGATGTTGATAATGTTAGCAGCTATGAGTCTAAAAGGAAGTATATTTGATTAGTATTACTATAGGGCTTCCCTGGTGGCTCAGATGGTAAAGAATCTGCCTGCAATGCAGGAGACCCTGGTTCAATAACTGGGTTAGGAAGATACCATGGAGAAAGAAATGGCTACCCACTCCAGTATACTTGCCTCGAGAATTCCATGGTCAGTATTTCTATATGTGACAGCATAAAATTTGTTTGAGTGCAAACACTAGGGTTAAGCTGCTTGGACTGAAATCCTGTTTTTCCAAGAAGTCACGGAAACTGCAGGAACAATTTCCTCTCTGGTAATGACTCCAATCTCTTGCAGGGTAGTTGAAAGGATTTATGAATTAACAAATGCAAAGAATTTATAAAATGAGAGGGAAGATTATAAGATTAGAGATTTGAGTTGGCATTACTTCCCTGCCCAAAACTTTGGGCAGACTGCTAGGCATTTTGCCCACATCGAAAATAGACCTTAGCAAATCTGAAAGTCAGAAATATAGGTGAAGAAGTCTGTTTCACATAGTAACCCTCACTCACAAGTTTCCTTAATCAGTCTAGACTTGGAAGGTAAGCTGCATGCTCTCCTATCATCCCCCAGACAGATAGGATAATTTGAAAGCGATCCTTTGCTCAAGGCCTGTAAACAGTCTGGCCACTTTCCTAGATACCTCCTCACGCCAGGGCACCTGCAGGGAACAGAGATAGAGGAGGATACCACTAGGCCAGTGTGTTTCGATCAGGCAGGGAAATTCCTAATACCTCTCCCTAGGTTCCCCAAATCTGAAAATGTGGCTGTAGATAATTCTAAAGGTGATGCACAAAGATTCTTGGGTCGGGTTACAGTTTATATTTTCCTGCTAATGGATTTTAGAGCTTTTCTTGAGAGCAGTTTTTCAGTTACAAAATATAACTGAAATGAGAA
Source organism: Redunca redunca (assembly GCA_006410935.1). Taxonomy (NCBI): domain Eukaryota; kingdom Metazoa; phylum Chordata; class Mammalia; order Artiodactyla; family Bovidae; genus Redunca; species Redunca redunca. Next base: position 298,067 of record SJYQ01000285.1, read on the forward strand.
TAAAGGTTTATAAGTGGAAAGCCAGGGATAACTAGTGCAATGTGGCACAGGTCAGTACCTCCCTTACATTTAAAAATATGTGTAGTGAATATTCATCAGTATCGCCCCTCACTGAATGAGTAAGATTAGCTCTTCATCATATTATAAGACACCCTCTCACAGGTTTTTGTTTTTAATAAGTTATATAATTTGATGACAGCTTTGATTCAAGGAAGGATAAAAAGATAAATTTTCTGAATCTTCCAACTTTTAAAATCATAACCACTAACTTATACTTTGTATTGTTCATGATATTAATTTTACTTAAATTCATTTTTTTATTTAATTCTTTTTCTCTTATAACATGGAGTGTGTATACATATATTTTAACAGACGAATCAGTATCCGTGTGCTTATGTGGGTCTATTAGCATGTGTGTGTGTATAACACAGTTTAGGATGAATGTTCTGCTCCTCTCTCTCCACTTATCTACCTAGCCATCTAGTTAGTGGTTGGCTGCCGCTGTTTGGTAGCACAGCATAATTTAACTAAATCTGTCTTATAACCTACCAATATAATAAAAATGTTGTAACACATATTGTTCATGTATTTTAGTGAACTTATGTAACTTTTCCCTTTGAACAAGTTTCAAATACAGAATTCAGGATCAAGCATTTATGTTTTTTTTAACTTTTCAATACCTAATGACAAAAGTTTGCAGTATGTTATACACAGCCACAGTTTATTGTGATCAACATAGTCAAAGGCTTTGGCATAGTCAATAAAGCAGAAATAGATGTTTTTCTGGAACTCTCTTGCTTTTACCATGATCCAGTGGATGTTGGCAATTTGATCTCTAGTTCCTCTGCCTTTTCTAAAACCAGCTTGAACATAGGGAGTTCATGGTTCACATATTGCTGAAGCCTGGCTTGGAGAATTTTGAGCATTACTTTACTAGTGTGTGAGATGAGTGCAATTGTGTGGTAGTTTGAGCATTCTTTGGCATTGCCTTTCTTTGGGATTGGAATGAAAACTGACTTTTGCAGTCCTGTGGCCGCTGCTGAGTTTTCCAAATTTGCTGGCATATTGAGTGCAGCACTTTCACAGCATCGTCTTTCAGAATTTGAAATAGCTCAACTGGAATTCCATCACCTCCACTAGCTTTGTTTGTAGTGATGCTTTCTAAGGCCCACTTGACTTCACATTCCAGGATGGCTGGCTCTAGATTAGTGATCACACCATCGTGATTATCCAGGTCGTGAAGATCCTTTTTGTACAGTTCTTCTGTGTATTCTTCCCATCTCTTCTAATATCTTCTGCTTCTGTTAGGTCCAGACCATTTCTGTCCTTTATCGAGCCCATCTTTGCATGAAATGTTCCCTTGCTATCTCTAATTTTCTTGAAGAGCTCTCTAGTCTTTCCCATTCTGTTGTTTTCCGCTATTTCTTTGCATTGATCGCTGAGGAAGGCTTTCTTATCTCTTCTTGCTATTCTTTGGAACTCTGCATTCAGATGCTTATATCTTTCCTTTTCTCCTTTGCTTTTTGCTTCTCTTCTTTTCACAGCTATTTGTGAGGCCTCCCCAGACAGCCATTTTGCTTTTTTGCATTTCTTTTCCATGGGGATGGTCTTGATCCCTGACTCCTGTAAAATGTCACGAACCTCATTCCATAGTTCATCAGGCACTCTATCTATCAGATCTAGGCCCTTAAATCTATTTCTCACTTCCACTGTATAATCATAAGGGATTTGATTTAGGTCATACCTGAATGGTCTAGCAGTTTTCCCCACTTTCTTCAATTTCAGTCTGAATTTGGTAATAAGCAGTTCATGATCTGAGCCACAGTCAGCTCCTGGTCTTGTTTTGTTGACTGTGTAGAGCTTCTCCATCTTTTGGTGCAGAGAATATAATCAATCTGATTTCGGTGTTGACCATCTGGTGATATCCATGTGTAGAGTCTTCTCTTGTGTTTTTGGAAGAGGGTGTTTGCTATGACCAGTGCATTTTCTTGGCAAAACACTCTTAGTCTTTGCCCTGCTTCGTTCTGTATTCCAAGACCGGGAAATAGATGGAGAAACAGTGGAAACAGTGTCAGATTTTATTTTTTGGGGCTCCAAAATCACTGTAGATGGTGACTGCAGCCATGAAATTAAAAGACACTTACTCTTCGGAATAAAAGTTATGACCAACCTAGATAGCATATTCAAAGCAGAGACATTACTTTGCCTACTAAGGTCTGTCTAGTCAAGCTATGGTTTTTCCAGTAGTCATGTACGGATGTGAGATTTGGACTGTGAAGAAGGCTGAACACTGAAGAATTGATGCGTTTGAACTGTGGTGTTGGAGAAGACTCTTGAGAGTCCCTTGGACTGCAAGGAGATCCAAACAGTCCATTCTGAAGGAGATCAACCCTGGGATTTCTTTGGAAGGAATGATGCTAAAGCTGAAACTCCAGTACTTTGGCCACCTCATGTGAAGAGTTGCCTCATTGGAAAAGACTGATGCTGGGAGGAATTGGGGGCAGGAGGAAAAGGGGATGACAGAGGATGAGATGGCTGTATGGCATCACGGACTCGATGGATGTGAGTCTGAGTGAACTCCGGGAGTTGGTGATGGACAGGGAGGCCTGGCGTGCTACAATTCATGGGGTCGCAGAGAGTCAGACACGACTGAGCGACTGAACTGAACTGAACTGATACACAGCCACAAAAACATGTGCTACTTTAGAAAGATTAGGAAAAAATACATCAGATTATGCTTTTCTTCCCATTTCTTTTACTCACAAGAATAAAAGATTACTCATAGAAGTTTGTACACTTTCCATATCATGTTGGCACCTATTTCTTTTATATGTTCTTTGTGAATTTACATCATAAGCTGGCTTTTCTATAACATTTTGGAGATTTGGGTTTTGTTTTTTTTTTTACTGATTTGTAAACAGCTTTTTACAAATTAAAGGTATTAACTCTTTATCATTTTACATAACTCCTTCACATTTGATATTTGTCTTTAGTTCAATAAGTTTCCTTTTAGTTACCTAGAAGTTTTTACATTTTATGTAGTATGTGTATTAGTACTTCAGGAAGTAATTGCATAAACATTGGATATTCCAAATGTAAAGGTATTTCCTTTATTTTGGAAAAGCAGAACTACCAAATCATCAGTATTCTACAATAACTGCCATTAGACTCAGAGTCCGGAAGAGTAAATTTATGACAAAGTACAGAATACACTGTACACTGAATATACAACATTCAGAAATCAAAGATCATGGCATCTGGTCCATGACTTAATGGCAAATAGATGGAGAAACAGTGGAAACAGTGGCTAACTTTATTTTGGGGGTGTTCCAAAATCACTGCAGATGGTGATTGCAGCCATGAAATGAAAAGACACTTACTCCTTGGGAGAAAAGTTATGACCAACCTAGAAAGCATATTAAAAAGCAGAGACATTACTTTGTCAACAAGGGACCATCTAGTCAAGGCTATGGTTTTTCCAGTAGTCATGTATGGATGTGAGAGTTGAACTATAAAGAAAGCTGAGTGCTGAAGAATTGATGCGTTTGAACTGTGGTGTTGGAGAAGACTCTTGAGAGTCCCTTGGACTGCATGGAGATCCAACCAGTCCATCCTAAAGGAAATCAGTCCTGAATATTCATCGGAATGATTGATGTTGAAGCTGAAATGCCAATACTTCAGCCACCTGATGTGAAGAGCTGACTCATTTGAAAAGATCCTGATGCTGGGAAAGATTGAAAGCAGGAGGAGAAGGGGACAACAGAGGATTAAATGGCTGGATGGCATCACTGACTCAATAGACATGAGTTTGAGTGAACTCCGGGAGCTGGTGATGGACAGGGAGGCCTGGCGTGCTGCCATTCATAGGGTTGCAAAGAGTCAGACACGACTAAGCTGAACTGAACTGAACAGAATACACACACCTTGATAGTTCTAACTACTTTTCTAAGCTCTAAAGAAAACAAACACCTGATATGCCTTTTACTTGCATTAAGAATTTTTCCAGACCACTTAAATGAGTTACACAAGCATCATCTAGTTAATCATTACCACTTTATTTCAGGGAGAGAGAAGGCACTTTTATTAACCTTTGTTTATTGGAAGAAAGTCCAGCACAGCACAATTTCACTGAATGACCCCTGTCAGTCCACAGACAGAAAGAAGATAAATAAATCTGCTTCTGCCCTAACTAACCCAGTCCCTTATTTGGACTTAGTTACTGGCAGCTGGGATTTCAGTTATCCCTCAAGTCCTTAAATTCGGAGGGTCACCAGCATGAAGTCTACTGGATTTGCAATATTCCTGAGCAGCTTGAGGGAACACAGCACAAATGACCCCAGGATGCAGGAGGTAAAGTAAAATAATTACAAAATGCTGGGATGTAAGCCATCTCTCAGTATGAACGTGAATAAAATTCTTAACATTGTAAAGAACCCAAGTGTGAAAATCGTAAGATGGCTGTCAGAACAATTGCTGAGTGCAGTTCCAGAGTGAGAAGACATTGAGATGCATCAACTATAATCTTTCCTTGAAGTTACTCACATTAATAAAATTTCACCTACTGAGTACTTAATTGTATAGACGATTGAGCTAGAAAGAATTCTGGTTGCTACTTCTAGGTTTAACACAAGTCCAACATATATGAATGTCAAAAAGAAAAAGAATATCTTCTCAAGTACTTTTTGAATCTCTGTAAAGACTGCCAGCTGGCATGTACCAACTGTGGGATTTATAACTAATGCCCCTCCTGAAAATAAACCACAATCCACTCCAGTATTCTTGCCTGGAAAATCCCATGAACAGAGGAGCCTGGTGGGCTGCAGTCCATGGGCCTGCAAAGAGTCAGACACAATTGAGCATGCACATACTCCCCAAAATACCATTTCCCCAAGAGTATAAGGAAAAGACTATAGGCAGGAGGAGAAGGGGATGACAGAGAGTGAGATCAATGTAAAAAGAGGAAGTCATGTTTTTTATTTGAGTTGAAAATTGAAGTAGTAGCTCCAACAAAGTTAGTGGGAGGATCCAGAAGAGGAGCATAACATAAGAAAGTTTCACATAAACTTGTGCACTTTTCATTTTTGTTAAAAACAAATAAACAAAAACTATTGGGACTAACTGGAAAGAAGTTGTTCTCTTGCCTGGATCACATACACTTTTCCCCACTATTTCCTTCACTTTTTAATTTGCATTATCACCTTAAATATCCACTTTCCCACATTTCATTTTAGTACAATTTGTCCCACCTCTAGTCAATGCTCCAAGTCTCCCTTTCATTAGGTAAGCCACCCACTGCCCATCCCCTTTAACATGGAGACGAACATTGTAAAACAGACTTGTTTATATTTTGGAATTAGCAATTTGTTGATGGAGTAACCTTGAGAAAGTTTATCAACTGATACATGCTTCAGTTTTCTCAGTTAAAAAACCATAAACACCTAACTCACAGGTATTTTATGAGATTATGAAAAATTAATATATAACACTAAGTGCTTACTATATGTCAGGATCTATTCTAAGCACCTTCCATATATTTTGTATTCATTTAATACTAACCTTTAAGATAATCCTCTGAAAGACAGTCATATTACTATTTGACAGATGTAGACCCTGAACTTCCCTGGTGGCTCAGATGGTAAAGCGTCTGCCTACAATGCGGGAGACCTGGGTTCGATCCCTGGGTCAGGAAGATCCCCTGGAGAAGGAAATGGCAACCCACTCCAGTACTCTTGCCTGGAGAATCCCATGGATGGAGGAGCCTGGTGGGCTATAGTCCATAGGGTCGCAAAGAGTCGGACACGACTAAGCAACTTCACTTCACTTCACTTCACTTCAGACACTGAACTGCACAGTAGTAATCACATATCCAAGTTTTCCTTAATGATTCAGTGATGGAGTTTGGACTTACATGTAAATATCCTATCTCTATAGCCCATAGACTTGACCTCTATCAGTTGTTGAATTTAAGGAAGATCAATAACCATTCTCTCTTCCCAATTTCATCAATCCAAAGTTTAAAGAAAACTAAAATTGAGAGATTATACAGAGTGAAGTAAGCCAGAAAGAAAAACACCAATACAGTATACTAACGCATATATATGGAATTTAGAAAGATGGTGATGATGACCCTGTATGCGAGACAACAAAAGAGACTCAGATCTGTAGAGTGAACTTTTGGACTCTGGCGGAGAGAGAGAGGGAGAGGGTGGGATGGGATGGGAGAATGGCATTGAAACATGTATACTATCATGTAAGAAACGAATCGCCAGTCTATGTCCGATGCAGGATGTAGGATGCTGGTGCACGGAGAGGACCCAGAGAGATGGTATGGGGTGGGAGGTGGGAGGGGATTCATGTTTGGGAACGCATGTACACTTGTGGTGAATTCATGTCAATGTTTGGCAAAACCAATACAGTATTGTAAAGTAAACTAAAGTTAAAATAAAAATTAAAAAAAAAGAGAGAGAAAATATGTAAGTGATTAAGCAGTGTTCCATCTAAGCAAATAGTTTGTTTTTTGTTTGTTCAGTCACTAAGCCATGTCCTGCTCTTTGCAACTCCGTGGACTGCAACATGCCAGGCTTCCCTGTCCTTCTGGAGTTTGCTCAAACTCATATCCATTGAGTCGGTGATGCCCTCAAACCATCTCATCCTCTTTAGACCCAGTTTCCTCCTGCCTTCAATCTTTCCCACCATTGGGGTGTTTTCCAATGAGTCAGTTCTTCGCATCAGGTGGCCAAAGTATTGGAATTTCAGCTCCAGCATCAGTCCTTCCAATGAATTTTCAGGGTTAATTTCCTTTGGGATTGACTGGTTTGATCTCCTTGCTGTCCAAGGGACTCTCAAGAGACTTCTCCAGCAGTACAGTTTGAAAGCATCAGTTCTTTGGTGCTCAGCCTTCTTTATGGTCCAACTCTCATATCCATACATTATTACTGGAAAAACAATAGCTTTCACTATATGGACCTTTGTTGGCAAAGTAATGTCCCTGCTTTATAATATGCTGTCTAGTTTTGTCATAGCTTTTCTTCCAAGGATCAAGTGTCTTTTAAATTCATGGCTGCAGTCACCATTCACAGTGATTTTGGAGCCCAAGAATATAAAATCTGCCACTGTTTCCATTTTTACCTCATCTATTAGCCATGAAGTGATGGGACCTGATGCTATGATCTTAATTTTTTTAATGTTGAAGTTCAAGCCAGCTTTTTCACTTTCCTCTTTCACCTTCATCAAGAGGCTCTTAAGCTCCTCTTTACTTTTTGCCATTAGAGTATATCATCTGGATGTCTGATGTTGTTATTTCTCCTGGCAATCTTGATTCCAGCTTGTGCTTCATCCAGCCTGGCATTTTGCATGATGTACTCTGCATAGAAGCTAAATAAGCAGGGTGACCAAATACAGCCTGATTTACTCTTTTCCCAATTTCAAACCAGTCCATTTTTCCATGACCAATTCTAACTGTTGCTTCTTAACATGCATACAGGTTTCTCAGGAGGCAGGTAAAGTGGTCTGGTATTCCTATCTCTTAAGAATTTTCCATGGTTTGCAGTAATCCACACATTCAAAGGCTTTAGCATAGTCAATGAAGCAGAAGTAGATATTTTTCTGGAATTCCCTTGCTTTTTCTGTGTTCCAATGGATGTTGGGAACTTGAACTCTGGTTCCCCTGTCTTTTATAAATCCAGCTTGTACATCTAGAAGTTCTTGCTTTACATACTGTTGAAGCTTACCTTGAAGGATTTTGAGCATTATCTTGCAGAAACATTTGTTCTATTTGTGTTCACCTTCTAGGTGATCTTTCCAGTATCCCGACTGACTTTTCTGAAGCAGCAATGAAAAGAAGCAGAACATGATCATAGATACTAGCCACTCTATGTTCCCTGTGGTACTTGATCATCCTTCCCTTCCAGGCTGCATCTCCCACTGTTCCATTCCAGTGAAGAGTTGTCTCTTTGGTAAAGCTTGTGTAGTCCAGTAAAGATGCCACCCAAAACTAAGTCCTCCCTCGGTTCTCCAGCTGCCTGATATATTTCTAATAGAATGACTCTAGCACAGTATGCTTGAAAGTCTTGTATACAAGAGTTTACTCATTCTCCTCTTGATGCATCAGCTCCTACTAAGAGTGAGCAGATATTGAGGCTTCCATCTCCCAAACACCAATTAAGGAACTCATTTGGAGATTTGGGGGTAATGATAATTTTGCTTACTAGTAAAATAATGCTTTTTTATGAGTCAGTTTTTTGTATTGCCTGTTGTGTTAGTGTACTTGTTAGAATACTGGACACAAGAATAAATTTCCATTAGACTCCTTTTATTTCTTTTTTTTTTTATGTACTTAATATATTTTATTCTTACAATTGCATTTGTGCATGTAACATTTTGTTTCAGAATATTACCATTTACTTTATTTATAAAGCACTTAATAGTTTTATGTGTCAGGTACTGTTCTAAGCACTTTATTTATTTATTTTAATATAATTTTTTTTATTTTAGTTGGAGGCTAATTACTTTACAATATTGTAGTGGTTTTGCAATACATTGACATGAATCTGCCATGGGTGTACATGTATTCCCCATCCTGAACCCCCATCCCATCCCTCTGGGTCATCCCAGTGCACCAGCCCCAAGCACCCTGTCTCATGCATCAAACCTGGGCTGGTGATTTGTTTCACATATAATATACATGTTTCAATGCCATTCTCTCAAATCATCCCACCCTCGCCCTCTCCCACAGAGTCCAAAAGACTGTTCTATACATCTGTGTCTCTTTTGCTGTCTCACATACAGGGTTATTATTACCATCTTTCTAAATTCCATATATATGTATTAGTGTACTGTATTGGTGTTTTACTTTCTGGCTTACTTTACTCTGTATAATCGGCTCCAGTTTCATCCACCTCATTAGAACTGATTCAAATTTATTCTTTTTAATGGCTGAGTGATACTACATTGTGTATATGTACCACAGCTTTCTTATCCATTCGTCTGATGATGGACATCTAGGTTGCTTCCATGTCCTGGCTATTATAAACAGTGTTGCGATGAACATTGGGGTACATGTGTCTCTTTCAATTCTGGTTTCCTTGGTGTGTATGCCCAGCAGTGGGATTGCTGGGCCATATGGCAGTTCTATTTCCAGTTTTTTAAGGAATCTCCACACTGTTCTCCATAGTGGCTGTACTAGTTTGCATTCCCACCAACAGTGTAAGAGGGTTCCCTTTTCTCCACACGCTCTCCAGCATTTATTACTTGTAGACTTTTGGATAGCAGCCATCCTGATTATTTCTTAACTATAGGAATTTTGTACCAACCTGATAGGCTAATCTGTGCTGTGTAGCAAAGCAAACACAGAATAGCAATGGCTGACAACACATGGTTTATTTCTTAACCCATGTTAAATGTCAACTACGGTTTGGCTGCAAGCCTGTTCAGTCAGCATTCAGGCAGGAACCCTGTTCCTCTTTAGTCTGAAGAAGCAGCCCATATTTGGAACAATATTGGTAAAAGGAAAAGAACAAAATGAAATCACAAAATGGTTCTTAAAACTTATCTTCAAAACTAGAATATCTTATATCTGCTTATATCCACTGGCCAAGGGAAGTCATACAGCCAGGAAGTATGTCAGTGAAATAGGGTATACAAGACTTGCCCAGAGAGGAGTACTGAATGGGGGGGGAATAGTATCCATCTCATCTTCCAAATATGTATAGGTTTGGAAACAAGGAGGATGCTGTTAGCATTCTCTTACACAGGAAGTACATTCAAACACATGTAGTTCTGAAACATCTTAATTTCCAATGGAAAATATATAATTACAAAGAGTAACTGTCTTTTATATTGAATTCAAGGTGTAGTCCATGATATTAAAAGAAATGCCCACAACTGTCTTCCTTAATTGAGATGCTAAATTTTTGTTCCTAATCCATGGAGTTTCTCTTCTTTAACTTCAGAAATGTGGCAAGAGCTGTTGTACTCATTGCCTTCTGGGAGGAATTTGTTATGGGTCCCAAAGGAGAAAGTGCCTACAAGTCACATTTATGGTCTTTTTCTTCCTGAAGTTTTGACCATCTATGTTATTATGCTAAACGTCATAGAAAGGGAACAGAGAATGCCTTTGAGAAGAGGAGAGGAAAAGAGAAGTGAGAACAGGAAAAGAGAGAGAAAGGCAGTGCAGGACAGAACAAGAAAAAGAAAAAGAGATAAAAACAGAGACAGAGAGAAAGATAGAAAAAAAAAAAGTGGGAGGTTAAACACTGTCCCATCTCCAAACACCATACGAATATGTAAGATTTCTGTGTTTCCCATCAGCCTATCAAGATAACAGATTGTAATATAAATTAAGTTGATTGAAAGAAAATTAAACAACTACATTTCTTAAAAATGTGAGTTTATGGTCTGAGATTTTCACACTCTTTGTTTAACAAAGGGAGCTTGATATTGGTCAATGACAAATGTCCTATGGTTGCAGATTTGAAGTTATTTCCCTCACTTCTTTTGAAATTTTTCCTCATTTCTTCATGCTTACCTATTTCATTCTTACATATAGATAGACAAGGGACAGAAATCACCTTAAAACTATATTATGGGAAATTGCTCAAAATACTCCAAGCCAGGCTTCAGCAATACGTGAACCATGAACTCCCTGATGTCCAAGCTGGCTTTAGAAAAGGCAGAGGAACCAGAGATCAAATTGCAAACATCCGCTGGATCGTGAAAAAAGCAAGAGAGTTCCAGAAAAACATCTATTTCTGTTTTATTGACTATGCCAAAGCCTTTGACTGTGTGGATCACACTAAACTGTGGAAAATTCTGAAAGGGATGGGAATACCAGACCACCTGACCTGCCTCTTGAGATATCTGTATGCAGGTCAGGAAGCAAGAGTTAGAACTGGACATGGAACAACAGACTGGTTCCAAATAAGAAAAGGAGTATGTCAAGGCTGTATATTGTCACCCTGCTTATTTAACTTCTATGCAGAGTACATCACGAGAAATGCTGGACTGGAAGAAACACAAGCTGGAATCGAGATTGCTGGGAGAAATATCAATCACCTCAGATATGCAGATGACACCACCCTTATGGCAGAAAGTGAAGAGGAACTAAAAAGCCTCTTGATGAAAGTGAAANCTTTAATTTAATTATGTTAAAGGAAAACCAGAATATCTGTTGAGGGTTGTTAAAAGAATTGAACTACTTTTCTGGAGCAAACAGGCCATGATCTATGATGTGGTTGGTGTTATGCACATTTCATTCCCTCTCCCTCTCTCTCTCTCTTTTGATAGGCATAATTGAATATTTCTACCTTTAGGTGATTATTCCTTACTTCACTTGTTCTTGTTCTTTCCCTTAAACAAGAAAGTTAAAACCAACATCATGGTCCACCAACCAGTTGCTATTCACATAGAGCTTAACCTGCTTAACATATATATTTCAATTTCTCTTACAGCTATTGTTCTTTACTGTCCTCTGTGCCTCTAGTTAACCACCTCTCCCTACAATCTGACACATATTTTCTTTTTAATTCAAGCTCTATGCTCTTCCTATAATTATTTTACACCTCATGCAAACCAACACTATTAGATCTATTAGACTGTGTTGCATTTTTTGGATTAAATTGCTATCTTCTTTCTAGACTACAAACAAATACCCTGGGAGAAAAAAAAATCAATTCCTCTCATTTTTATATTATCAATACCTATCACAGTGCTTGGCATATCTGGTGAATAGGAGAGTGCTGCTTTGAAACACTTATGGATCTGTTTCATAGAGAAACTATAAGATGCAATATGAACATAAATAGACAGGGCAAAAGACCTGGCTTCTAGTCCATGCACACATACTTGATGTGAAACCTATGGAAGATTGCTTGGCCATGGCCGTTCTGATCCTCATTTTATCATCTATAAAATGGAATTTTAAGTATCTACTTCTTTATCAAATTTACTTTTAGAATGAAACAAATGTTTCATAATGAATGTAAGAGTATTTCAGGTGCTACTGTGGAATAACAAACTACCACAAAACTTATTGGCATAAACAATCATTTCATTAGGGTACCAATCTTTTTTTTTGTTTTGGTTTTTTCACCATGAGGCATGTGAGAACTTTAGCTCCCCAACCAGAGATCAAGCCCCCGCCCCCTACAATGGAAAATGAAGTCTTAACCATGGACTGACACAGAAGTCCTTAGGCTGCCAATACTGCAGTTCAGGAATTAATCATGGAAAGGCTCAAACAGAAGTTCTCCCTTGGAGTCTCTCTGTGGCTATGGTCAGCTGGTAGCTACAGCTGGGATCATCTGATATTCTACCTTGTTTTCTGAAACAGTCCTTTGAAGTCCTGAAATTCCACATAAAATATTCTATGATCCTGAGGCTCAGAGTAGTTGAGCTTTGTATGTGGTGGCTCAGGGTTCCATGCACAAGCCATCCAAGCAAAAGACAAAACTGTATTATATTTTACAGCCAAGCTTGGAAGTCAGGTAACATAACTTCTCCTGCATTTTTTTTTTGGTTATAAATGAAGAATCCAAGTTTCACAGATNTAAATGAAGAACTCAAGTTTCACAGATACAAGGGTATGGGACATAGGCTCACCAACTAATAAGAGAGATGGTCATTTTTTTTTCTTTTTTTGAATCACCGTGCATATGTGCTAAGTCTCTTCAGTTGTGTTTGATGCTTTGCAACCCTATGGACTGTAGCCCACCAAGCTCCTCTGTTCATGGGAGTCTCCAGGCGAGAATACCAGAGTGGGTTGCCATGCCCTCCTCCAGAGGATCTTACCAACCCAGGGATCAAACCTGCGTCTCTTGTCTTCAGCATTGGCAGGTGGGTTCTTTACCACTAGTGCCACCTGAGTGAAAGTCGCTCAGTCGTGACTCTTTGCAATCCCATGGACTATACAGTCCATGGAATTCTCCAGGCCAGAATACTGGAGTGGGTAGTCTTTCCCTTCTCCAAGCGATTTTTCCCAACCCAGGGATCAAACCCAGGTCTCCTGAGCCACAAGGGAAGTCCAGAGCCACCTGAGGAGCCCTTTTAATCACCATGTAACTATAAATCATACAGGGCTAAACAAATGTAATAAATCATCTCATTGTCCTTTGGAAAGGTCATTTAATCAAGGTTCATTATATTGTCCCTATTGCCAAAACACATCTCTTTCTTCTGTTTTTCATGACAACATAATCTGCAGGATTTTCTACCACTCACTGCCTCCTTTTCAGTCTCTTTCTTTTCTCTCTCTCTTTTCTGGCCCTGACTTTTCCACCTTTAACTGTTGAACCATCTAGGGGCTTGGTCTCAGGTTCCCTTGTCATCTCTATAACAGAGTGATTACCTTCAGTCTTCAAACCTGAACTAACATGTGTATGTCAATGAATGCTAAATACACGTCTCTAGACCTGAAACTTCTCCTCAAATCTAGATTCACTGATCCCAAAACCTATTTGAAATTTCAATTTGTATACTAAACCAGACTCCACACTTCTAAATAAAATGTAAAATGTGATATCCAAAACCTGTGTCCCAATCAGTGGATGCCATCACTACTCATCCAAACTTTGTCTAACTTTCTCTTAAAATTGATGCACAGAAATCCTAGGTTCCAAGTCTGTACAGTGCATTGGATATGTCATCCCATATACCACTTGGGAAATACGTACAAAAGAGACACCACCAATCTACTCATTGTCAGGAATTTTCTCTCTGAGCCTGTAGGAACATGCTTCCCTCTCTTCCTCCCTGTATAACACACTCACTCACACACACACACACACACACACACATACACACACACACACACACACAGTCTTTTCTTAATTTTATTAAAGGTGCTCATATTCATTGAAATATGCACATCTAAAAGAGATGAAGAAGGAAAAGAACACAGCACAAATGTGTCGTTTGTCTTAAAGTCAGTGTTAACTATTTTAATATGAATTTAGAAGCACTGATTCTTAAAAATCGGAAGGGATTGACTCCAAAGCCTTGACTACTAACCCAAAGGTCACTCCCTTCTTGGTAGGCGGGAGTGTCTCCCTTTTCTTCAATTACTCTCTGAACATCTGGCCATCTGTTCACTAATCACGTGGGAGGATATTGTGTACTGTTAGTCATCCCAGAAATCCTGTTCTCCACACTTGTTATTAGTTTGGGTACATAGCTAATGATATTTGGTTAATAAGATGAAGATTACTGAAGAGTTTCTAAGAGTTTCTTACCTTTCTGGTCAGAAATATGAAGAGAATATCCCTTTCCTAACTCTATAAAGAACTATGTGAGCAAGTGGTGTTTGGAAACATGGAATACTGAATTGGGAGGAAATTTTCCCTAAGATAAACACTTCAGGATGTAGACAGAACAGATGTAAGAACTTGGGTCTTTGGTAATATCATTGAGTCATCAAATTATCTAATCATGGAATTATCCTTTTTCTGTGTTTCTGGCCATGAGAAAAAATAAAGTATATGTTTATTTAACCATTTGAGTTGGGTTTTAGCTGAAGCTGAAAGTATCCTAATTTATTTAAGGACCTTAGAGATTAACTTGGCTTGCCTGATAGCTCAGTTGGTAAAGAACCTGCCTGCAATGCAGGAGACCCCAGTTCAATTACNCTGGGATCATCTGATATTCTACCTTGTTTTCTGAAACAGTCCTTTGAAGTCCTGAAATTCCACATAAAATATTCTATGATCCTGAGGCTCAGAGTAGTTGAGCTTTGTATGTTGTGGCTCAGGGTTCCATGCGCAAGCCATCCAAGCAAAAGACAAAACTGTATTATATTTTACAGCCAAGCTTGGAAGTCAGGTAACATAACTTCTCCTGCATTTTTTTTTTGGTTATAAATGAAGAATCCAAGTTTCACAGATACAAGGGTATGGGACATAGGCTCACCAACTAATAAGAGAGATGGTCATTTTTTTTTTCTTTTTTTGAATCACCGTGCATATGTGCTACGTCTCTTCAGTTGTGTTTGATGCTTTGCAACCCTATGGACGGTAGCCCACCAAGCTCCTCTGTTCATGGGAGTCTCCAGGCAAGAATACCAGAGTGGGTTGCCATGCCCTCCTCCAGAGGATCTTACCAACCCAGGGATCAAACCTGCGTCTCTTATGTCTTCAGCATTGGCAGGTGGGTTCTTTACCACTAGTGCCACCTGAGTGAAAGTCGCTCAGTCGTGACTCTTTGCAATCCCACGGACTATACAGTCCATGGAATTCTCCAGGCCAGAATACTGGAGTGGGTAGTCTTTCCCTTCTCCAGGGGATTTTTCCCAACCCAGGGATCAAACACAGGTCTCCTGAGCCACAAGGGAAGTCCAGAGCCACCTGAGGAGCCCTTTTAATCACCATGTAACTATAAATCATACAGGGATAAACAAATATAATAAATCATCTCATTGTCCTTTGGAAAGGTCATTTAATCAAGGTTCCTTATATTGTCCCTATTGCCAAAACACATCTCTTTCTTCTGTTTTTCATGACAACATAATCTGCAGGATTTTCTACCACTCACTCCCTCCTTTTCAGTCTCTTTCTTTTCTCTCTCTCTTTTCTGGCCCTGACTTTTCCACGTTTAACTGTTGAACCATCTAGGGGCTTGGTCTCAGGTTCCCTTGTCATCTCTATAACAGAGTGATTACCTTCAGTCTTCAAACCTGAACTAACATGTGTATGTCCATGAATGCTAAATACACGTCTCTAGACCTGAAACTTCTCCTCAAATCTAGATTCACTGATCCCAAAACCTATTTGAAATTTCAACTTGTATACTAAACCAGACTCCACACATCTAAATAGAATGTAAAATGTGATATCCCAAACCTGTGTCCCAATCAGTGGATGCCATCACTACTCATCCAAACTTTGTCTAACTTTCTCTTAAAATTGATGCACAGAAATCCTAGGTTCCAAGTCTGTACAGTGCATTGGATATGTCATCCCATATACCACTTGGGAAATACGTACAAAAGAGACACCACCAATCTACTCATTGTCAGGAATTTTCTCTCTGAGCCTGTAGGAACATGCTTCCCTCTCTTCCTCCCTGTATAACACACTCACTCACACACACACACACACACACACACACACAGAGTCTTTTCTTAATTTTATTAAAGGTGCTCATATTCATTGGAATATGCACATCTAAAAGAGATGAAGAAGGAAAAGAACACAGCACAAATGTGTCGTTTGTCTTAAAGTCGGTGTTAACTATTTTAATATGAATTTAGAAGCACTGATTCTTAAAAATCGGAAGGGACTGACTCCAAAGCCTTGACTACTAACCCAAAGGTCACTCCCTTCTTGGTAGGCGGGAGTGTCTCCCTTTTCTTCAATTACTCTCTGAACATCTGGCCATCTGTTCACTAATCACGTGGGAGGATATTGTGTACTGTTAGTCATCCCAGAAATCCTGTTCTCCACACTTGTTATTAGTTTGGGTACATAGCTAATGATATTTGGTTAATAAGATGAAGATTACTGAAGAGTTTCTAAGAGTTTCTTACCTTTCTGGTCAGAAATATGAAGAGAATATCCCTTTCCTAACTCTATAAAGAACTATGTGAGCAAGTGGTGTTTGGAAACATGGAATACTGAATTGGGAGGAAATTTTCCCTAAGATAAACACTTCAGGATGTAGACAGAACAGATGTAAGAACTTGGGTCTTTGGTAATATCATTGAGTCATCAAATTATCTAATCATGGAATTATCCTTTTTCTGTGTTTCTGGCCATGAGAAAAAATAAAGTATATGTTTATTTAACCATTTGAGTTGGGTTTTAGCTGAAGCTGAAAGTATCCTAATTTATTTAAGGACCTTAGAGATTAACTTGGCTTGCCTGATAGCTCAGTTGGTAAAGAACCTGCCTGCAATGCAGGAGACCCCAGTTCAATTACTGGGTCAGGAAGATCTGCCGGAGAATGGATAGTCTACCCATTCCAGTATACTTGGGCTTCCCTTGTGGCTCAGCTAGTAAAAAATCTGCCTGCAATGCGGGAGACCTGGGTTCAATCCCTGGATTGGGAAAATCCCCTGGAGAAGGGAAAGGCTACCCGCTCCAGTATTCTGGCCTAGAAAATTCCATGGACTGTATAGTCCATGGGATCACAAGCACTGATTGAGTCATCAAATTAACTAGCCATGGAACTATCCTTTCTCTGTGTTTCTGTCCATGAGAAAAAGAAAATAAAGTATGTATTGACTTAACCATTTGAGTTGGGTTTTAGCTGTAGCTGAAAGTATCTTAACTCATTTAAGGACCTTAGAGATTAACTACCCTAGCCTACATAAAGAAAGCTAAAAATATGAAATAGCTTACTACAAACCACCCAGGTGGAGAGACAGAGTCTTCTCTCTCACTAATCTTCCCTTTCCTCCCCTCCCTTCTCCTTCTGTCTTCTGTCTCTCCCCTCCTCTATCTTTCCTGTCACTCAGTCTCTCCCTCCCTCTCTCTTTCTCAAAGTATATCCCCACATACACATTAATCATGTGTTTGCATGCACACAAACACACTCACTCACTCACTCTTCACTCAATTCTGCCTGCACCTCGGCCAGATGAAAACCAGAATTGAGAACTGTCAAGTCAATTCAGTATATAGCTGACTCAACATATTGAATGTCTAGCTAATTTGCCCATTAGATATTTAAGAATTTGTAT
Organism: Redunca redunca; assembly: GCA_006410935.1. NCBI lineage: Eukaryota > Metazoa > Chordata > Mammalia > Artiodactyla > Bovidae > Redunca > Redunca redunca. The sequence continues at coordinate 315,735 of SJYQ01000285.1, forward strand.
GTTTGTTTTTATATCATAGGTTTCAGTAAATTTAGTATTTGGATTTTTATGCAAAAATTTATTTTGGATACATTAACTGCAGTCCAGGATTTAGTACATACAATAAAATTGAATCTGTACATAAAATATATTATGAGATATTCTGAAAAATGGGAGCCACTGAATAGGTACTATTTTAATAGCTATTCATTTCTAATAAAAAAGAATCCTATGGGCTTAATAAAAACACAGAATATTATTGAATCATAAAGGGGCTAATTAGTTTCGTGAATTTAAAGTGCTGTGTTTGCACATGAAAACTAATTACTGATTATATGCAACCTTGGATTGAATTTTTTTTCACATGCTATTCTGTTGGTTGTAAATCTACATTTAGCAGAAGTTGGAGGCATTTCCCTAGCATCTAGATTTCAAGCACTTGGTCAGTAAATAATTTTATTATTTACCACATATATAGGAAGAAATATAATCTCAAAATCTTTAAGGAACAACTTACACTTATTCTTTGCCAGAATTATACACCATGGAATATAATCTAAATTTGATGTATAATATGTTAGCTGTAGTATTTTAGTAACCCTAGCAGAATTCTAGCAATTACATATCAGAGCATCAGCTAATTGAATTTAACCTTTACATGTATGTCCTGGATCATGTATGAGCACAACATGAAACACTTGAATAAAAGAGAATCATTTACTTGCATATTATTTCTAAATCAGTGAGAAAAAATGGAATTAAATAAACAAATATACCTGAATCACCAAAAAATAGAGCCGCACAGAAAAACTGTTTGCAAAGTGGGCATTTATTTTATGCAATATATATCAGTCTTCAGAAGCTGGAGCACTTCCTATAGCCTTATTTCTCCCCAGGGAATTATCTGATAAAAGTCTGTCACCATGACGTCAGTGTCTTCTTCATTATTTGTCACTAGCTTAAAAAGGAACAAGAATGAGTTACACTGTTTCTCTTATTCTTTCACTCAACCTTCTTGGGATCTGTCCAGAGTAATACTTTATCTAGGATCTTAGCCAGCTATCCCTTGAATACTATATTTCAGCTGAATGAGGAAGAGGAAGAAAGAGAGGAGAGAAGGAGAAAGAGAAAAAGGAAGAAGAGGAGGAAAAAGAGGAGCTCTCCAGCATTACTGTCACTATTTTTGACTGTAACTTTACATTAGGCAAGTGTGTCAAAAAAACAAGTATGTCTATAGCCCTTTAAGAATCTTCTTTTCTACTTTACGTGATAACCCACCACTTTTATGTATACTTTTAATTACCTAACAGTATAATCTCTTATTTTCTCTGAATATTTTCTAACTTCAAACCCAGAAAAAATATTTGATGATTGTAAAATCATTTATGCATTCATTAGGCTTATATATATGTACCTAAGATGGGTAGGGCATGGGACTCTCAATCCCAGGGTCATAGTTTTGAGTCCCATGTTGGGTGGTTTCTCTTTGGGTCTCCCAGGTGGTGCAAGTGGTAAAGATTCCACCTGCCAGTGCAGGAGACACAGACACATGGGCTAGATCCCTGGGTCCAAATGATCTCCTGGAGAAGGGAATGGCAACCCACTCCAATATTCTTGCCTGGAAAATTCCATGGACAGAGGAGCGTGGCAGGCTAACGTACATGGGGCTGCAAAGAGTCAGACATGACTGAGCACATACATAAGATGAAAACACAGATTTATTACACAATTTCACAGAGAAGGAGAAGATTCTGAAATTTTAACTAAGGGTCACCTGAAGACATAGGTTACTTCTTTGACAGCACAAGTAGAACAGATATCAGAGATTATCCCCTTGGTCAGTTTCAATCCTATTTTTTCACTGCAACAGTACTCTTCATCCATCTCACTTCTAATTTTATACTTTATTCTGAATTCCAAATAGGCTCAGAATTATTTTGTTATTAGAATATTTGATTTTTTTTGCTTAAAATAAGCTCTTGTTTTAAAATAATGGACCTAGGTGACTCTGACACATGGTATTCCATAGTATTAAGTCCTCTGAACACGATATTCTATACTTTAAAAGGTGTTCTTCAACACCTGCACTTTTATTCTCACTCATTCCTGGTTCAATGTCCCACACAGATTTTTTTTTCCTGTTTAAGACCATAGCCTGCTTCAGGTTATTATCATTTCATCTTTTTAAAGTAGAAGCATTTGTGTCAGCAGAGAGCTCACGTAGTCCTCAGTTCAGTTGAGTTACTCTGTCGTGTCCGACTCTTTGCTACTCCATGAATCGCAGCATGCCAGGCCTCCCTGTCCATCACCAACTCCCGGAGTTCACTCAAACTCATGTGCATCGAGTTGGTGATGCCATCAAGCCATCTATCCTCTGTCATCCCCTTCTCCTCCTGCCCCCAGTCCCTCCCAGCATCAGGGTCTTTTCCAGTGACTCAACTCTTCACATGAGGTGGCCAAAGTATTTGAGTTGCAGCCTCAGCATCAGTCCTTCCAATGAACACCCAGGACTGGTCTCCTTTAGGATGGACTGGTTGGATCTCCTTGCAGTCCAAGGGACTCTCAAGAGTCTTCTCCAGCACCACAGTTCAAAACCATCAATTCTTTGGCACTCAGTTTTCTTCACAGTCCAACTCTCACATCCGTACGTGACTACTGGAAAAACCATAGCCTTGACTAGACGGAACTTTGTTGGCAAAGTAATATCTCTGCTTTTGAATATGCTATCTAGGTCGGTCATAACTTTCTTTTTAAGGAGTAAGCGTCTTTTAATTTCATGGCTGCAGTCACCATCTGCAGTGATTTTGGAGCCCCCAAAAACAAAGTCTGACACTGTTTCTACTGTTTCCCCATCTATTTCCCATGAAGTGGGACCTAGGTACCTTGTTAAGTGGCTGCACAGTTCTGAGTGGTAATAGCTGGAAATGCCTGCACAGCTGTCTGGAACCCATGAGGCAACAGAAGCACTAACAGAGGTGGTGTTGACAGGAAAAATAATAGAAACCATGGCAACCAAATATTGTAATACTTGGAAGGGTGCCAATCTTTTGTAATTTTTTTTAGATAACATTCTAAATTTGAAAATTGCCTCTATGACTTCAAATGGGAATCACTCAATATTTCATCCAGCAGGTGTACACACATACAAGCTAAAGACTTTTATACATTTAACAATCAGTCCCAGCCACTGAGCAGAGATGATCTTTGAAAAAAGCTTGTAGATTATTATCAATTCAGTTCAAGTAACACCAAAAATACCGAGAAGGTGGTTACTGAGCTGTGAAGGAAACCAAAAGTCTTGGAAAATAACAAATGAAATCATTTATTTATTTAGTTTGCCCCTCAACTAGAGCAGAGCTTTCACTTTGAGATGCCACCTTAAAAAAACATATGGGCAAACTGATGTTCTGAGAGGACAGTGATAAAGTGAATAAAACGTTAGAATTAAAAACGGAATGGAAAGCCTAATAGTTAGTCACAATAATCTTTAAGATATTATATCTTAATATTTCCCTCGACGTCAGTAATAACTAAAATATATTAGAAAAACATGATAATGTGGGTTTCTCTTCCACATCCATTCCCATTTTAATTAAGTCAGTATTTGAATAGTGATTGAACTTTTTAAAGTTTATGCTTAGAATTTCTTATAAACTTTATAAAAGTAATTCAAAAATTTAACAACTCCATATATATTTTAAACCCTTTGCATCACTGAAAATATATTTCACAGTGTTTATGATATGATGAACAAAAAATCTAACACTTTATAACACAGTTTCCAGTTGTAAAATATCTCAATCTGAGAATCCCTTGTGTTAAGTGAATCCTTGATTTCTTAAAACAGGTCATTCTTTCCTGATACACATATCTCTGTCTTGAAAATTAATCTTTTGGTAAAAATTCAGATAATATGTAGGTACAGATTTTTCTCTCACAGTGATCTTGTTGCAACTATTACTGAAAAAGTAAATTAGAATTTCTTGATTGGCAACAAAATAAATGTTTCACATAACAAAATAAGAACAAATTTGATATCTTGGGAAAGCTCATAAATGAAAAAATCTGATCTATCTAAATAAACACGTTTGTAATATTAATACATAAGACGACATTTAAGCTGCGAACTATGAAAAGTGATTAGCATTCAACATAATAGAAGAATGCTTTCAGAATACATGATGCTTATAAATCAATTAGAAAATTATAAACAACCCAATAACTAGACAGTTCACAGATGAAGAAATCTGAATCCTCTAAAAGAATTTTCTTTAATGAACTTTTTTCCCCTGCCCATAGTTTGGCCAAGGTTCCCAGGCAATAGGTGCCAAACTAACATTCCAGAGCAGGTTTTGAAAATATGGTAAAGGACATCTGTAGTCATAACCTTTAGTCTGTCACATACAATGAGGTCATAAAGACCCCAATGCTGAAAAGAAGTGGGGAAGTGAAGATGGAGAGCATTCGTTTCCTGAAAGTGATGCCATAAGATTCAAGCTACAGAGCACATTTGTAGTGGAAGAGCACCAAGGCTGGCTGGTGTCAGACAAGGCCTTGGAAGGGGCAAGACTGTGGCTGGCTAGCTGCTCTGACAGCCACTGCAGGAAAGGGAACTGTTTCTGGGGAAGGCTGAACTTGCAGATTTTGTGGGAGTAAAAACATGAGTATGAGGACTGGGAGCCAAGATGGCATTGAAAGGGCCGTTGTTCTCCTACAAAGAGACTGTGCTAAATGTATCATCCTAGATCAAAAGTTAAGAGTCAAGTCACATGCTGCTAATCAGAAGAAATTAGCAATAACAGCTGAGAGAAAAACCTAGATGCAGCAGCAGCAGTAGCAGCAGCAGATTTTCAGGAAACCAGAAGGCATCTCATGACAGAGTCAGATTTAAACCACCACCAAATCCATCAAGATTTATTTGAATAAACCATCCCCGTTTCTTATCTTCCTTCCTTTTTTATGAAGCTTAACTACTGATGTGAGAATGTTTTGAAACTGGAAGAGACAAAGATATATTTATTATATGATCTAAATATTATGGGAAGCCCTAGATTTTCACCCAGGCATTGAAAAAAAGAACCAACATTTGGGTGTTTTATAGGTGTTCAAGAAGAAAGAATAAAGTCGCTTTACCAATGCACCATACTGGATTCCAATTTTTTATAGGCATCACAACATATGAAATAAATATTAACTTCACTAATAATCAAAGATATACATATTAAACCAAAAATAAACTTTTGTATCACAGATATCAAATCTACAGAAAACTAGTCTTGCAATATAAGTGTTGACAAGAGCTTGGAGAAATAAAAATTTTCATATACTACTGTTGGGAGTAGAAGTAGTTATAGCAAGTGTATGTTCAGTTCAGTCGCACAGTCATGTCCGACTCTTTGTGACCCCATGAATTGCAGCAGGCCAGGCCTCCCTGTCCATCACCAACTCCCAGAGTTCACTCAGACTCATCTCCATCGAGTCCGTGATGCCATCCAGCCATCTTATCCTCTGTCGTCCCCTTCTCCTCCTGCCCCCAATCCCTCCTAGCATCAAAGTCATTTCCAATGAGTCAACTCTTTGCATGAGGTGGCCAAAGTACTGGAGTTTCGCTTTACCATCATTCCTTCCAAAGAAATCCCAGGGCTGATCTCCTTCAGAATGGACTGGTTGGATCTCCTTGCAGTCCAAGGGACTCTCAAGAGTCTTCTCCAACACCACAGTTCAAAAGCATCAATTCTTTGGCCCTCAGCTTTTTTCACAGTCCAACTCTCACATCTATACATGACCACTGGAAAAATCATAGCCTTGACTAGATGGACCTTAGTCAGCAAAGTAATGTCTCTGCTTTTGAATATGCTATCTAGGTTGGTCATAACTTTTCTTCCAAGGAGTAAGCGTCTTTTAATTTCATGGCTGCAGTCACCACCTGCAGTGATTTTGGAGCCCCCCCAAAATAAAGTCTGACACTGTTTCCCCTGTTTCCCCATCTATTTCCCATGAAGTGATGGGACCGGATGCCATGATCTTAGTTTTCTGACTGTTGAGCTTTAAGCCAACTTTTTCACTCTCCCCTTTCACTTTCATCAAGAGGCTTTTTAGTTCCTCTTCACTTTCTGCCATAAGGGTGGTGTCATCTGCATATCTGAGGTTACTGATATTTCTCCCAGCAGTCTTGATTCCAGCTTGTGTTTCCTCCAGTCCAGCATTTCTCATGATGTACTCTGCATAGAAGTTAAATAAGCAGGGTGACAATATATAGCCTTGACGTACTCCTTTTCCTATTTGAAACCAGTCTGTTGTTCCATGTCCAGTTCTAACTGTTGCTTCCAGATATTAAAATTTGTATCTATACCTAAGTAACAGACTAAGTAATTCTTCTGCATCTACATGCTAGAGGATCTTCTACATGTGAGAAAGGAGAAATTACAAAAACTCTAACTACAGTCCTCTTTGTGAACAAATAAAATACCAATATAATGGAATGGTAAATTATAAAACAGAGGATGAAAAGTTATTACTATTTCATGGCTAAAAGTTAATGTATCAGATACATGCATATATATTATACAGAATATGGAAACGTAACATTTGGTAAAATATTTGCCTCAGACATGACTGAGCGACATTACTTTCACTTTTCACTTTCATGCATTGGAGAAGGAAATAGCAACCCACTCCAGTGTTCTTGCCTGGAGAATCCCAGGGACGAGGGAGCCTGGTGGGCTGCCATCTATGGGGTCGCACAGAGTTGGACACGACTGAAGCAACTTAGCAGCAGCAGCAGCATAAAGGATGAAAGTAATTATAAAATGTTAAAACTGAAACTATTTATTATGCTTGTGAATGCATATACGTGAGTGTAGGTGGAAATATAAACATAATGGATTTAAAGGTATACAATAAACTCACTTCAGCATTCTCCTGTGCTGGTCAAGTGTTTTTGACTCCATTTATTCTGGCTAACTGGGCTTCCCTTGTGGCTCAGCTAGTAAAGAATCTGCCTGCATAGCGGGAGACATGGGTTCAGTCCCTGGGTTGGGAAGATCCCCTGGAGAAGGAAAAGGCTACCCACTCCAGTATTCTGGCCTGGAAAATTCCATGGACTGTATAGTCCATGGAGTCACAAAGAGTCAGACATGACTGAGCAACTTTCACTTCACATTCTGGCTAACTGGATTAGTGGTATATTTTAAATTATTTTTTTATTCTAAATCCCCAAATTGTAATCACTTACAAATCACATCTATTCCCTATTATATTTTTATTATTGCATCACATTATAGAGGCAACGAATTAGAGAGTCACTAGGATTTTACATTTTAGGAACAGTACACATCTAAGGCTCTTTAAGCAAGAAATAAAACAATAATCTATGATTTTTATAATCATTTTTTCTTTTTAGTGAAAAGGCATATAATGTTTATCATATCAATGTAGCACACT
>SJYQ01000285.1:323176-364777 GCA_006410935.1 Redunca redunca
GCACACTACACAGTATATTTTAAGATATAATGTGTGCTCATATGTGTTTTTAGAGCTGTATACTGTAAGTACATACTGTATCTTTAGCCATCACTACTTTTGGAGCTGTTATCCATCTCTTATTAATCATATTAGCCAGTATTACAGATGGAAAAATTAATAATATAAAACTGTATTCTCTGCATTTTTGTTTAGGACTACAAAGTTTTCCTTCTTTTCAGTCAAGTAATCAAATTCTATCCTGTATAATTAACACTAAAATAAAACCATAGTTTTTATGTTTCCAATTTACTGTTGTTTCAGACAGTTTACAGAGATAACATTTCTTATTCTAATTCCATTGGTATAGAAAACAGATACAGAATCATTCAGAGTCATAAATGTGTCCAGTTAGCCCAAAAAGAAAGCATCAGTCATATCTAGATTAAATTGGATTTCAGTAGTTACTCAGTGTAGGAAGAGCAAGTGACTGATAGAACATGTTTCTTCCCCTAGTATCTTTTTACTGCCTTACAAAATGATTTGTCAGTTGCAAGCAAAGTTACAGGAGAACTGAAATCTAAGTCATTAAATTAAAATGTAACATAAATAAACTCCATTTCTCTCCTCTTTGATTTCCCATTCATTTCTTTTTAGTATAATGCCCTTGTCCCAACCTCACTAATTACAAATTATCCCAAATTCCCATCACTATCATTAGTCTTCTTTTGTATTTGCTATATGGAGAAGGCAATGGCAACCCACTCCAGTACTCTTGCCTGGAAAATCCCATGGACAGAGGAGCCTGGTAAACTACAGTCCATGGGGTCGCTAAGAGTAGGACACGACTGAGCTATTTCATTTTCGCTTTTCACTTTCATGCATTGGAGAATGAAATGGCAACCCATTCCAGTGTTCTTGCCTAGAGAATCCCAAGGATGGCGGAGCCTGGTGGGCTGCCGTCTATGGGGTCGCACAGAGTCAGACTCGACTGAAGCGACTTAGCAGCAGCAGCAGTATTTGCTATATAGTTTTGACTTCCATGGTCAAATACTCCATTAGCACTTAGATTTCGGACTGTAAGTAAAAGTTAATTACATAGTTGACTGTACAATCAATTAGCAAAAATACAGTTTGAGTCTTCTGGATAGAACCATCCTTATTCGTACCTGGACTACATAAATAGTTTAGTTTGTCTTCCAAACAAAATTACTACCAGACTTGCTGGTAACTAAAATTTAGCAAAACAAGATGTCAATCATGGTTGTTCACTCCTTAGTATAACTCTGCAGGTTCATCAGTTTATTTTAATAAAGACATTCAAGAAACTTAATTAAGCTAATGCTACATTTCAGCCAATATCATGGTATATGTAATATAAAAGAGCAAGTCTAGCTTAAAGAAATAATCATGCATATAATGTTAACCTAAGCAAAGCCACTATTTCCTATCAAAGTCTACTTTATCCCTTCTTCAATTATATTCGATTATAATGAAAGTGAAAGTCGTTCAGTTGTGTTTGACTCTTTGTGACCCCATGAACTATACAGTCCATGGAATTCTCCAGGCCAGAATTCCGGAGTGAGTAGTCTTTCCCTTCTCTAGAGAATCTTCCCAACCTACTGATGGAACCCAGGTCTCCCGTGTTACAGGTGGATTCTTTACCAGCTGAGCCACAAGGGAAGCTCTCTTGTTATAATAAAATGTGTTTATTAATATTAATAGAATTATTTATAATAAGAGAGTAAACAAAAGGAATATTTTGATGGTTTTCCTTTTGTATCTACCTGTTGCTATTTTATTCTGATGACCACAGGCATTCATGCATTAAACTTGAAAATTTGCAGATAGATTTAAGTGTTCTCCAGTTTTTGACACCAATGACATTGTTCACATTCACTGGTATTCTTCCAAAAATTCAGCATACTAGCAATATACATAAGTCAAATAACAAAATTATGCAACTGCTGTAGCTCTCTGGTTGCCTGGCCTTGAACCAGTTGGAGTCAAGTACTTACCACAGGTAGAAAGGCTGCTACAACCTCAGCTTTCTAGACATACACACATATATATACACACACACATATACACATGCATATATACACATATATACATGTGTAAATGTATACATATATGCATATACTGGGGACATATTACATATATGTTTATATCAGCTACAGCTGACATCAAGAATCAGAATGCAAGTTTAACATGCAACATTACTCACCAGGCTTCCCCTCTACTCTATAATACCACTTGCATGCAAAAGTCACAAAAATGAAGAATGGCAGACAGTGAGCTCCCTCTCCTGCTTCCCAAACCACGATGCCTTAGCTGCAGTCTGACCCGAGTGCACATTTCGGTAAAATGCTGAAAGAACTGGTGACCGTATGCTTCCCGCAGCTGCAAAACTTCTCCTTCGTGGTTCTAGCCTTTGCTCTTGAACTCCTGCACATTGTTTGCTAAATCAATTATAATAAAATAGATCCCCAAATTATGATCTGCCATTCGCTTGACATCCTGTGAAGCAAACTGGATAAAGGTAAGCCTTCCCACTTTTAATTTTCTCGTCACAGCCACAACCTGAGAGTAGCTGGTAAAAATCATTCTAAGGCAAAAAGACTATTGAAACGTTCCACAGGAAATTTTAGGGAAATGTGAAGCTAAACCTGTAAGTACATTTCAGAGGACAAAAGCACAATGTATTAAAGTCAAGCCAGGTAAGTTATCACAAGAATTCTTCTCATGTTACTGTGCTGTACTACGTTTAGTACTCAGATTTTCTCTTACCAACAATATTTGGAACCTCCATTTTAATCTTTCCCCAAAGGCATGGATTTGGGAATTTAAAAATCTTAAATTTATACCCTAGCTCTGTCTCCATGATTTGATTTGACCATCATAAAATCATCTAAGGTTTCAGAGCTATTAAATACTCTTCCTCACAATAACAATAATAAAGACAACCTCACAAAGCTATAAGCTATTTTAAGGGTTAAGTTAGATAATAAATACATTTTTTCTGTACACAGTCACTTTATAAGAATTGGAATATTTCTTCTCTACAGTGGAGTTAGTTAGCACTGGTTAAGATTTTTGCCATTTCACCTCCTATAGTTTCTAAAAAATTTCAAATCAAATAGAATTCCAGTGCCTCAGTTCTTTTTTTTTCCCATACCCATGTGATTTACCATCTCTGCCAGGGGCACTTTCCTTGTGACAATCTGAATTACTGACCACACAGGAAAAGACTGAATAGTCCTGGGGGCCAAATTCTGCCAGCTTATATGCACTGAAGCTTAGCTCTGAAAAGCAAAATAAGTTAAAATTTTCATGAATTGATGGCACCATTTGTACATAATTTATAATCTGCCAATACTGTATCATCCAGAAAAGTGTTTCTTTACAACTATATTTCTTAGGAATTTCTAATAGTAGTTCTGAGATAGGAACTTCCTCTGAGAGTTTCTTCATAAGCCTATTAAATGACTATATTTACAGTTAAAGAGGAGACTGAAATAACAGGATAATATTTTAAAATCTTGTATATTTGAATCTGAAACACATTTTTGTATTCACGGCCAACTATACACCTTAATTTATCACCTTTCATTACTTTCTTTATCTGAAACAGTCAGCTATCACACTTTTTAAACACAGTATTATTTAATTCTAGCTTTCTCACTCATCTTCTCCCCATATATGAGTTGTTTGGTGTCACAAACAACTCAGTGTTTTTACTCCATCTATCAGCCCAATAGAACTGAACATTTGCCTTTTTCTTGCCTGTATTCCATGATTCACTGTTCTTTAGTCAATCACAGTAAAAACCTGAGCCTTGGTTGAATTCTACAGTCACTTTTCATGAAGCTTCCATTTAAGCAGAAGTGAGATGTTCTTCAACCTGGCAGCCAACTTCTTTAGTTCTTAATGGTACCCATGAGGGCCCATTGGCACTTCATTCTCCCATTTGTCTAAAATTTTAAATTCATATTATGTAGAATTCCAAACATAGTTAAGCAAACCAAGTAAACCATATCCTGTAATAACTCCAATATATCTATCATCAGGCTTCCCAGTGGTAAAGAACCTGCTTGCCAATACAGAAGACTCTGCTTTGAACCCTGGGTTGGGAAGATCCCCTGGAGAAGAAAATAGCAACCCACTCCATTATTCTTGCCTGGGAAATCCTATGGACAGAGGAGCCTGGTGAGGTATATATGTATACATATACACACACACATATATATATCCAGTCCATGGGATCACAAAGAGTCAGACATAACTTAGCAGTTGAGCATCCTATCACCTATCACCCTCCTTTAACAAACATCAACCATGTACAATGTTTATTTCATTTAAACTTTGCACACTCACTACCTACTTGACTTTTAATTCAAGTGAAGTATCCATATATTGAAAGGTAATCCCATTAACAGTTTGATTTTAATAAATGGATAAGCATGTATTCCACATTCAGATCAAGATACAGAAAATTTCTTCCACACTGGAAAGTTATCTCCTGGCCTTTGTTCATTCAATCCCCTCTACACAGAGGTAACCCAGTATTTTTATTCCTGCTCCCATAGATTAATTTTCCATTGACTACATTAGGTTGGTTTCATCAGTTTTCTAATGAAAGGCTGTGTGTATGCTCACTCAGTCACTTCTGACTTTGTGATCCCATGGACTGTAGCCCGCTAGGTTCCTTCTGTCCATGGAATTTTCCAGGCAAGAATACTGGGTCAGGTTACCATGTTCTTCTCCATGGGAGTGTCTCAGCCCAGGGATCATACTTGTATCTCTTGCACCTCTTGCGTTCACAGGCAGATTCTTTACCACTGCACCACCTGGGAAGCCCAATGAATGATTAGCTCATTTCAATCAGCATTACATCTGTGAGATTCATCCTTGTTGCATGCATGTTTAATTCCTTTTATAAAGGATATTATTTCATTTAATAAATAATATCATAATTTATGTAGCCATTTTTCTGTTGATGACATCTGAGTTGTTTCCATTTGCAGATATTATGAATAAAGCCACTGTGTGAACTTTCTTATAAAAATCTCTGGGTGGACATCTGCACTCATATTTCTGGGGTAAATATGTACAAGCAGAAAGGCTCTGTCAAAGTGTAGCCATATGTTTAATTGGCCCTTCAATCTGATCAGATGTAAAAACACAAATGATTCCACCACAAATAGAACACTGAGAGTCAATGGCATGATCTGACAATGGAAATATACAAAATATCTCCTTTTGATATTCCTAGTCAAACACTAATGAGAACCAAGGATCTGAGTGACCGTGTATATAATATTTTAGGTTATTTATGAGAAATTAATGAGTATGATGAGGTGGACTGGTTGCTCCTAATGCTACTGGACAAGTAGGGAAAAAAGGATGCACTCAGGAATTCAAACTCCCAACAAAATTACTGCATAAAGAACTTGAGAATTTCTATAGCTTCCTGAAAAGAGAGCCACTGCAGAACTAAAATGGCTGAGATCCAAACTCAGAAGCTTATCCTCCAAGTGGCTGAACAGCAAAGCAAATTAAATTCTCAGCTTCACAGGGTATTTATTGTTAAAGGCAATAACAACAAAATGAAGTACTCACATATTTTAATGGGGATATGTGGCAAGACCCTGATACAACTGAGGACATTGAGCAGTTAAGTTCTGATGAATCATCTTCGCCAGTAGAAGCAGCTTCGCCAACCTCTCATTTAGGTGGTCTCTTCACCTACTAACTATGCATTGCCTGAGGATATTGGAATGATCAATTTCAATGGAATACAACCATTCCATTCTGAAGGAGACCAGCCCTGGGATTTCTTTGGAGGGAATGATGCTAAAGCTGAAACTCCAGTACTTTGGCCACCTCATGTGAAGAGTTGACTCATTGGAAAAGACTCTGATGCTGGGAGGGATTGGGGGCAGGAGGAGAAGGGGACGACAGAGGATGAGATGGCTGGATGGCATCACTGGCTCAATGGATGTGAGTCTGAGTGAACTCCAGGAGTTGGTGATGGACAGGGAGGCCTGGCGTGCTGCGATTTATGGGGTTGCAAAGAGTTGGACACAACTGAGCGACTGAACTGAAATGGACTGAACCTGGGAGGTTCCAGCTTTTGTGATGAACATGCGAAATAATGTATGGATGTGAGATGTATGGATGTGACATCCATACATGTGAGATTTGGACTAGAAAGAATTAAAAGACACTTACTCCTTGGAAGGAACGTTATGACCAACCTAGACAGCATATTGAAAAACAGAGACATTGCTTTGCCAACAAAGGTCCATCTACTCAAGGCTATGGTTTTTCCAGTAGTCATGTATGCATGTGAGAGTTGGAATATAAAGAAAGCTGAGCGCCGAAGAATTGATGCTTCTGAACTGTGGTTTTGGAGAAGACTCTTGAGAGTCTCTTGAACTGCAAGGAGATCCAAACAGTCCATACTAAAGGAAATCAGTCCTGAATATTCATTGGAAGGACTGATGTTGAAGCTGAAACTCCAATACTTTGGCCACCTGATTCAAAGAACTGACTCATTTGAAAAGACTTGGATGAAGGGAAAGATTGAAGGCGAGATGAGAAGGGGACAACAGAATGAAATGGTTGGATGGCATCGCTGACTCAATGGACATGAGTTTGAGTAAACTCTGGGAGTTGGTGATGGACAGGGAGGCCTGGCATGCTGTAGTCCACAGGGTTGCAAAGAGTCGAACACGACTGAGTGACTGGACTGACTGACTGACTGACTGATGCAAAATAAATTAGTGAAGGGAGACCCAGCATCTCTGAAGAACTCTGAGGTCAGTCTTCTCTATAGCCTGAACTCACAGTGGGGACGGAGGCCACTGAATGGGTAGACCTGAGTACAATGTAAGTCACTGAATCCCAGGATAACAGAAATCAAATGATAGCAGACAACTGCCAAAGGCAAGATGAGCATAGCTTTTGCAATGTATAGTGGAGTCAAAGTAGTACCCAGAACAGCCTAACACATATACAATGGAATTGGCTAGTGATTAAAGTCTTCCTAGAAGTGAAATATGTAAGAAGCTTACTAAATTCTTACTGGATCTATGGAAGTAGCTGCTGACCTAAAATGAAGAGACTGCCAGATATTCTTCCAGCAAAGATGGTTTTGTTCAAGATCAGCTGAGAATTACATTTAAGGGTCTGGGCCTAACAGTCCAGAGTCACACATAGTTGGATGTGACTTGACTTAACACACAGACTTCACGCAGCATGCAACCATGGCAAACCAATTAGAAGCCCAAGGAGAATGCTTTTACAAAGGGGAAAAATTGGGAGGGCCAAAGCAAACCAAAAGTCCAGGGTTCACTGGTTGAGCCCTTGCCAGGAAAGAAGAGTCTTCCTTCTTCCTTCTGGGCTCTGGCAAGTTCTTTTTCCTCCATCCCTGTCAATAAGGTCCATCAGAAACAGTTTTCTTTTAGCTGACAAGGCCAGCAATGCAACCTCACTGTCCTTTCACAGAGGCATATATCAACTCTCCAGGCCTGTGCCATAATTTAGTTCACATAGATATTAATGTTCTTTCTCTTCCACAATCTATCACCCTGGTCTAATTCACTGAGGTCTTTATTCTGATTCCCCAATGGCTTAGTGATAAAGAATCCACCTGCAATGCAGGAAATGCAGAAGACACGTATTTGATTCCTGGGTCAGGAAGATGCCTTGGAGGGGGAAATGGCCATCCACTCCAGTATTCTTAACCTGGGAAAAAACCCATGGACAGAGGAGCCTGGTGGGCTACAGTCCATGGGGTTGCAGAGTCAGACATGACTGAGTGACTAAGCACTCAGCACCAGCACAGGCTGATTGAACCTAGGGATCAAGCAGTATCAACTACTCTAGACTCACTGACAAGGCATCTAGGTGCCAGGCTGAGATTAAATCCAATAAAAATTCTTGGCCTTTTATCTCAGTGAAATTTCAATGGGTCCTAAGGTGCAGGTCATATCGAGAAATCCCTTCTAAGGTGAAGAACAAGTTGTTGTATCCAGCCCCTCTTACAACCAAAAAAAGAGTCACAAAGCTTAGAGGCCCTCTTCGGATTTTAGAAGTAACACCTTCCTCGTCTGGGTGTGTTAGTCCAGCTCTTTATCAAGCAAGCTGAAAACTGCTAGCTTTGAGGGGGGCCCAGAACAAGAGAAGGCACTGCAACAGGTCCCAGCTGCTGTGTCAGAAACTCCGTCAATTGGGTTACTGGATCCAGCAGAGCCAATGATACTTGAAGTGGCCCTGGCAGACAGGGATGTTCTTTGTAGCCTTTGGCAATAGGCTCCATCATAGTTGAAAATGTGAATTGACACTTCCAGTTTATCTCCTTTTCTTTCCAATAGACAGTACTTCAAAAGATGGTTAAGGAAAACTACTATGTCTGATTGACTATCCTTCCCTTTATACATACTTATACTTTTGTCGGAGTTTAGTTAGAAAGATATAGTAAATTGTCTCCTTTTATTTAAAATTATGCCTTTCAATATTAATGCGTATTTGCTAGAAAAGTGTTACCATGACTATAAGTGAATATACAATTTTAAAATATAGCAATTGTTTTATTTCAGGAGAAAGCATTCTATCCTCACACCTTTGAATGTGAATAGCCTTTTTGTTGTCTTTCAGTAGGATATTCTCACTGCATATGCATGCACCTTAACATCTGTGCCATTTTGTTTTGAATGTTTGACAGAGAAATTATTCAACAGGTACCCCAGCTGTCAAAGCATGCCATTTGTGATGCTTCAACAAGCAGCACAGACTCTTCAAACTATATTGCACCTGAGCAGGGGGAACCTCCACTGGGAACTACTGCCTTAAATGCTTCAAAGCATACATAGGACACTTACACTTTTCAACATCAGGTCTCCTCTATTTCTGCAAAATTGGTTTCTGCTGATCATTTCTTTCTTATTTTTCAACTAGGGTGACACTGATATGATTGATACTGTTTACTCACTTCTCAACGGTCCCTTAAATACTGTCTTATCTTTGACATTTCAGTTATCTCTGCCACTTTACTTGTCAGTTATTTATCTCATGTATTAATTATTTCTTTATTTAACGGTGACCTTTTTCTGAAAAGTTCAACGTGCTGATGTACATTTTTTTTTGGTAGCAAAAAATATTCAGTAGTAGAAGTGGAGAGAATTTATGAAAAAAAAATGAGATAAGAACAGTTCTTAAAAGTTACTTCTCTGAAGCACATTTCAAACCACTGTTGCATAAGAAAATCTATTCACATAGGGTATGCCTTTGATTATTTTATGTAAAGTATTATTTCAAGGAATGTTGTGCCATTTAAGATATGCTACAATGGAATGGCACTCACTTTCTACTTCTCTAAACCTATTATTCTTCCTCTATTATGTGTCTCCTTTGGTAACTCCTTATATTTCCCCATATCCTAAACCAGAAAACCATCCTCAAAATCACATCCTCATATTCCCACATTCATCAAAATCCATTAAACCTATTCCATTTACTTATTTAGACAAATCTTATTAAGTACTTGACAACTGCCAGGGAATTTGATACACGGTGAGATGAGAGGAGAAGATAAATATGCATCATCCCTGACATCATGGATCTTATGGACTCGTCTGAGAGACAAACATTAATCAACTTCACAAACAGCTGCAGTTATACCACAGGTACCTGAAGAAGTTGTTACTGCTCCTAGTGCATATATTAAAACATCATTCAGTACATATATACAATGGAGTATTACTCAGTCATAAAAAGGAACACATTTGAGTCAGTTCTAGTGAGGCAGATGAACCTAGAGCCTGTCATAAAGAGTGAAGTAAGTCAGAAAGAGAAAAACAAATATGATATATAAATGCATATATATGGAATCTAGAAAATGGTACTGATGAACTTCTTTGCAAGGCAGCAACAGAGATACAGACATAGAGAACAGACTTGGTGGACACAGCAGGGGAAGGAGGGGAGTGGGATGACTTGAGAGTAGCATTGAAACATACACATTATGATATGTAAGAGAGATAGCTTGAGGGAAGTTGCTGTATAACACAGGGAGCTCAACCTGGTGTTCTGTGACAACCTAGAGGGGTGGGATAGGGTAGAGGATAGGAGGAAGATTCAAGAGGGAGGGGGCAATGTATACTTATGGCTGATTTACACTGTTGTGTGGCAGAAACCAACACAACATTGTAAAGCAATTATTCTCCAATTAAACAAACAAACAACAAAAAGAAAACTTAAGGAGTGGTGAATCATGCTCAAATTAGAAACAATAATAGGCTTGGAGCAGATGAAGAAAGATTTGAGTATTTGAGCTGAGGGAACAGAAGGTGCAAAGGCTCAGTGGACAGAGGAGTAAGTTAAGTCTGTGATACTAATAGAAGGCAGTGTACTGACTGGGTTAAAAGTGAGACAGGAAACATGCGCAATGAGCCTTCTCTATGTAAAACCTTATGAGATATTAAGGAATCTGGTACTTGGTATATAAACTTTTTAAAGCCAATGATTCACTTCAAGCAGAAAATGGAAAATGAGAAATTGGCACAATCAGATTTGAGGTTTGAAAGGAGATCACTCAGCTGTGAGAAGAAAAAAATTGGAAAGGAGCAGTGGCTGGACCTGGGGAGACTATTTCAGATGCTCCTGAGAAAAGCTGATCTCTTTAATACAAAGACAGTGTTAAAGATCACTTATTGTTATCTAAATTGTATAGCTTGGGGAAAAACTGGGAAGGAACCAGGTTTAATGTAGTGAAGAATCATAAAATTTCTAGACATGTTGATTTTAAGAGGTCTTAGAGAAGGTCAGTGGGTGATATCAAACAGACTGTTAAATATATAAATCCATGTCTAGAAATTCTAGACTGAAGATATAAATCTGACTTTACTGCATAGAAGAGATAATTAAACCCAAGATGAAGCTGCTTAAGCATCAGAGAAGACCTAAGACTGGGCTGTGATGACTTCTGGCACATAATATCTGAGAAGATAACAATGAAATTAGAAAACAAAGCAAGAAGCAGACAGACAAAATCAGAGAATGGTACCATAAAAGGCAAAGAAAGAGACTATTTCAAAAAAGACTTATTGGCCAAGAGAAATGAAAGCATCTACCTAAACAAAACGTGTATTCAAATATTCTATAAGCAGCATCACAACCAGAAATTGAAAACTACCCACTCAACTATTGAATGGCTAAACACTATGGAAAACTACTCAGTCATAAAAAGTAACAAAGTAATGAAATATGCAATAATATAGAAAACATTAAAAGCATACCACTAAATGAAAGAAAGTGAAAGAAAGAAAGTGAAGTTGTCAGTCATTTCTGATTCTTTGCAACCCCATGGACTATAGCCTACCAGGCTCCTCCATCCATGGGAATTTCCAGGCAAGAGTACTGGAGTAGGTTGCCATTTCCTTCTCCAGGGGATCTTCCTGACCCAAGCTTGGGAGGAGGACCTAAAACCTCCCAGGAGGTCTCCTGCATTGCAGGCAGATGCTTTATCATCTGAGCCACCAGGGAAGTAAAAGAAAGTGAAAGTGAAGTCACTCAGTCATGTCTGACTCTTTGCAACCCCATGGACTGTAGCCTACCAGGCTTCTCAGTCCATGGGATTTTCCAGGCAAGAATACTGGAGTAGGTTGCCATTTCCTTCTCCAGGAGACCTTACCCTTCCTCTTCCCAACCCAGGGATTGAACTCAGGTCTTCCACATTGTAAGCAGACACTTTACCATCTAAGCCACCAGGGAAGCCCTCAAAGAATTCCCTTGTGGCTCAGCTGGTAAAGAATCTGTCTGCAATGCGGGATACCTGGGTTTGATCCCTGGGTTGGGAAGATCCCCTGGAGAAGGGAAAGGCTACCCACTCCAGTATTCTGGCCTGGAGAATTCCATGGATGTATAGTCCATGGGGTCGCAAACAGTCAGACATGACTGACTGAGTGAGTTTCACTTCACTTCACAAGAAAATGAAAGAAAACAATAAGAAAACACAAAATTCAAAGAAAAGGAGAAAATGATCATGAAATAAAAGACATTAATGCTTCTCTGGAGCTGGGAGTTGGGGGGGTGGAAACTGACACTAAAGGGTAAGAATGGAACTCTTTAGAGTTCTGGAAGTATCTTATATCTTGATCATGGTAGAGATTAAATGAGGCAAGTTACACCTCAATGAAGTTGAGTAATGAAGGGAGTTGTAGCTTAAAATAAAATGGTACTGAGAGGCCAGGTGTGATTGAAACTGAAAAATATTTCTTAAGTTAAACACTGTAGACACCAGGTTTTTATCAGAAACCACTGCACTAGAAGTTAAATCAGGGTGATTGTTTTTAAGGACTGAAATAATTTATAATGACCAAAAAACAAAAGGAACAACTTTTCTAAAACTTAAAACTATTAATTAATCACTTCAACTGTTTAACTCTTCAGGTGATGGGGGACTCAAGTGGTAAGGAATCTGCCTGCATAGGAGGAGACCTGAGTTCTATCCCTGGGTTGGGAAGATCCCCTGGAGAAGGGAATGGCTACCCACTCCAGTATTCTTGTATGGAAAATTCAGAGGGACCTGGTGGGCTACAGTCCATGGAGTCGCAAAGAGTTGGACATGACAAAGTGACTAATACTTTCATTCACACTTTCATTTAACTCTTCATCCTTAATCAAGTCCTAACAAACAAATATAATACTTCTTATGATTGATATAAATTTTTGCTTTGTTTTTATTTTACTTTGTTTTTGCTTTGTGTTCACCATAAAAACTGTCAACCACATCCACACTGAGGACGGACATGATAATGACTACAATTCACTACCTTAAGATTAGAAGTGGGAGATCAGTTATTTGGCAATTGCATCCATATGTTATTACTATCATTTGAGTTTTAGGGTCTTTTTTCCTATTACATTGTATTCATGAGAGTTTTTAAGCTTCTTAGAGCAATCTACCACTGCCTGACTATAAATTACATAAGTTCATATCTAACACTTATGATGAATCATTTCACACTATTTGCTAGGATTGTCACTTTTAAGAGCAAGAATAATCTTAACAATATCAGAGCTGTAATTTTATATAGATTTCTCAGGTACCTTGAAAATTTTAATTGAACAGATAGTTAAGATCAAACATAGTTTGATACACTTCAAATCCATAAGTGACTTTAATTGTTAAATATTTACTTGCACATTTAACTAATTACATCAAAATATTTCAGATGGTTTTGGAGCATTTGATATAGTTAACTCAAAGTGAATCATTTATCTTGAAAAAATATATAAGATATATTACATATACATAAAACATAAAGTTTTTCTAAATACAGTACTCACTTTGGAAATCAATTTTATACAGATGTTTTCTTCACCCTAATTCTAAATCAATCCCAACCCTGTATCAAGAAACAAGAGTACATTAAAAAGCATAAAATATATAACATATTTTATGATAGATATGGAATAATCTTTATTTTCCTATCTATTCCATAACTAAATTTTCATTAGTTAGCCTTCTGATTTGGTGATTTAAGATGTTCTTAAGCAGTGTTGTTGAGTCTATCCACAAAGACCAGAAAATCAAGTGTGAAGGCAATGCCCATCATTATATAAAAATCTAGCTGAGTGAAAACACAAGAGCATTGAGCATAGGAAATAGATATTGCAATTTGCACCCTAAAACCGGGCACTGTATTCTGTCTCTATGAGAGATGCTGCCACTAGTTCTCAGTGGCGGCAGAAAAGCCACTTGGTGAAAATCTGGTAGACCTACTATAACCCAATAGCAAAACAACTTCTGTATGATCCAGTTTCATCCAGAGCTGGTCCATCTGACTAGTGAGACACACATGTGATGCCCAAGTTGTAACTTCTAGGGAAACTGCCAAATACAGAATGTAAATATTTCAGCTTCTATGGTGA
Source organism: Redunca redunca (assembly GCA_006410935.1). Lineage (NCBI taxonomy): Eukaryota > Metazoa > Chordata > Mammalia > Artiodactyla > Bovidae > Redunca > Redunca redunca. Next base: position 337,097 of record SJYQ01000285.1, read on the forward strand.
GAAGAAGACTGTCAAAGAAGATGCTGGATTCCTCTAATATGAGATGAAGTTTCAGATGTTGGTATGTCAAACAATAACAAAAAAATTACTACAGACATTGGTAATGATTTTCTAGAAGCAAAAACTATAATAACCCTTCTCTATGCATTGACAATTACTTATATTTACTCAAAGGACTTTTGGTACAATACATAAGCATTAATTAACGCTCTCCACTTGTAGCCTACTAGACACTCTTTAACTATGAGTCAGCACTCTATAACTTATGACTGTATTACTTTAAAAGTGTGAGGTCTTAAATTCTATTTGTGACAAGCTCACAGATAACATCATACTCAATGTTGAAAAGCTGAAAGCCTTTCCTCTAAAATGAGGAACTTGACAAGGATGTCCACTCTCATCACTTCTATTTAACACAGAACTGCAAGTTCTAGCCACAGAAATCAGGCAAGAAAAAGAAATAAAAGACTTTCAAATGGGAAACAAAAATAAAACTGTAACTGTTTGCAGATGGCATGATACTATGAACACCCCAAAGTCTGCACCAAAAAACTTAAGAACTAAAAAGGGATTCAATAAAGTTTCAGGATACAAGATTAACATATAAAACTCTGCTGTTTGTTTATACACTAATAGTGAAATATCAGAAAGAGAATTCAAGAAAACAATCCTATGTGTTTACAAACACATCAAAAAAGAATAAAATACCTAGGAATAAATTTAACCAAGGAGATAAAAGACCTGTACTCTAAAAACTATAAAACACTGATGAATAAAAATGAAAATGATACAAAGAAATGGAAATTTATCAAGTGCTCCTAGATGGGAAAGTTTAAACATTATTAATATGTCCATACTACCAAAAGCAATCTACAGATTTAATGCAATCCCTCCCTCCCAGGTGGCACAGTTGGTATAGAATCTGCCTACAGTGCAAGAGGCCTAGGCTCAATTCCTGGGTCAGGAAGATCCCCTGGAGAAGAAAAGACTACCAACTACCTTATTCTCACCTGGAAAATTCTATAGACAAAGGAGCCTGGAAGGCTACAGTCCATGGGGTTGCAAAGAGTTGGACATAATCCAACTAGTCCATTCTGAAGGAGATCAGCCCTGGGATTTCTTTGGAAGGAATGATGCTAAAGCTGAAACTCCAGTACTCTGGCCACCTCATGCGAAGAGTTGACTCATTGGAAAATACTTTGATGCTGGGAGGGATTGGGAGCAGGAGAAGAAGGGGACGACCAAGGATGGGATGGCTGGATGGCATCACTGACTCGATGGACATGAGTCTGAGTGAATTCTGGGAGTTGGTGATGGACAGGGAGGCCTGGCATGCTGGAATTCATGGGGTCACAAAGAGTCAGAAACGACTGAGCAACTGTACTGAACTGAAGCACGCACTTCCTCCTTCTATCGAAATACACACTGCAATTTCAAAGAACTATAAAGTAATCCTAAAATTTATATGGAACCACAAAAACCCCAAATTGCTAAAACAATCTTGCAAAAGAACTAATTTGAAGATACCACATACTCTGACTTCAGTGTGTGTGTGCTAAGTCACTTCAGTTGTGTCAGACTCTTTGCGACCCCATGGACTGTAGCCTGCTGGCTTCTCTGTCCATAGGATTCTTCAGACAAGAATACGGAGTGGGTTGCCATTTACTTCTCTGACTTCAGACTACAGTACAAAGTTACAGTAAACAAAACAGCATGCTATTTACACAAAGCGCACACACAAATCAATGGAATAGAATTCAAAGCCCAGAAATAAAGCCACACTCTTATGGTCAATTAATCTACAACAAAGGAAACAAGATTAAACAATGTAAAAAGGTAGTCTCTTCAATAAGTTGTTCTGGGAGAACTGGACAGGTATGTGTTAAAGAATGATATAAGAACATTTCATTATACCATATATAAAAATAAAGTCTAAATGGATTAAAAGACCTGAATAATACCTGAAATCATAAAATTCCTAGATAAGAGCATAGGCAGAATATTCTTTGACATAAATTGCTGTGATAATTTTTTAGATCTATTTCCTAAGGCAAAAGAAATAAAAGTGAAAGCAAACAAACAGGACATAATTAAACTTAAAAGCTTTTGCACAGTAAAGGAAATCATTGACAAAGCAAAAAGATAATCCCAGAATTGGAGAAAATACCTGTAAATGATATGACTTATAAGGAAATATATATCTTTATATAAATACTTATAGCACTCAGTATTTTTTTCAAAGCATGATTAAAAACTAGGAAGAAAATCAGAAAACATTTTTCCAAAGACATACAGTGGGTCAACAGGCACATGAAAAGATGTTCAATATCACTAATCGTCAGAGAAATGCAAATCAAAACTACAATGAAATATCAGCTCACACCTATTATAATGGCTACCATAAACAAGAACTCAAATAACTAATGCTGGCAAGAATGCAGAGAAAAGGAAACGCTAGTAATGCACTGTTGGTGGGGATGCAATTGGAGGAGCCATTATGGAAAAACAGTACCAAAGTTCCTCAAAAAAAAACTAAAAACAGAGCTATCATATGATCCAGCAATTCTAATTCTCAGTATATATCTGAAGAAAACAAAAACACTAATATGAAGAGATACATACACTTCAGTGTTCATCACAGCATTACTTACAATAGCCAAGCTATGGAACCATCCTAAGCATCCACTGAGTGATGAATGGACAAAGAAGATGTGGTATATATAGACACACGTATGCATATATATATACAATAAGAGATTGCTGTGTTGTGCTTAGTCACTCAGTTGTGTCCAACTCATTTGCAACCACATGGGCTGTAGCCCATCAGGCTCCTTTGCCCATGGAGACTCTCCAGCAAGAATACTGGAGTGGACTGCCATATCCTCCTCCAAAGGATCTTTCTGATCCAGGGATCAAACCAGCGTCTCCTATATTGCAGGCGGATTCTTTACCGCTAGGACACCTAGGGAGCCCAGAGAGAATTATTCTGAATGAAATAACTCAAATAGAGAAAGCCAAACATACTGTATGTTATCACTTATATGTGGGAACAAAAAAATAGAACAAATTAATGTATATAACTAAACAGAAACAGACTCACATATAGCAAACAAAGTATACACACACACACACACACACACAAACCCCACATATAGCAAATAAACAGATATAGCAAAAAACAAAACAAACAAAAAGTAGAGTGTGTAGTCATTCCCTTCTCCAGGGATCTTCCTGACCCAGGGATCAAACCCAGTTTCCCACACTGCAGGCAGATACTTTACTGTCTGAGCCACCAGAGAAGCTCTTGATTATGTAACCAAGCAGAAACAGATTCACACATATAGCAAATAAACTAGCATTTACCAGTGAGGAGAGGTAAAACAGGGGTATGGGATCAAGAGATACAAATTACTATCTACAAAATAGATGAGCAAAAGGATATTTGGTACATTATAGGAAATTTAGCTATTATTTTGTGATAACTTTAAACGGAGTGTGATTCATTAAAATGAATTACTATCATACAGTTAAAGATAACATTGTAAATCAACTATAACTTCAATAAAAATAAATTTATTTTAAATATAATGGTGAAATAAAATGTTATCTCAAATTGAGCATAGTGTGGAATGAGACAGATGTCCATATCCTTATCTGTGTTCTGATTTCTCTAGTTACTAATTTGAGATTTATGAAAACTTAGTTAACCTCAAGAACCTGTTTCCTCATCCATAGAAAAGTATTCATATGGTAATAAAGTGGTGAATATGTATCTCTTAATATAGAAAAGTGAAAGTGAAAAGTGAAAGTGAAGTAGCTCAGTCGTGTCCTACTCTTTGTGACCCCTGGACTGTAGCCTACGAGGCTCGTCCCTCCATAGGATTCTCCAGGCAAGAATATTGGAGTGGGTTGCCATTTCCTTCTCAAGGAGATCTTCCCAACCCAGGGATCAAACCTGGGTCTCCCACATTGCAGGCAGACGCTTTAACCTCTGAGCCACCAGGGAAGGCTTATAGAAAAGAGAATTAAATAAAACTAAAATATACAGTCTATAGAAAACGTGAGCTGTTATCTGGGTCACATATCATAGTTAACCAAATGCCTTCATATGAATTCTCTCAACTTATCACTTATTCCACATATAATCTTGTTAGGAAATGCTATGGCCTCTATACCACTGTTGAATTATACCTTACTGCACCCACTTACTCTTCACTTCACAGAATAATAAACAAAATACAGACAAGACACACAACTGCCATTTATGTGAGATAAGACCATGTGTAATAAATTGAAGAAAGTAGGGAAAACCATTAGACCATTTAGGTATAAACTAAATCAAATCCCTTATGATTAGACAGCAGAAGTGAGAAATAGATTTAAGGGACTAGATCTGATAGAGTGCCTGAAGAACTATGGACAGAGAGGTTCATGACATTGTACAGGAGACAGGGATCAAGACTATACCCATGGAAAATAAATGCAAAAAAGCAAAATGGCTGTCTGAGGAGGCCTTACAAATAGCTGTGAAAAGAAGAGAAACAAAAAAGCAAAGGAGAAAAGGAAAGATACCCATTTGAATGCAGAGTTCAAAGAATAGCAAGGAGAGATAAGAAAGCCTTCCTCAATGATCAGTGCAAAGAAAAAAAAGGAGAAAAATAGAAAGGGAAACACTAGAGATCTCTGAAAGAAAATTAGAGATACCAAGGGAACATTTCATGCAAAGATGGGCACAATAAAGGACAGAAATGATATGACCTAATACAGAAGCAGAAAATATTAAAAGAGGTGGCAAGAATACACCGAAGAGATCTTCATGACACAGATAATTATGATGGTGTGATCACTTACCTAGAGCCAGGCATCCTGGAATACAAAGTCAAGTGGGCCTTAGGAAGCATTACTACGAACAAAGTTAGTAGAGCTGATGGAATTCCAGTTGAGCTACTGCATATCCTAAAAGATGATGCTGTGAAAGTGTTCCACTCAATATGCAGGCAAACTTTAGAAAATGCAGCAATGGCCACAGGATTGGAAAAGGTCAGTTTTCACTACAATCCCTGAGAAAGGAAATGTCAAAGAATGCTCACACTACTGCACAATTGCAGTCATCTCACATGGTAGCAAAGTATTGCTCAAAATTATCCAAGCCAGGATTCAACAATACGTGAACCGTGAACTTTCAGATGTTCAAGCTGGTTTTAGAAAAGGCAGAGGAACCAGAGATCAAATTGCCAACATCTGCTGGATTATCAAAAAAGCAAGAGAGTTCCAGAAAAACATCTATTTCTGCTTCAATGACTATGCCAAAGCCTTTGACTGCGTGGATCACAATAAACTGTGGAAAATTCTGAAAGAGATGGGACTATCAGACCAGATGACTTGCCTCTTGAGAAATCTGTATGCATGCCAGGAAGCAACAGTTAGAACTGGACATGGAACAACAGACTGGCTCCTTATAGGAAAAGAAGTACATCAAGGCTGTATATTGTCACCCTGCTTACTTAACTAATATGCAGAGTACATCATGAGAAATGCTGGGCTGGATGAAACACAAGCTGGAATCAAGATAGCCAGGAAAAATATTGATAACCTCAGATATGCAGATGACACCACCCTTATGGCAGAAAGTGAAGAAGAACTAGAGAGACTCTTGGTAAAAGTGAAAAGGTTGGTTTAAAGCTCAACATTCAGAAAACTAAGATCATGGCATCTGGTCCCATCACTTCATGGGAACCAGATGAGAAAACAGTGGAAACAGTGTCAAACTTTATTTTGGGGGGCTCCAAAATCACTGCAGATGGTGACTGCAGCCATGAAATTAAAAGACTCTTACTCCTTGGAAGGAAAGTTATGACCAACCTGGATAACATATTAAAAGCAGAGACATTACTTTGCCAACAAAGGTCCATCTAAAATGAAGGCTATTGTTTTTCCAGTGTCATGTATGGATGTGAGAGTTGGACTGTGAAGAAAGCTGAGCGCTAAAGACTTGATGCTTTTGAACTGTGGTTTTGGAGAAGACTCTTGAGAGTCCCTTGGACTGCAAGGAGATCCAACTAGTCCATCCTGAGGGAGATCAGTCCTGGCTGTTCATTGGAAGGACTGATGTTGAAGCTGAAACTCCAATGCTTTGGTCACCTGGTGTGAAAAACTGACTCATTTGAAAAGACCCTGATGCTGAGAAAGATTGAGGGCAGGAGGAGAAGGAGATGACAGAAGATGAGATGGTTGGATGGCATCACTGACTCAATGGACATGAGTTTGGGTAAACTCCAGGAGTTGGTGATGGACAGGGAGGCCTGGCGTGCTGCGGTTCATGGGGTCGAAAAGAGTTGAACATGACTGAGCGACTGAACTGAACTGAATGTATGTGCTGTACTTAGTTGCTCTGTCATGTCTAACTCTGTGCGGCCCCATGGACTGTAGCCCGACATGCTCCTCTGTCCATGTGGATTCTCCAGACAAGAATATTGTAGTGAGCTGCCATGCCCTCCTCCAGGGTATCTTCCCAACCCAGGGATTGAACCTACGTGTTCCGCATTGCAGGCAGATTCTTTATCATCTGAGCCATCAGGGTAGCCCATGCTAATGTGTGTGTATATATATTGCAGCCATGAAATTAAAAGACGCTTACTGCTTGGAAGGAAAGTTATGACCAACCTAGACAGCATATTAAAAAGCAGAGACATTACATTGCCAACAAAGGTCCATCTAGTCAGGGCCATGGTTTTTCCAGTAGTCATGTATGGATGCAAGAGTTGGGCTTTAAAGAAAGCTGATCGCTGAAGAATTGATGCTTTTGAACTGTGGTGTTGGAGAAGACTCTTGAGAGTCCCTTGGACTGCAAGGAGATCCAGCCAGTCCATCCTAAAGGAGATGTGTCCTGGGTGTTTGTTGGGAGGACTGATGTTGAAGAAGAACTGACTCATTTGAAAAGACTCTGATGCTGGGAAAGACTGAGGGCAGGAGGAGAAGGGGATGACAGACAATGAGATGGTTGGATAGCGTCACCGACTCAATGAACATGAGTTTGAGTAAACTCCAAGAGTTGGTAAAGGACAGGGAGGCCTGGTGTGCTGCGGTTCAAGGGGTCACAAAGAGTTGGATATGACTGAGCAACTGAACTTATATACGCATATATAAAATACCCTCCCATGCTGTCGATAAGTAAACACTATTTCTTAGCCATGTTTTACAAACACTATTTGATATGTTACACGCTTCAAGGAGACAAGAGTTATCTATTCACTAAAAAACAAAAAACAAAAAACTCTTCTGATTACGGGCTGACAACACTTAAATAATTAATCAACTTTATGAGCAGTCCTCTTGATACCAAACATGACACATACTAAAACCTAGCAGAAGTACGGATTATTGTCTTGAAGAAGTGTGTAAAACCTGAGGATCACATTAAAAAAAAAAAAAAAAAGCGATACTCAACAGAAAATTATGCTACTTAATTACACTGCATTGACATGGATTATAAAAGTATTTGTAGTCCTAGATATGGTGAGGAGATAAAAATTATATTTCATCTCCATTGCTTAAGGTTGAATGAGACTATAGATGAATAGCTACAGAAATGATTAAAGGAAAAACTAATGAGCATAAATTAAAAATTCTCCTTATGTCTCTACTGATATAATCTCCCAACTCTCTAACATGTTTCCCTCTCCAGGTCACTTGGAAACCTCTGAGTCCTAAAATTTTGTCTGATCTGTCCACCCATACTATTGTATTCTTGCCGATCTGATATTGGGATTTGGAGGAAGGAATAATCTAACCCTTCTTGCATTGACTGAGCTAACAGAATTGAGTATGAGTTGAAAAAAAGAGAGAGAGAACCCATCAAGGAAGAATGATAGAGGCAGGAAGAGAGAGATGGCTGTAGCCAGTGGCACCATTTTATAATAGAACACGGTAGTCATTTATAGAGTAGGTATCTTTAGAATTTCCACACTAAAATCAATATGCCAGCTCTGATATACAGCTCTGCTGCAGGCAATTATTTTTTCAAAAAAATCATAACAGATTTAACAAAAATAGAAAGTGAATATATACCCAGAGATTGAATATTTCCTAGGAATAGAAGGCAGCAAGAAAACTACTAACTGCCTATTATGCTGTAAGCATTAAAAAAGAAAAAAAAAAGCATGGCAGAAAGCATGGCAAAATGGACCATTTTCTCCAGGATGGTCTGAACTCAACAGTAAGAGCCCCACGTACTTGGACATACCTTTGACTTAAGTTTTTCTACCACCACCTCTATCCACCTACACACACAAACACATACACCCATTACAGTATTAATATTAAATAGTTCTTCAGATTTAAAGCTATTTACCTAATTCTAACATGACCAGGCACTTTTACTGACTTTCTTTAGATGAAGAAGACAGGTTTTGTCTGTGTCTTTTGGGAGGCTGACAATGTGGACACATTTTCTCAGTTTAGATTTCATCAGGATGGTGCTGCACTTTAGATTCACTTGGATGTAGCAGAGAAATGGGGGATCACACACCACTGACAGAAGTGTAACTAATGGCCCTCTCTCAGAATTTCTGACTTAGGTGTTGATAAATGTAAGTTCGGAGGACAGGCAAGAGTTAGCAGAGTTTTTATAGAATTAACAACCAGGCTGCCACAGCATTCAGTGAGGAAAGACAGTCTCTCTTACTGACTAGATACTACTGGTTCTCAGTAGATTCTGATAATGATAATTATCAGAACAATTTCTGATTGAAATTATGTGACATTTTCCTAACTATGTAATGCAAGGTAACTTTTTAAAATTTAATTTAATCCTGAAGATAAATGCTATTGTCATTCCATTTCTACAGTAGGAAAATGAGGTACAACGCTTTCTAAACTAAAAGAGTAAAATGGTTCCTGTTTCATGGAGAAGACTTGAGGCTAAAAAAAGTTGTATAAATGTTGTGAAGACAGTGTGGTTTCAATGAGAAAAATGGAAAAGCAGAATGAAAACTGAAGTAAAATATTTTAAAATTCCTCCTAAACATAAACCCGAATAGAAAATAGAATATTGGAAGTAGAAGATAAATGCAAAGAATCATTGTTTTCTTATACCCTCCTCTCAGAAAAACTCAGAAATCAGATGAAACAATGTAGTTACAGATGTTTCAATATTTTCAATATTCATTCAAAAATATTTTTGACATTCAAAAAATTCAAAAATGTTTCAATATTGTTTTCAATAGTTATTCCTAAAAGCTTAGTTTAGAACTGTGGATATTAGAGCTCTCACAGAATATCACTTTTTGATACATTTGTGAATGAATTACTCATGTAGACAGATTTTATTATTGACCCATTATAACAGCTCCTTTCTTTAAGGCATATGCAGTTTATATCTCACACACTATCACAATCTATTAGAGATAGGTTTCTAATTCTTGACCCACATGCAACAATAGCCTATTGTAGGTTAATTTTTTTAGCTTTCCTAATAAACAGCAGACCAAGAACAAAAACAAAACTTCTACAATATGAACCAAAACACCTAGGATTTAAGAGTTTTATTTGATGCATGCATTCTCCAGTTTGCAAGAGGATTTACCCCTCCCTAAGATTTTTCATCAGACAGTTTTATACATTCATTTATGCCACTACCTTAAATATTCCCATTAGTTACTGAAATTTTTACTCTAACATAAAAGAAGGAGATGGTAGCCTGATTCAGTGAAGGAGGAAGAGGGCAGGATGATGGGAAGAATAGTGTCACTTCATGTTCTAGCACACATCACAGATTTTTCTTGGAGAACCAGTAAGGCAGAAGTACCAGCACCAGTAGTAGGAGGTGAATTCAAAGAACACCTGAGAATGTCCTGTGATGTGAAGCCTCATTGTAAAATCACCCAGAGCACACGGAAACAGGTTGACCTTTGCTCAGTGAAGTGAGAGGCCTCAATGCCTTCCTGAGACACACAATGCAATCAGTTCCTTCTCGGTCTTGGTTCCTTCCAGACCCTGTCAAGCACTGCAGGCTGCCATCTCCTCTCTCATGAAACACTGCCGAGGACCAGATCGTGAGCAAAGCAGCAGATATTAGCTCTCACATTTTTCTCAGGATTTTCTTCCTGAAGTTGCCTTTGAGTTTTGGTTTTGATACTTTATATATATATATATATATATATATATATATGTTTGAGAAGTGTATATTTGCTTGAGTACTATGCTTCTGAAATCTCAAACATCTGACTAAAATGAGAAAATGGTCGTGCCCTTTCTTCACTGCCCAAAGATGTGGGCACTGAAATAGGTGCCCTCTTACTATCACTCTTTTGGCCAAGTTTGAGAATTTAACATATGAATATGGCACCTGAGCCACCTGCACAAGATGTCTACAACCAAATCATGGTAACCAATAGCTGCTGTACACATGGCTCATTTCAAGTCTATATAGCCACCTATTATCACCATATGTCTTTTATTTGATTTTTAGTAACAGGAATATCTTTTCTGAATCATTTATTTTCTATTGAGAGCTCATAAAGGAGATGGTCTGCAGATCCAATATGGGGTAAAGGAACACCATTACTGTGTTAGACTCATGGTCCATAAAAACCACTATTGCTGAAATCTGTTTCAAAAGATTTGCAGTGAGGAACCATTGCTGTCCTTCCCTGAAAACTACCAGAGTTTAATACAATCCAAGCCAGTTGTGCATATGACTGGTGATGGAAGTAAACTCCAATGCTGTAAAGAGCAATACTGCATAGGAATCTGGAATGTTAGGTCCATGAATCAAGGCAAATTGGAAGTGGTCAAATTGGAGATGGCAAGAGTGAACATTGACATTTTAGGAATCAGTGAACTAAAATGGACTGAAATGGGTGAATTTAACTCAGATGACCATTATATCTACTACTGTGGGCAAGAATCCCTTACAAGAAATGGAGTAGCCATCATAGTCAGCAAGAGAGTTTGAAATACAGTACTGGATGCAATTTCAAAAATGACAGAATGATCTCTGTTCGTTTTCAAGGCAACCATTCAATATCACAGTAAAGTTTATGCCCCAACCAGTAATGCTGAAGAAGCTGAACAGTTCTATGAAGACCTACAAGACATTCTAGAACTAACACCCCAAAAAGATGTCCTTTTTATCACAGGGGACTGGACTATAAAAGTAGGAAGTCAAGAGATACCTAGAGTAACAGGCAAATTTGACCTTGAAGTACAAAACAAAGCAGATCAAAGGCTAACAGAGTTCTGCCAAGAGAACGCACTGGTCATAGCAAACACCTTCTTCCAACAACACAAGAGAAGACTCTACACATGGACATCACCAGATGGTCAATACTGAAATCTTTGCAGCCAAAGAAGCTCTATACAGTCAGCACAAACTAGACTGGGAGAGGACTGTGGCTCAGATTATGAATTCCTTATTGTCAAATTCAGACTTAAATAGAAGAAAGTAGGGAAAACCACTAGACCATTCAGGTGTGACTTAAATCAAATCCCTTATGTTTATACAGATCAGTTCAGTTCAGTTGCTCAGTCATGTCCAACTCTTTATAACCCCCATGTACTGGAGCACACCAGGCTTCCCTGTCCAGCACTAATTCCCGGAGCTTGATCAGATCTATGTCCATCAAGTCAGTGATGCGATCCAACCATCTCACCCTATGTTGTCCCCGTCTCTTCCCGCATTCAATCTTTCCCAGCATCAGGGACTTTTCCAATGAGTCAGTTCTTTGCATCAGGTGGCTAATGCATTAGAGTTTCAGCTTCAGTATCAGTCCTTCCAATACATATTCAGGACTGATTTCCTTTAGGATTCACTGGTTAGAACTCCTTGCAGTCCAAGGGACTCCCAAGAGTTTTATCCAACACCACAGTTCAAAAGCATCAATCCTTCGGCAATCAGCTTTTTTTATAGTCCAACTCTCACATCCATACATGACTACTGGAAAAACCATAGCTTTGATTAGATGGAACTTTGTCAGCAAAGTAATGTCTCTGCTTTTTAATATGCTGTCTAAGTTGGTCATAGCTTTTCTTCCAAGGTGCCAAGCATCTTTTAATTTCAGCTTCATGTACAAAGACATTTAAATTTCTTCAAAAATCACTAGTGCATCTTGCTTCATGCTGTGACTCAATATCTGGTTTAAATATCTGTGTGTGGTTTTTTTTGTTTTTTTTTTTTTAGGATTTCCATAAACTACCTTAATACCTAGATCTTCTTCATACTTTTTTCATTTATTCCCATCTTCACAGGGCTTTGGCTCTTGCTTTGGGCTGTCTGCTTGGCATGGTTCTTAAAGACTACTCACAAGATGCACTCCTCTTAGCCACCCCACTGGAAAAACCAAAGGTCTCAAGGAATTAGCCAGATTCTGGTCCCAGAACCTACTATGTAAAGGATAGTTTTCTATAGTAATGAGTACATGATTAAAATAAAGTGAGTCATCAACATTAAGATTAGGCTTGTAGTTTCAGTGTTTGACTATGAAACTAGAAACGAATGATAGATCAGTTTGTGAGAACAATATTCTTACTTATGGTGTGGTAGTATATTATCATCTTTTTTGTGAAGTACAGACTTGGAGGACAGAAAGAATCCCATGTATGCCAATATGAAATGCTCCTTAACATCTCCAATCCTCAGTTTCTTCAACTATCAAATAGGGATAATATAATATTGTCTCCCAGGGCCATTAGTATACTTTTCATGCCAATAGTCTGACACCAAATAACATTTAAGTAAAGAGTAGTAGCAGTGTGAGCCAGAGAGAGTATGCAATAATGTATTTAAGATATTAATGCCTGAAACACATGTGATGATTTAACCAAATGAGTTATTAGAGGCATAGCATGATCAAACAAAATTCTGGGAATACACATGAGTAGGTGGCCAATAACAATGACTCAGAAGACATAAAAGATTATCCTTCATATAATTAGAACGGGTGACACTCTGAGGCTCTGAGTTCATATTAACGAGGTATGCTAAGATCATCTGATTGAAAGCATGGCCAAATTATATTGTGTAGCAACTTCCTTCAAGCAGAGGAGTCAACTGGTCCAACTTGTTTTACTACAATGGACTTATGACTTCCTTGACCAGAGTGTTATAGGAGAAAAAAAAAAAAACCCTGTGCAAAGTGCAAAGCTTAGTCTTCAGGAGATATTATGGCTTTTCTTTCTATCTTCTTTGAATGCTGACCCAAGATTGCCATTTAAGGATGGAAGCCTTCATGGGGAACTGAAGGTGTCTCAGAGGATACTCGACACCAATGCCAAAATTGTGAGGGACTGTTTATCCAGTGTCAGACTTTATTTTGGGGGGATCCAAAATCACTGCAGATGGTGATTGCAGCCATGAAATTAAAAGACACTTAATCCTTGGAAGAAAAGTTGTGACCAACCTAGATAGCATATTCAAAAGCAGAGACATTACTTTGCCAACAAAGATCCATCTAGTCAAGGCTATGGTTTTTCCAGTAGTCATGTATGGATGTGAGAGTTGGACTGTGAAGAAAGCTGAGTACCAAAGAACTGATGCTTTTGAACTGTGGTGTTGGAGAAGACTCTTGAGAGTCCCTTGGACTGCAAGGAGATCCAACCAGTCCATTCTGAAGGAGATCAGCCCTGGGATTTCTTTGGAAGGATTGATGCTAAAGCTGAAACTCCAGTACTCTGGACACCTCATGTGAAGAGTTGACTCATTGGAAAAGACTCTGATGCTGGGAGGGATTGGGGGCAGGAGGAGAAGGGGACGACAGAGGATGAGATGGCTGGATGGCATCACTGATTAGATGGACATGAGTCTGAGTGAACTCCGGGAGCTGGTGATGGACAGGGAGGCCTGGCGTGCTGCGATTCATGGGGTCCAAAGAGTCGGACATGACTGGGCTACTGAACTGACCTGAAGATCAGTTTTTGTTGCTGTTTTCCCCTTAGCATTGGCCACTGATTTTACATTATTTATTCTACTTCATATTCTAGTGTTCAGCTACTGATTTGGGCATGCACACACTATACTCAAGAAACTCAAGTCCTGTGTATATATGTCTATGGGGAATCTCAGTTAAACTCCAGCCATTTTTCTGTCTTCCATGGCTTCAACTGTACACCAGGCTTTCTCAGTTCTCCCTTTGCATGTGAGTAGGTTTCTATCAGTCAGACAGGTTTGGATGACTTATGTGTGGACCTGTCATTCTAAGTTCTGCTCACTAAATTTCTGGCAGGTCTGTAGCTTGCCCCAACTGTGACTGGGACTTCTGGCTGAAAGACGTACAAACTTCATCTCATTTCCTATGAGTAAGTAAATTTTACTAATAATGTCACCCATATGAGTTTTCAATTATATTGGTCCAAAGGGAACCCACCCTCTCTCGCAGCAAGACTGATTCTCATGGCCAGAGTCCACGCAGGTAACACTACCATGCTTGCTGCCAAAAGTTGGGTGGACTTGATTAGACCAGTACCAGGAAAGAATGTCGTAGACTTTGCTACTCTTACTGAAACTGTTGGCAGTTTTTATAAATGTATGCCTCTCAGTTTGTTTGTTTCATCATTTTTCAGGGACTATATTATGGTTGTTTTCAACTTTTCTGTCCAATTTTATACTTTTTAATTTTTAGGAAAGGATTGGCCAAATTTTTTAAGTTACCCCTGTTCCTCCCAAGTTCCTTTACACTAGCACTGAAAAGACATGGTGGATAGGCTACCACAAATTTTTATCAAATCCCCCCAAACTAAAGTAAGTCATATGAATTCTTCACTTTTCATGAAAGAGTGGTCAATATAAAGCAGTGAAAACTCAGTTGCAGAGGAAAAGGTTGATGTCTTTACAGCGGCATAAATATTGTGTAATGAAAAATTTTTTTCTGAAGTTATACAGAAAAGACATCTGTTCCAGTGATAACTTACCTTTGTCCAAACTTTTTAATTTATTTTTAATTGTAGGATAATTGCTTTATAATATTGTGTTTGTTTCTGCTATTCATTAACATGAATCAGCCATAGGTGTACATATGTCCAGACCCTCGAACCTACCTCCCTATTCCAACATTTTTACTGGTAGCACAGATAGAATAAAAATAACTCACAATGAAAATATAAGATGATGGCAAATATTTATGCTCAGTTTTATTTCTGATAAACTTAACTATATAATTTAGTATTCTTCAATTATATGTTCCAATTTGAGGTTTTCTTTTTGCCCTGAGAATGCATACCTGTGCAATTCATCCTGAATCCATCTAAACTGATTCTTTTTAAGCTAGATTTCTCTGAAAGCTCTCAGTTGCCAAGCTGCTGTTTGAAAATGAAATATGATTCTCATTATATTAATCCCTCACTTAAAGTGATCCTTGTTTCTGTTCAGTTCAGTTGCTGAGTCATGTCCAACTCTTTGCGACTCCATGGACTGCAGCATGCCAGGTTTCCCTGTCCTTCACAAATTCCCGAAACTTGCTCAAACTCATGTCCATCTACTCGGTGATGCCATCCAACCATTTCATCCTCTGTCGTCCCCATCTCCTCCTGCCTTCAATCTTTCCCAGCATCAGGGTCTTTTCTAATGAGTCAGTTCTTACCATCAGGTGGCCATAGTACTGGAACTTAAGCTTCAGCATCAGTCCTTCCATTGAATATTCAGGACTGATTTCCTTTAGGATTGACTGGTTGGTTTGACCCTGCAGTCCAAGGGACTCTAAAGAATCTTCTCCAGCACCACAGTTAAAAGCATCAATTCTTCAGCATTCAGCTTTCTTTATGGTCCAACTTTCCCATCCATACATGAATATTGGAAAAAACATAACTTTGACTAGACAGACCTTTGTCGGCAAAATAGTATCTGCTTTTCAATATGCTATCTAGGTTGGTCATCTTTTCTTCCAAGGAGCCAGCATCTTTTAAACTCATGGCTGCTGTCACCACCTGCAATGATTTTGGAGCCCAAGAAAATAAAGTCTGTCACTGTTTCTACTGTTTCCCCATACGTTTGCCATGAAGTGATGGGACCTGGTACCATGACCTTCATTGTTTGAATGTTGATGGTTAAGCCAGGTTTTCCATTTTCCTCTTTCATTTTCATCAAGAGGCTCTTTAGCTCCTCATGGCTTTCTGCCATAAGGATGGTGTCATCTGGATATCTGAGGTTATTGATATTTCTCCCATCAATCTTATTGTGTCTCAACTTTACTCCTTATGCCATCTTGAATTCATTTGATTTCCAACTACAATTTTATTAATTCTTCTAAGTTTACTCAATTGTGTCCAATGGCAAAATTTATGCAATGCATATTATCACTAGCATATCTGAATTCAACACAGATTAGGACATTTAAAAATTATCTGAGACTGTGAAAAGGGAGCTGTAATTTGGAAACAAAGCTATCTAGCAAGATGGATACATCCTGAAGTATCCTGAGGCACACTAATCTAAGCAGAGGATACTCTTCTCTTCACGATACAAAGTGGACTAAGAAAATAAATCTATTACATGCGTATATTTGTGTGTATATTATGTATGTATGAATTAGCAAGGCTTAACAAATAAAACATTGTAGAGTGAACAAAGAAAGCTTATACATGCATGCGTATGTATATATGTGCCTATCAGCAAAACTTATTAAAGATAGTTGCAAATATTTTGAAAAAAATATTGTCAAACTCTCCTACATATTAAAACTGGGCTACTGTTTCATAGAGCATGTAGTAGCCTACTTTGGTTCTCTAAGACCCATCTGATTTTACAGGTACCAGAATGATGTTTTAAACACCAATATATTTGGAGGTATGATGGGGATTATAATCTTTGCATCCTTTAGAGATTTAAAGATAGCACAATATCCTCCATTCTTCCCCCTACAATATTATTTTTTATTTTCTTATGTAGGGAAGGGTGACAGTTTCAGACATTTCAGAGGTTTCTAGCCTCATAGCCCTGTATCCCACAACACAGGGTTACCCCAGGTACCAAGTATATCAATCCCAATTACACATTCTGAGCCTGGGTAAATACTACCAAGCGGGTGTGCAAACTTAAATGAACACTCTATAAGCTTAACATGGGCTAGGATCTCATCTGTTAGCTGGGATCACTTGCCTGCATTCTAACAGGTGGCCATGATGACGCTTTGGTCCTCTGGATATCAACTTGCACCTGTGTCTAACGGTCCTTGAGATGTCTGGGCATTTCTCCTTCCCCAGTGCATATTTACTCAAGTTAACAGCCACAGATACCCTTGGGGAAGAACTGATGGAATTATTATTTATAGTTATTACGGTATTACAGATTTTTTTCTTTTTGGAGATGAGGTTTCCTCTCCCTTCAGTGGGTTCCTAGTGTGAAAATTATCTCATAAAAGGAAAGTGGGAAAAGAGATGGTGACACTTTATTGGGATGACTTCCCTCAAGCTCCTAATCCTCCATCACTGGCATCTTTCTGTAGAACAAGCTGAGGTGTATTCTTGCTGGCTGACCATCTCTTTTTCCCTTGACTTCCAGGTTCCGTCAGTCATCTCTGTAACTCTCTGTGATCTCTTGCCTGGCACTCTGATCCTTTCCTTCTCTCCAATAGTCATGTCCACAAAGCTTCAGTCAAGTAAGCACTGACTCCCAGCCTCTATAGGTTTCAAGTTCTATGATTCTTGCTACTTTTAGTGAGCCTAGTTAGGCCATGGCCTCTGCTGTCATCAGCCACGGATTACAAAGAAAAGCCAATAGGGAAAATTTTAGTGATGCTGGAACCAGCTCCTCTCACCTGTTTTCTAACAATCTTGTTTTTCTCAAGTCTTGATGCACACACCAAACCTCTGCTAATTAATCAGTGTAGGTTTATACCTCTGGTATCTTCCCTCCAAAATACGGTATACTGCCTGAAAACCTTCCCTGTAGAAGAATTTCCTTCCTTCAGAGCCACACTCTGAATGGATCCAACTGCGGCAGTGCTTTTCTATTTGATGCTAAAAAACCATGGGCACCGATTGTAATCCAAGTTTGACCTATCTTTCCTTGTCAACCTGTTACAGGACATCTCAGGATAATCCAGCAGAGACCGAAGGATGGTGAGAAATGCATCAGCGACGTAAGCACTGCAAGAGACTGAGGCACGTGCCCGTGCCTTTTTCTCACAGTCAAGGAGGCCATCTTGTGCTCTCTATACACTGTGAATAACCCAGCGCAAAAATCCCAGTATGCGTCACTTGTTCTCGGAAACTACTCTTTATGGGAAGAATTTGATAGCAAGTCAGAGTCTAACTAGAAAATAGAAACCACTTGAGGATGAAATTGGACTCATTTTAAGGATTTAATCTATGGGAACACTAAGAAGATAAGCAGGGGACAAAGAATATTCAAACGATTATATAAACATTCATTGAACTTACATCATTTATCTTTGCAGGAGTGTTATGCAGGTTTATTTACTAGAATGAGTTGTGGATTTCATGATGTTTCAAGATTTCATAAATGCTTATGCTTTGTCTCATAAAGCAATGGCTTAACAAGCCTGATTTCTAAGGAATTCCATAAGAAAATATA
Organism: Redunca redunca; assembly: GCA_006410935.1. Taxonomy (NCBI): domain Eukaryota; kingdom Metazoa; phylum Chordata; class Mammalia; order Artiodactyla; family Bovidae; genus Redunca; species Redunca redunca. The sequence continues at coordinate 355,620 of SJYQ01000285.1, forward strand.
TTTACTTTTAACATCAGGTTTTTTTTTTTGTTTGTTTGTTTTTAGAGGTGTTTTTAGTGATGGACAGGGAGGCCTGGCGTGTTGCAATTCATGGGGTCGCAAAGAGTCGGACACGATTGAGCGACTGAACTGAACTGAACCGATTCCTAATTATCAGTATATATTTAGCTTTGAATAAACCTCCAGACTTCCAGAATTTGACTTTCTCTGACAAAATAATCTGAGAAAAAACTGGTGTCGGTTGACTAATGGAAAGAAAAAATATGTGTAAACTATTCACCTCACACTGCTCTTTCATATGTCTCAGTGATTTGCATACTTCTTTAAATTCCAAATTAGCATCCCATTTTCAAAATTGGCTATTTGGACCTTTTTACATTCTAAGCTGTTGTAAGTTATTATTAATGCATTTACAGCACACTAGCTAGCAATGGCACCTTGATAAATTGTAATCGGCATTAGCTAATTTTCTTTTGTAAGAGCTGTAACTTGTGCGAACCTGTGGATATTGATCATTAACACAATGATCCATGTCACAAGCATCTCCATTTATCACAACCTCATTTTCATTAATGGCATTAGTAAACAGTTTAATTCACTTCCTCGAGTCAACAGAATGTGATAGAGCTTTGTAAATAAAATCAAAGTTTGGGGGGAGAGTGAGAAGTGTTTTAAATTTATGCTAATGGTGACACAAAAGCTTATATATTAGATGAGACATCATTCACAGCATATCAAGCGGATGTTTGATTTTTAAAGAAACAGTTTCAACCTTTAAAATTGATGGGTCCTTCTTAATGGTACCTAAAAACATGTGATAAATATAATGCATTTTTTCAAATATAAATTTATTGTAAGTGTATATTACATCTTGAAATACTCTTTTTAATCCAGACTATGAATAAACCCATGCTGAGAAAAATTTTTATTAGAAAATGCTTTCTCATCATGAATGATCCAACTATGTACAATCATCTGAGTATGTATATCTCAGAAGTCTGGAGACAGAGAAGCTTCTATTAAGAGTACTGGAATAGGGAATTTTATTTCCTTTCACCACTGGAGGGAATGGGGGGAAAATATTGTTTATGATGAAAAACAAATTAGGAGCCCACATGTCAGGACTATCATTTATATTCCCACCATTGTACTTTAAATTATGTAGTATACTGATAAGCTATAACTGAAAATACTATGCCGTGATAGCTTGATAACTAATACATGGTTTATACCCCAAAGGTAGAATAGTTAGAGAGAGAGAAGCTTTTAAAATGAACATGTTCACAGGCATTCGCGTCTGTGGACATCTTTATTTTACCTGTCTCCATCTAGAATATTTATGGAAATTTAGTCCATGGTTCACTACACCCTGAAATTGCTTAAATGCCACAACTGACCTGACAGAATCCAAGATAGGGAAAGCAGAAATAGAAAACAGAAATCTGATACATAACACAATACGCTGAATATCTGACTAGGAAAATTTTCTGTAGCCTCCCTACCCAGACAGCATTGCTAAAGGCAGCACTGACCTGAGGTAATTTTTATCCCTTCATATATTATAAAGTATTGGATTTTATGGCAAAATCCAAATGGACTTTTTGGCCAATCCAATAATTAAAATAATGATAATAACAGTACTAAAACCTTTTCACTATGTAAGTAAATGTATACTATTCTGAACAGCTTATGTAGAAAAATAGCTAATTGCATGGCTCTTAGAAACAGACTGCTTGAGATCACTTATTACTTATATCCCTTTGAACAAGTTATTTATCCTCTACTGACTTTATCTTTCTCATAGAGCAGGATAATGACATACTTAGTGAACATAATAAGAACACCACTGAATATCTGGGATAGTGTGTGTGTATATATATATATATAGTATATATATAGTAATACATAATATTAACAAGTAATCTATAGTAATATATAATAATGTTTACTTTATAAGTTGGACATGACTGAGCACACACATATACACACACAAGTATACCCAATAATCACTGATTCATATTAGTCTTTTTTGGTATGGTATGGACATAGTGATATAAACACAAAAACTTTTAACTATTTATTTTGATTAATGAATATGCTCCATAGCTTAAATTTAAGCACTTTCTTGAAAAGAATAAACACAAGTAAATCACTATGTGTGATCACTGTTTCTCAAAGATGTTGGGAATCTACTAAATTGAGTGTACAACATTTTGTTTTTATATATATAGAATTTCCCAGATTGTGTTTAATCTATTCTAATGCAGATACCAATTAAGTGACACTGGGTTTCAACTATTTTGCTGGAAAATAATTTATCTCACTAACAAGGCCATCTCCCCTGTCATAACACTCTGACAGAGAGCATTACAGAGACTCTGTACATTTGGCTCTCTCCTACCTCCATATGGCAACTGGATTAACTTCACTATTTAAAACCTCTTAGTAAATATCATTCACTTGAAAATAACCATTTCAGGAATAAAGAATTGTACTGCCATCTTTACATTGGACATTTATTTTTAGATTAGCAATATAAGCTATTATATTAAAAATTGGTCCATAAAGCTTCATTTTTGCTATCAACGTTTCCTTGAACATATCATAGTTGAGGCTAGCTATACATATGTGTATAGACACTTTGGGGGTATCACTAGGATTATTATGACACAAAGGAGGAAAAGCGTTAACTCATTCATTCCAGGTCTTCAAATTGTACATTTTGGGAGTGGAAATCTTTCTATAGAGGAAAGTTACTCTTATACTTGAAACTATATTATATGTAAGGAAAAATGAAATGGTTAATGATAGATATACCGTAGCAAGTTCTCAAATGTTGCCTATTTTCTCTAAACTATCTACAGAAGTTCTCAAAACATCACTAAAATTCTCAAAAGTTCCCCACTACTATAGTTTTCCTCAATTAGCCCTGCTACTAATTTTGTAGAGATTTATAACATTTCTTTATTTCCCTCTTTCCTTTCCCTTCCCTTTCTTTCTTAGGGAAAAAAAAAAACCTGAACTTTATCCAACATTTATTTTCCAGATTGTCTTCAGAATGCCTTTGCACTGGAAAGCATTCATCTCTACTCCTGCTCACGTTTGCCACATCTCCCTTCATACTGCATTTAGTTTTTAATCTCCACCACGTCAGAGCTTGATTAAATACAGTATCCTAGATGTTTTTAATCTTTAATTTTTCTTTTGCTTTCCATAGTTGCTCAAAAAACATGTACCACTGTGCAAAATGAAAAATACCCCCAAAAGATGTCCATATCCAAAACCCCAGAACTTGTGAATACATTGTTCCCCTACTTGTAAAACAGACTTTGTAAAGTGTGGTTAAATTAAGGATCTTGAAATGGGAAGATTATCCTGGATTATCTGCACAGGTCCAATGTGATCCCAAAAGTCTTCATAAGAAGGATGTAGGAGAATCAGAATCACAGAGAGGGGATGCAAGGAAAGGAGAAAATATCAGAGAGGAGAGATGCTATGGAGCCAGCTTTGAAAACGGAGGAAGCCAAGGAACGTAAGTAGCCCCTAGAGGCTGGGCAAGGCAAGGGAAACAAATTCTCCCCTAGAGCTTCTAGAAGGAATACAGTCTTGAGAATCCATTTCACTTTTAACACTCAGAACTGTAAGATAATAAATTCACATTGTTTTACGCCATAAGGTTGCAGTAATGTGTTTCAGCAACAACAGGAAACTAATACAGACATACATGAGCACTAGACAAATTCCTACTGACTACTTTCTCACACCCCTTTTTGCTTTTACTTATCGTAATCACATGCATATTCTTCACACATTGCTTCTTCTCACTTCTCTATCTCCCCAGTCATTCGCACTTCAAAGAACATTTTTCAGTGACTATGAAGCTTATCCAACTCTATAATTTCCTTTATATATTTACAAATGGTAAATGCTAAAAATTATTAACAAGACTAAAAATAAATTGTCAAAAAATACCATAAAATAGCAACAGTGTGTCTGTTCCATCGATTTGACAGAAATTTTCAGGACATGTGGCACACACACCATTTCCTTAAAAGGCATAATCATTAGTCATATCTTCTGATTTAGATGTGCTCCATAGAACCAGCAGTGATCCAACTGCTGATTCATTCATTGTGAAAATTGTTTACTATAATAAAATTCACACTCTTAAAGATAAACATGATGTTTATTATAGTTTACAATAATATATTCAATAATAATTGTACTAATAGTAGCATTTAAAAATAAATACTGAGTACATACTTTATGCCAGTGGTTTAAATTTTATCTGATTTAATGCTCACAANAATTGTCTGAGATAGATACTATTAGCGATTTTTATAAAAGAAGGAACTGAAGCAGACTAACTGGCCTGAAGTCATATTCACTTAAATTTTGAATGTCCTTGCTATAAAGAGGAAAATTTGATTGTCACAAGTGCTAATATGATCGTAAGCCGCTTACTTTATTTCTGAAAGACTATTAAGACGTCTGACCCTCTACCAAACTGAAAGCTGTTTGTTTAAAATTCTCATTTTTTAAAGTAATGATTTGAGCAGTATTTAACTTGTCTGAGCAGTAATTGTCTATTCTAACTATCTCTTTCATTCCTAAAGACAAGTTTGTTTTCAATTTAACAAAATATATCATGTTCTTTATTGCCAATAAATGATATTTAACAGAATGTGGTAAAGATGAAATCGACATAGCCTAGGGGAAAGGGGAGAGAAATTAATTAACTATGCTTCTTTCAAAGTAAAAATTAAAAAAAAAAAACTATTTTAAGTATTTTCTTTTAAATCACACTAGCTTGCTATTATTTTATGATTGACTTATGACACAATTTATGATTGAAGAGAAACACATCAGATTACAGAAGGTGGGGGAACCCACTGACATGCACTGTCTCCTATGGCTCCTAGTCCCACTTTGCCTGTTCACTGACATTACCTATAGTGGCTGCCAAGCAAGTGCATTTCCACAGGGAATTTGTCATCTGTTTTTGTTATTGTTTTTCCTGCTGCGTTTACTGGGTTGGCAGCCATGCTAAACACTGACGTCTAGTTATTTTTTTTTATAACTGAAAAAAAATAAGTTGTAAACTGTCAATTCTCATCCATCACTGTATTATCATGAATCACTCCAGCCATGGACCTCATCTAATCCATTCTCCAGCCTTCAGGCAGGATTATATTAAGAAAAAAAAAAAAAGCAGTCCAAGATCTATTGGATATTTAATTCATTTCAAAAGCTCTAGGGAAAGACAACTGAGATGCTTGGCATTCTTTTAACGTCATATGGCAATTTGTTTTTTTTTTTTATTATTTCATGACTTTAGTAAATATTTATTATTTTTATTAGTTTGTCAGTAGTGATAGAAATAGGATGAGAAACAGAAATTACATCTAAAAGGAGCTAATTAGCACAACTGAGGATATGACTAGGTCACTGTATGTTTTTAAACTCAAATCAGGTGACAGCTTAAAAACACTTCCTCATAGACAGCTGGGAAGGAAATGGTGGATGAATCTGAGTTGCCAATGCCAAACATGAATTAGTCTTTTTGTTGTTGTTGTTTGTTTGTTTCTTCTAATTTTTACTGGAGTACAGTTTACAATGCTTTAGTTTCTGGTGCACAGCAAAGTGAATCAGCCATACACATACACATATCCACTCTTTCTTAGATTCTTTTCCCAAATAGGTCATTGCAGAATACTGAGTAGAATTCTTTGTGCAATTCAGTAGGTCCTTACAGTATCAGTTATATATAGTAGTGTGTATTTCTCAATCCTAATCTCCCAATTTGTCCCTCCCTACCCCCTACTCCCTGGTAAGTATAAGTCTGTTCTCTACATCAGCTTTAAACATAACTATGAAAAGTACTACATAGTACAATTTATCCATGGGCTCTAATATGATAGATAAAATTTAGTCAAACTACATCAATGTCTTAAAACAAAAAAACACAAGTACCCTGACTCACTGGCCAACAAATCCTTAATCCTATAAACACTTACATATCTCTTTGTTTCTACAGGTACTGAAGTCCTATTGCCATACTATGGTTAATGTTGGAATTAAGCAATGATGTGCAGTATTATGTGGCTATACTGCCTGTAGTAGATTGGCGAGGTGGCCCCGATTCCTTATCCCCTTATCTATATCCTTTCTCATGTAATTTTCACGTCCTTCTCAGGAAGTAGATGAAGTGTGTTTCCCCATAGCTTTACTCTGAATCCAACCTTGTGACTTGCTGTGGCCAGTGAAATGTTAACAGGTAGCAAAAATGTCTGTACAATTGGGCTTATGTCCCTTGCAACTCTGATAGCTTCATAAGAAGGCCTGGATAGCTTCTGCTCCCCAGTCAAGACCACAGAGCAAGCACATGCAGAACATATATAAACAGTCCCAACTGCAGAGAATGTCTGACCAGACCGACTCCTTGAAGCAGAGCCATTTAGTCATGTCCAGCTGATCACTGCTAACCCATAAACTCATAAACTGAATGAATATCTGCAGCTGAGACTTTGTAATTTACATTGGGACACTGTAATTTACAGTTGCAATAGATACTTGATACACTGCCTTCTCATGATATCTGCTTACTACTTAAGTAGCTGAAATCCTAATATCTAATTTCATTTACTAGGTATTTGTTGAATAAATGTGAATGGATGAAATCAATATTACATGAAAATTCCAGAGTATTAGTACATGTTCTTCTGGAAGAAAATTTCTAGTTATGATTTAGCACTGATATTAGAACAATATTAAAACTTGATTTTTTTGTGATTTGCTTCTGTTATTAAAGACGATTTATATTCATGTCTGTGTTTTATAAAAATCCCATTTTTGTGTGAAAAGTCACTTCAGTCATGTTCTACCCTGTGTGACCCTATGGACTGTAGCCTGCCAGGCTTCTCTGTCCATGGGATTATCCAGGCAAGAATACTGGAGTGTGTTGCCATGCCCTTTTCAACCCAGGGATCAAACCCTTATGTCTTACATCTTCTGCGTTGGCAGGTGGGTTCTTTACCACTAGCACCACCTGGGAAGCCCCAAAATTCCATCAGAATATATAATTAGGATGCTATGTTGAAAATTGACTTGAAAAAAATTTTTGTCTTGCTGTTGTTTAGTTATCAATTTGACTTACAGTTATTTTCATTGGTTTCTTTTCATATTTGATTTTAGAATGTGCACTTTGGGTCCTGGTTAAGAAATATTTTCCTGGGCTCTCAAGGATATTGCCCTATATTATTTTCTAGAAGGTGTGTTTATTTGCTTTCACATTTTGATCAACAATTCTTCAGAAGTTGATTTTTGAGAACATTTTCAGTTAGGGGTCAAATTTAACATTTGTTTCCAAATAGCCTCCGAGCAAATTACTCAGGACTGCATGTCCCACTGCTCTGAAATGTCACTTATGCTTTAAACTGGTGTCCTTGATACACAGGTATCTAGTTTAGGATTCTCTATGCTCATCAGTGGATTTATTGGCTTCTATTTGCACTAGTAAGACTCTTAATTACTGTATATTTATGACTTGGTTTTATATCGATCCATTCAGGAAACAAGACAAATGTATTATGAAGAATTGCTACAAATAAAGGGGATGAGCAGGATTCCAAGGGTCTCAAAAGTATCAAATGTAGAAAGCAGCTACAACTTTTAGGATAAAGGAGGGTAGGAAAAAAAAGAAGACAGCGGGTAAAAAAATGTACAGCGCGAGTTGACTACTATGGGTCCTTGATGGCTGCTTCATTGAGTGCTGAGCTTATGAGTCCCCTGCACTCTAATTCACCAGCTGGCATACAGGAAAAAGAAAACACAAAATCATCCCACTACCAGACAGCAAAACACTCTCTCCAGATCTGTCCTAACAGCATCCCCTCAGGTTAATAACATCAAAGTCTGATATTAAGCCAGCAGGCAAAGGATAAATATTTATATGATCCAACTGCAGGATCAAAAAATCAGGAAACAGATGGGTGAATCTGGAGCTGAGAGACAATAAATTGGTAAGACACAGTCTTGACTGCTAGTAGGATAATTCCTACAAATTTGTTCTTATTTAAGCTCGTTTTAAACCAGACAATCCTAAAGGAAATCAATCCTGAATATTCATTGGAAGGACTGATGCTGAAGTTTCAATATTTTGGCCACCTGATGCAAAGAGCTGACTCATTAGAAAACACCCTGATACTGAGAAAGATTGAAGGCAGGAGGAGAAGGGGACAACGGAGGACGAAATGGTTGCATGGCATCACCTACTCAATGGACATAAGTTTGAGCAAGCTCTGGGAATGACGAAGGACTGAGAAGGCTGGCTAGCTGCCATCCACAGGCAAAGAGCTGGACACAACTAAGCAACTGAACAACAATAACGCTTGTTTTGGATAATTTGAACTTTCTTACTTTTATATACATTTTAAAATGTGACTACTAATGTTCAAGTAAAAACAACTTGAACTTGAATCAAGAACTATGAAAATATTGCTCAATTTGAAAATAACTGATATACTTACAAACTCAAAGCTTCTAATTAAAGAACATGATATTCCCTCCTTTACTTATCTTTGATGTCTCTCAAATTATGCAATTATAAATATACATACATTTTATACTTTTGTTATATTCTTAATTTATAATCTTTCATATTTAAAATTTGAGACTGATTTTTGTGTATAGAAATACAATTTAAAGGTGACAGTCTATTCAATCAACTTAACGGTTTACCTGAAGACTCTTGTATTCTTCCAAATTCACAGCCATGTGATTTAGAGATGAGAGGTGAACAGCAGGTCTATTCTTCCTCTCTATTTACCAATTGTCATTATATATTTTTCTTGCTTTATTGCCCTGGCTAGGAATGGTAGAATGTCAAGTATAAGTGATAACAATAGATACCCTATATCTTGTTCATTATCTTAGCTTTGAGGATTTTAAAATTAACTGTGATATCTCGTAATGGTACCTTTCACCAGATTAACCAATTTCCCTCCTACTTGATTTGCTAAAGACCTGTTTTCCCTTAACTTGATTAAGTAGCTTTCTTAGTTTATTATAATAGCCATCCCCTTTATCATTTAACTTAGTGAATTAAATGGACTTTCAAATATTAAATAAGCATTCTATTTCTGGAGAAAAGTCAGCTT
>SJYQ01000285.1:408431-425569 GCA_006410935.1 Redunca redunca
AATCCCCTTGTGTGTTATTTGTTGTTTTTCCCTTTCTGCTTTTAATATTGGTTCTTTGTATTTGATCTTTGTTAATTTGATTAATATGTGTCTTGGGGTGTTTTGCCTTGGGTTTATCCTATTTGGGACTCTCTGGGTTTCTTGGACTTGGGTGACTATTTCCTTCCCCATTTTAAGGAAGTTTTCAACTATTATCTCCTCAAGTATTTTCTCACGGCCTTTCTATCTTCTTCTTCTGGGACTCCTATGATTCAAATGTTGCAGTGTTTAACATTGTCCCAGAATTCTCTGAGGTTGTCATTTATTTTAATTCTTTTTTTCTTTTTCCCTCTCTGTTTCATTTATTTCTACCATTCTCTCTTCTACCTCACTAATCCTATCTTCTGCCTCTGTTATTTCTACTGTTGGTTCTCTCCAGAGTGCTTTTGATATAATTTATTGCATTATTCATTATATATTGACTTTTTTTTATTTCTTCTAGGTCCTTGTTAAACATTTCTTGCATCTTCTCAATCCTTGTCTCCAGGCTATTTATCTGTAACTCCAAATTCTTTATCAGGTAGATTCCCTATATCTTCCTCTTTTGTTTGGTTTGGTGGGCATTTATCCTGTTCCTTTAACTGCTGGGTATTTCTCTGCCTTTTCATTTTGTTTATATTGCTGTGTTTGGGGTGGCCTTTCCGTATTCTGGAAGTTTGTGGTTCCTCTTTATTGTGGAGGTTCCTCACTGTGGGTGGGGTTGGGCAGGTGGCTTGTCAAGGTTTCTTAGTTAGGGAAGCTTGTGTCGGTGTTCTGGTGGGTGGAGCTGGATTTCCTCTCTCTGGAGTGCAATGAAGTGTCCAGTAGTGAGTTTTGAGATGTCAGTGGGTTTGGTGTGACTTTGGGCAGCCTGTATACTGAAGCTCAGGCCTATGTTCCTGTGTTGCTGGAGAATTTGCATGGTATGTCTTTCTCTGGAACTTGTTGGACCTTGGGTGGTGCTTGGTTTCAGTGTAGGTATGGAGGTGTTTGATCGGCTCCTATCAATTAATGTTCCCTGGAGTCAGGAGTTCTCTGGTATTCTCAGGATTTGGACTTAAGCCTCCTACCTCTGGTTTTCAGTCTTATTCTTACAGTAGCCTCAAGACTTCTCCATCTATACAGCACTGATGATAAAACATCTAGGTTAATGATGAAAAGTTTCTCCACAGTCAGACACCCAGAGAGGTTCACAGAGTTACATGGGGAAGAAAAGAGGGAGGAGGGAGATAGAGGTGACCAGGAGGAGAAGAGGGGGAATCAAAAGGGGCGAGAGCAAGCTAGCCAGTAATCACTTCCCTATGTGCTCTCCACAGTCTGGATCCCTCAGAGATGTTCATGGAGTTACACAGAGAAGAGAAGAGGGAGGAGGGAGATAGAGGTGGCCAGGAGGATAAAAGGGGGAATCAAAAGGAGAGAAAGAGATACAGCCAGTAATCAGTTCCCCAGGTGTTCCCCACAACCTGGAATGCACAAAGAGATTCACAGAGTTGGGTAGAGAAGAGAATGGGGAGGGAGGAGATAGAGGCAACTTGGTAAAGAAAAAGGAGAGTCCAAAGGGGGAGAGAGCAGTCCAGCCAGTAATCTTGCTCCCAAGTAAAAATGGGTACTGAAGATTGGGTTCTTAAAGGTACAAAATTGATAATAAATACCAAAAACCAAAGATTAAAAACCTAGAGTAGAGGTTAGATTATCAAAAATACAATATTAAAGAAAAAAAACTCACAAAAATTATATATATATGAAGTTTGCTTTAAAAATAGGGTCTTTTTTTTTCTTTGCAAAGTAATAGTAGGTTGTAAAAATGAAAATCAAAGGAGTAATAGAGGACTTAAATTTTTTTAATTAAAAAATGATAATAGTAAGAATATATCTAGGACTTTCACTGGTGTTATTGTGGACAGTGTGGGGTCAGTTCATTTTCAGGTAGTTCCTTGATCCGACTTACACTTCTCAAGATCTATAGGCCCCTTCCTATGTGGTCAGTGCTAACTGCAAGGTTTTAATCTATTGCACCTGTCACTTCCAAAGCAGTTGCCTCTGTTTATTTTAGCTTCTTCTGTTTGCTGGTCTCTTCAGTGTCTAATTTCTGCCCTGACACAAGGGGGCGGTGGTGGACCCCTTTTTAGGCTCATTTGTTCAATTGTGCTGTGGGGAGGGAGGAACACTGCAAACAAATATCACTGGCGTCTGTGGGGAGTGCTCCCAGTGTCTCGGCCACACTGGGTTTGCCCCTGCTCACAGAGTGTGTGCTTTCCCAGTCTACACTGCTCAGGCTCTAGGTTGCTCTGCTGGGAACTGAGGTGGGCCCTGGGTTGTATGCACTTCCTAGGTCTAAGCCTCTCAGGTTCAGGTACTCAGGTACTCCTCAAAGGCAGACTCAGTTGGGCCTGCGTTTTGTGCCCTTCCCTAGTCCGAGCAGCTCAGGTGACCAGGTGCTTGGCGAGCACGGTTGTCCCTGGTTGGGGCTGCGATTTATCACCTTCCCCCATCCCTTCTGCTTGGTTTTCTGGGTGTACAATGGGTGCGCCTTCTCAGATGTGCTATGTGTCTCTTCTGCAGAGCTGATCTCTGGCTGTGACCCTCCTGGAGGATGTCGACCACCCAGAATCCCAAGGAGTCTTGGTTAGCAATGAAGCCTGCTTTCAGTTTGGTAAATGATACCTCTCTGGGGCCACGATTGCCCCCTTCTGTCTCTGGCTGCCCCCACCTGCCTGTTTCCGGCAGGGGATAGCTGGTCCACAGCCAGCTAGCTCTGCTTAGTCCTTTGTTCTGTTGAGTGGGCCTAGTGGTGTCTTAGGTTAGGGCTTTCCAAGGGATAGCTATCCCACAGTGTGGGTTGCTATCTCTAGTTAGTTCCCTCAGATTGCCCTCTGGGGATTCAGGCCCAGTCCTTACCCTAAGCAATGCAGCCCGCGCCTCCCTGTCCAGTCCCCACTTGCTAGTGGTGGATGCAAGCGTCTGTGCTGCTTCTCTGCTGGGAGTTGCCTTTAGGCACATAATCTGTGGGTTTTAATTTTTTTTCCTCCCAGTTATGCTGCCTTCTGAGGTTCCAAGGCTCACCACAGATTCGCCGGTGAGAGTGTTTCCTGGTGTTTGGAAACTTCTTTTTTAAGGCTCCCTTCCTGGGAGGGATCTCTGTCCTTACCTCTTTTGTCTCTCTTTTTGTCTTTTATATTTTTTCCTACCTCCTTTAGAATACAATGGGATGGCTTTCTGGGTGCCTGATATCCTCTGCCAGCACTTAGAAGTTATTTTGTGGAATTTGCTCAGTGATCAAATGTTCTTTTGTGGGGGAGAAAGTGGTCTCCCTGTCCTATTTCTCCACCATCTTAGAATCACCCCCTCCTCATTTCTTATTATTCCTCACTGAATACTTGTCTGGTGGTATCCTCTGATAGTCCAGTTTCAAGTGTGAACAATGAGTTAGCAGCTGGACTTGATATGTGGCATATTAGGCTGGTTTCAAATTCAAAGCTGATACCACCATGTTAGCCTTTCTGAAAATGGAGTGGGGCATTCTTCATGTTCTCCAAACACTATTCTGTTATATCCCAGTGCAGGTGTGATCTTGACAAGGTTTCCTTGTCCTTGGCCAGACTCCTTATGAAGAAAGAGAAGGAGAGAGGGAAAGAGGGAGGGAAAAGGAAGCTGCCTGCCAGCTGTCTTTTTTCTTTCCTTCATTCTTGCCTCTCTGTTTCCCTCCAGTAAATACTTAGAAGGCACATATAATGCGTATTATTTCAAATAATAATTGAATAATACTATTTGAATATCCATAATAATGTCTCTAAATTACACTTATTAAACATGTACAATGCACTCAATATTATTAATGTAGTGCAATCATTACATTCATAGTCATTAAGTTCAGAAATGTATATAAAACATGTGCTTATGATGCCAGCTGAGTATTTCAAGATGTATTTAGGCTCATGGAAATATCTTCCATATATTTTTCTGCAATGCTAAGAAAACTGTTGTTGTTCTAGAAGACTAAATTTCATACAACTCTGCAGGCTGAATCATGAAATCAGCTATCAATGAGAAGATGCAGCATCTGATTGTGATTTAAGGTCTTACTAGACCTGAGAAAGGTCCCTAGGTTTCAGCAATGTAAGATGATGAGGATTCCACAGTGAAAGGAAAGTCTGAAAATCATCCAGATTTTACATCACACAGATGATACCTTTATAATTTGAGATGTGTGTGAAGGACTGGTAGAAAAAAATTCTGTCTAGAAAGTTGACCAATATTCTCAAGTCTGATATTGCTTCAATCTGAAGTCAATAAACCAATAGTTCAGTCCACTGAACTACAGAAGCCTCTTCACTCATGGTCTCCAATCAAGTTGTAAACAAGTCTACCTTAATTAATTGGGCATCTATGAACAAAATCTTTCTGTTATCTACTTTTCTATCAGAACTTCAAGAGAAATATTTGGCAAGGTATCACAAGAAACATTGGGAAGATATTTTTTAAAAAACTTGGAAACTTAGATTAATAGTTCATATATCAATGTCGGAAAATTATAGATATATTAGATAATATATAAAAAGAAAAATATAAAAAGCAAAAATAAAAGAAAAATAACATTGTTGCAGAGAATTCAGTAAGTGATACAATTGCTATGTTGAGAAGAGGATATTAAGGAACATATCATGTTCAGGGAACAGTGATATTGTCAAGACAGTTATTGAAGGTAGCTGGACTTCCTAGGTTCATTGCTCATGGAGGCCTCAAGTTCAGTATACATAAAATTGAATTCAGTATCTTTAATATCTGGCTTTCCTTTCAAAACACACACACACACACACACACACACACACAACTAAAAGGGAAATACACTGTGTGGTTCATTCTCTTTATATTTTAATCATGGTGCAACTCCCATGATCCATTTTCCCAGGCCAGGAGCTTGAAGAGTCTCTTAAATTTTTGTCCCTCTGTTAACATCTGAACTTAATCAAGATACACTGACTCCCCTCTCCACCCTTTGGCACTGATGGTTTTTGCTTCAGATTCTAAGTCCTGGTCCAGATTATGATTTTAATACTGCAACAGACCTCCTTCCCCCTCTCCCTCTCCCTCTCCATCTCTCCCTCCACTGTAGTCCCATCAATAAATTTATCAAACTTTTGCAGAATAATTCTTTTAAAATATCAAATGGATGATGTCATTTCCTCTTTAATAGCTTTTATTTCTATTAGGATAAAATGAAAACTTATCAAGGCATGTAACACCCCTTTGAAATGAACCCTTTCTTTCTCTAAACACAAAATGTGCCTCAGCGTTTAGCCATGATAATTTAATAAAGTTTCTCAAGTGTATCATAGTCTTGAATACTTCCATAACTTTTCTCAACCTGGAATCACCTTACTCCCTTNCACCTTACTCCCTTTTCACCTAGTCATCTACTTGAATAGAAGGAAAAAGATGTTTCATGATACCATCTCTTGACTAAACAAGTATTCGTTTAGCACTTTGTAAAATAGTAATCAAATTGATTATAAATGTTAATTTCCAGTGCCCGTATTACATATAGAATAAAAAGACTACTAAGACATGGTGCTTAATTTCAAGGAGCTTGTATTCATTTGGAAGAAATGTTAAAACAGCTAAAGAAATAGTGTATCTATAAGGAGAAAGAATGTCTTTATTATTGGTGCTTTCTGTACCAATTTTTATGAAGCCTAACTTCTAAATCTCTTAAAAGCCACCTTTCCTTCAACAAGGCTGTGTCAATATCCTCTCAAGTGACCACCCAAACTTATCTCATGTCCCTTTAATGCATTATCAACATTGCTGGCAGACTGATGTTTCTAAAATATGGATTGGATTCTATAACTTTCCAGCTTAAAAGCTTTCAGTGGCACCATGTCGTCCATGGGATAAAATTCAACCTTGGTGACACTGCCTTCATGGCCTATTAAAATCTGACTCTACCTTTCATGGTTTATCTCCTGCAAATCCTATTCAGTTCGAGCAACAAATCTTATCATTCTTTGAACCTACCCTGGCTTCTAACATCTCTTGCTTCTGCATGCTATTCTTTTTTCTTAACTACCATTCCCACTTAGAGAATCAATACTAACAAACTACATTTTCCTCTCAAGGTTTCTTTGACTTTCCTCTCCCTGATGTCATTACTTTTAAACATAAATACCGACTAAAGATTCATGCAATAGCACTGCTATACTGTATTTTAATTTTAGAACAAATACATTCTTCTCTATTACACTGGAGATTCCTCAAATACACAGACTATGTTTATTCATCTTTGTGCTTCCTAGGGCTAGATGCACAATAGTTTATAACGGATTAATACATGTTTAGTAAATGAATTCATTCTTTTAATTATTTAAAATGAATTATACACATATTCATATACACATATTCTTTCACATATATTGGTTTTTTATACTGAAATGTATTTTTCATCCATATTACACACACACAAATATGTATTATACATACAAATGAGTGCACTGTATGTATGTGCCTAGCTTAAACAAGAATGCTCACGTATTCACCATCAGGAAATGGGTACTTTGGTTTTAAAATGTTATCTGGCATGCCATGTTGTCAGTGTGATACTCTGCAAACCCTTGGAAGATATCCGTACTGGCAAAGGCACTGGGGTAGGAAGAATAAATGCATATCCAGAATGGAAGTCAGTTTCAACAAGGATGAACTATTGTCTCCAAACAGTTTGGAAAATTTGGTATAATCAGTCTAGGGCCGACTGGCTGATGGGTCCCACTGGTTGACTTTGCTCTACTGGGTGTTCCATGTTCCTCTCAGATAATGGCAGGTTGACCATTCAGCAGTGGCGGTAGCTAGATCTGACACACAGAGAGAGAAGCCCTGCTGCTGGACTATTTTCTTCATGGGCTCATTGCTAGAAAAATGGGGTGGCTAAGATCAAATTCTGACTAATTCCCTTAAGAGGGATCTTATTGCTCCTGTTGTTATGGGCCTCCTCTAGGTTGAATGCTCATTAGCAGGTAGTAATGCAACAAACAGATTTCTCATGCTTTTTGTCCATACCCATTCTCCATCCACGTGCCTCTTCTGAAAAGCTTTCATGGTTTCCTCAATGCATCCCCATCTTACTCTTTGCAGGTCCCTGACCAACCAGCTCTGCCATTTGTGAATGCTCAAGTATCTTTTACGTAAAAGCAGAGCATAGCCAATTACATACTGCTCACAGCTATTCACAATGGAAGAATTTCTTCCTCATGTTGTGGTTAGGGCCATCGTTAAGTTTGTGGTATGGCAGAAGTTCAGTCTGCTTTGCAGCAACACATCAAGTTAGTCTCCTCACTAAGGAAATCCCCATGAAGCCACAGCTATGAACTAAGGGAGAAGCACTGCTTCTAGAGAGCAAGTAAAACAATTTACACTTCATGTAAATTACTGTTGATTCTAACCCTGCTAAAGCCCAAATCTAAATACACCATTTCAAATAAATGATACCGCACTCATTTTATGTCATTGGTGGAGATTTGCTCTGGGTGTGGTGTCAACAGATGTTCTGTCAGTAAGCATTCGATTTCTACTGGATTTTGTGGCAAATAAGGATCTGATTTTTAGAGAGCATATGGTCCTCTGGTGCAAATGCCATGACCTTGACATACATGCAACACCTTTATCTAACCTTGCTACACCTCAGAAACACCACTGAATGTAAGTGTCATGTAGCCCAAGCAGTAGATGAGTTGGGTCTGCACTAGAATAGTAGGTCCAAGTGACACAGAACCCACTAGGTCCTGTGACTCTGTGTTAATGGTAGGATGTGGTAGGAACAATAATGTGTTCTTTATTCCAGAAAGTCAATTCTCTTTGAGGTGGTAGGCCTGGAATTTTCTAGGAGTATGTTTACCACTTCTGGGATGCTTGTAACTTAGCAGGGCATCTAGGAAACTTGAATACCAGATACAGTTAGCATGATACACTTAATCTTATGAAGCACTGTGATGCTCCCTAAAATCATGAGATGCCCAAGGCCTCAGGAGAGCATAATGTAGTAGCAGCAAGAGAATTACTATAGCCCTGGTACAAAACTGTGAATGAATATTGATCCCCTTCCCTCAACAAAATGTGTTACTTTGATACTCTATTGATAGAGACTGAAGAAAATGCATCTTCCACGTTAATAGTGATATCCAAGTACCAGCAATTGTGTTCTTTTCTAGAAATACATCCAACAAAACAGTTTAAAATGTGGCATCATTGCTTTGGTTTGTAGTAATCCACCATCACTTATCATGTTAATGGTTTATCTGACTTTCAATGGGGTCACAGAGGTGAACAGATGGAAGATGCTGGTGCATTTCTTTGTTCTTTTCTTTCTACAAGAACTTTCCCTCAACAGGTCAAGAATGAATGAGAGTCTAAATATATGAGTCCTAACTAGCCCTAGGACAGGAGTTTGGGAAGGGCTTGCACATATTGCTATATTTAAAATGGGTAACCAACAAGGACCAGCTGCATAGCAGAGGGAACTCTGGTCAATGTTATGCGGCAGCCTGGATGCTAGGAGAGTTTGGGGAGAGTGGAAACATGTATATATATGGCTGAGTCCCTTCTCTATTCACTTGAAACTATCACAACATTGTTAATCAGCTATATTCCAATATAAATAAAAAGTTAAAAAATAAATGTATCAATCCTAGTGTTGCATTTTTGAAGAATATATTATAACTTTCATAAAATACACTTTATTAACTTTACATATGCTCCTTTATAAAAATCATTTGTTTAACTTTTAAATAGCTATACTGAAGTGTAATTTATGCACAATAAAATTTACCCACCTTAAGTGTGCAATACAATGACTTTTTTTTTGGTAAATTAAAAGAGATTTCCATGGAATTAGTGTTCTCATTGCCAGGCCCAGCAAACACTAATCTACACTAGCCTTTGTAGATTTGCTTTTTATATGTAATTAATGTAATTATTCACATGATTTTACACCAAGGATTTCTTACTGTAGTGAAGACTTTCTAAATGTAGACTCATAAGTTTAAACATCCATATAAGTCTCTCATTTTGTCCATCAAGTATAGACTGAGTATCAGGACTCTGGAGAAACTTCTAGGATGCAGAAGTACTATAAAAGGTCTCATTATATGAATTAAACTCAGTAAGAGTTCTCACAATGTAGATCACAGCTTGACACCTCAGAACTGTGCTTTAGAGAGTTTACCATGTGCTTGTTTTTGTCACTAGTTATATACTATGTTGCTTTGATAATGAGTGCTAAACTCAGAAGTACTCAACTGTTATTTTCTTCCCCATCGATTTTTTAATCTCAAGGTGACCCAGCCTGATGTATGCCTACACCAGTTATACAAGGTTTCCAATATATCCTAGCAGGCAATACTAAAGGTAATAAAAGTTGCAAGTCATCTATCTAAAACTACCTGGATAATGAAAGCTCATTTCAGGGAGCTGAATAGATAAGGTATTGATTCTGGTGAAAGACAATGTATGCTCAACTCATGGTCTGGTAATAGAGGGAATGGAATTAGAGAGGCTGGCTGTCACCACAAATAACCTGAATCTCCTCATGAACCAAGTTGGTTTCTAAATGGGTAAAAGTTTCAACTTAGAGAAACTTAAGAAAATATAGCACTTCCAAGGAAAGCAGAATGAATGTGGAAGAGTATTTCATTATTTAATTACAATCCAGATACCTGATGTAGCTCTTCAATTAAGATTAACCCAAATTACTATTCCACATCACATACTACACTGACGAAACTTCTATTTCTGCATTATTTTGTTAAAGTGGAGTTGGGCTATTTTTAGTGTCTTATGTCCCCAGGCATTGTTCTAAGATAGAGACCCGGTATTGAATAATGAATGCAATAGGAAAAACACCCAAGTTTATAGAACTTATATTCAAGTGGAAGAGGCAAAAAAAAAAAAAAAGCCAAATAAACACCTAAACGTAAAATTTCTAGTAGTAAACAAAAAAATCCTACAGAGGAAAATTAATAGTGTAGGGTTAAGAGTTTTAGGAAAGTAGGGACACTATTTGGGGTAGGGATGTCAGGGGGACTGTATGAAGATGATATTTGAGCAGAAAATTAAGCGAGGTGAAATACAACCATATGAATATCTGGGCATGAGATTTCTAACCTCAGGGGAAGTCCAGATTTTCCAGGGGAAATCTTCAGGAGAAAATGTAATGAGCACATTTTGTGGAGGAGGAAAGGGTAAATCCAGGAAACCCCAACAACAACAACAACAAAAATGAAAAGTCAGACTTGAGGACAGAGTTACCCAGGTCAACTCGGTCCTTATGGGGAACCTTGATAAGAACAATGAATGTTGTCCAAACTATGACTGAAACACCAAGCAGAGATTTTTGAGTAGAAAAACGATAGTCATTTAAAAAAGAAAAAATCTAGCTATGGACAGGAGTTGGAAAAAAAGAAATGAGAGACTACTTGGTACAGTAGTCTATTACTATTGGAATAGTAGTAGACTATTTCAAAAAGAAATGGCTTGGATTATAATTTCAGTGACTACAGTTGAGATAATACATTGTATTTACTGAATAACTCAAAAATATAAAGAATTTCCTTATGTATTATATATAATATTTGAGAGAAGAGTAAAAAATGATTACAATAATTTAACATGAGCAACATGCTCTGGCAGTCCCATATACTTCAAAAAGACTAGGCAATGAAAAGATTCATGGAGATGATGTGGGAACCAAAACTCTGGACTTGGATATGTTAGGTCTCCAATGCATATTAGACAATCAGAGAAAATACATGTATTAGAAAATGGGATAGTCAGAAGACAGTGAGAGAAAGCATGTTTCTAAAAATAAATGTTTGTGTATCATCAGTATAGAGAGGATTTTTAGAAACACAGGTTCTGGATAAAATCACCAAACAGGAGAAAAAAAAAAGTACATGGAACTTTGGGACATCAAAGAGGAAGACAAGAAGCAAAAGCAGTATGGATCCCTAGAGGTGATCACTACCAGAAGCTAAGAAACAAAACTGTCTTAAGAATGAGAGAGAGAGAGATCAAAAATGTTAACTGCTCTGAAAGTTCCATTAAATAAGAACTGAATTTTAATAAATTAAGTGCTATCTAAGTGAGGCAACACAGAAGTTTATTTCTCATCCACCAAGAAATTATATGTACATTAGCAGAGGGCAGAAACAGTGAGGGTTTGCTCCATGCAGTTATTTGCATACCAGGCTCCTTCTAGCTCCAGAAAAATAATTGTAGAAGTCAGTCTCTACAACAGTCTATTTTTGGCAAGCTGGCAAGAAAGGAGCTACAGATAAATATCCCTACCCGGCCTCTGACCTTCCTAACATGTCTTGTTGATCCTTCCATTGATTAAATTCAACTGGAAGAAAAGAGTCAAGGAAGGCACTGATGTAGTTCATACATGTAAGAAATGTGGAAGTGCCTGAGAATATATTGATGGGGAAAACATAAGATATTAATACATCACTGCTTTAATTGCTAGAAATACGTAAGAAATGTTGATACATGACTATTTGTTTCCCTTTTTATGAACATCTTGGATATTCTTACATGCAACATCGATACATTAGAGTCAACTTTTCAATGTGCACATACAAAAAGTTGTGATATCTTTATAATTGGAGTTACTTTATATTTATAGATTAATTCATGACTAATTGATACTTTAAGATACTGAGCCTTCACATCCAAGGACTTTACTTCATTATTATTAGGTCCTTTTTTATGGCATGTGACAATATTTTATAATTTCCTATTTAGAAGTGTTGCACAATCGTTCTTAAGATTACTTTCTATATATCTTATAGACTTGTTTTGCTTTTGAGTGGAGTATTTTTCAAACTATTTCTTCCAGTTGGTTATTATTGATATATAGCAATACTATGGCTTTCATATATTTCTCACGTTTAACAGAATGGTGTTATCAGTGAGCCCTTTTTATGTATTTTATCCTTTCTTTCAAAATACTTTTGCCAAAATAAGCCTGCCTGGCACTAGTAAAATGTTTTTGTTTTATATTTTCTCCTATAAGTTAACTTGAACAAGCTTTCTTTGTTCCACTTTCATTTTGCATGTCTATGTCCTCTCTGACTTAGAGCTGTACATTTAGTTTATGTATATTTTATGATGTTAGTGAAGTGAGTGAAATTCACTCAGTCACGTCTGGCTCTTTGCAACCCCATCGACCATACAGCCCATGAAGTTCTCCAGGCCAGAATACTGGAGTGGGTAGTCATTCCCTTATCCAGGGGATCTTTCCAACCCAGGGATCAAATCCAGACCTCCTATATTCCAGGCAGATTCTTTACC
This sequence comes from Redunca redunca, assembly GCA_006410935.1. Taxonomy (NCBI): domain Eukaryota; kingdom Metazoa; phylum Chordata; class Mammalia; order Artiodactyla; family Bovidae; genus Redunca; species Redunca redunca. The sequence goes on from SJYQ01000285.1 coordinate 420,786, forward strand.
AGCTGAGCCACCAGGGAAGCCCAGGAATACTGGAGTGGGTGGCCTACCTTTTCTCCAGTGGATCTTCCTGACCCAGGAATCAAACCAGGGTCTCCTTCACTGCAGACAGGTTCTTTATGAGCTGAGCTATCAAGGAAGCCCTTTATGAGGTTAAGCAAGTTTTAACTGATTGTTTACTAAGTGCTTCTTTTGTCTGTGTCAATGAATAAGTGTTAAATTTTAAAGTGAGGATTTCAGTCTAAGACATTTTTTTTCTTTATAGTTTGACGTGGTAAATATTCCCACAGATTTGAATTATGTATTTATTTATTTTATATTCTTTTTCTTAGTTGTCTGCTAAATTATTTTCATGAAATTACTTGTAATTTTCTAATTACCAATGTTATATTTTGAAGCTCTGCAGCTTTACCTGATCTTTGCATTGTTAATATAATCACCAGCATGAATATCTAAGCTTCTTGTTAATTTTTATGAAGAAATGTAGAATTGGTAAAATATTCAAACTGTCACTTTCATTAGTGGACATGATCATATTCAGGCATATCTAATTTTCATTAAAAATAGAAAATAATAAAAAATGGATATATCCTTAAATGCACTTTTTCTCAATTTTCCTCATTCCCTCCTTCATTTGATCTGGTAAACTTTTACATCCTACTCTTTCTCACTACTTTCTTTTCTGTTTATTTTTTAAACGGCACTTGTATTTATGTTGCTTCAGTGATTACTCTTAATTAAATTATGTATGTGTATTTATAGGTATACAATAAATGCAATTAAATTAATATTATACATTAAAGTCTCAGTCTCTGGGTCTGGATTTGTCAGAGGTATCAATATGAATTCTTATTATGTTATTTGGAAGTGTTAACCCATATACAGATAGCTAAAGAAACAGATATAAATGTGTACCTATGCATGGGTTACTACGTATGTTCCCTAGTTCTCCCCACTAGGAGGAATGACATTATTTATAGGCCCTATGGGACAACCAATAACAAAATCACAGTTTCTATATCCCATTTACCAGTAAAAAGAGCCAGAGCTCATTGGAGAAGCAGTTAACTCCAGAGCTTGGGCAGGGAAAATACAATATGAGCTTGGGGTATGGGATGGCAGAAGGACACTCCCAGTTTATGTTTTCATACAGCTAAAACACTGAAGAAAAAATGTAATTAATTTTTTAATTACTATGTAACCCAAAGTTTTGAGGTATTTTATGAAAGTTGAAAAAAAGATGAAACTGGTTAACTTCTACAGGGTACATAAAAGTTTCCAGAACATTACAATGCAGCTGTGTAACAATCATGCTAATCAACTGTCTCATGTTTACTACTCATGTGTGGCTACCTGTTTTATCAATCGATTCCTTGACTCTCTTCAGTCTAATTATAATGGTGGTCTTAAAATTTCTGGAAATGAGAGTCCTCTTTTAGTCCCTACAGCCTCATGCTCATTATGTAGCCTCTCTAACCACTTGACTTAAGTTCCACTGTGCTTAGAAGAGGGCCTTCAGCAAGACAGCCATATGTTGAACATGCTGATTTCACATTATGTCATTAATGATCCTTTTTCATTTATCATAATGCTCCAATACCCCTTCTTTCTTTTTGAAATTGAGCTGCTAAAACCTTGAATGATTTTCAAGCCCAAATGTAATGTTATAAAAATACTAACACAAGGCAACAATGGAGTGTTGGGAGGGAAAAGGTGAGGGGAGAGTTGGGAAAAGGCCTAAGGAATTTGACAAAAAAAAAAGGTAAGTTATAGGACACCATGAGACAGCCTAATGAGATAAGTTGATAGCACCTGGACTGTATCTGTAAGAAACCAATAAGGCCATTTGTGTAAAATTATCACACAGAAATGTTTCCCCGTCATTATAACGCCCTCCTTGCTTGTCCGTGTTTCTAAACTTTCACCACTGACTCCCAATTTTTTCTTTTTCTTCCAGAATAACTGGTAATGGAGGACAATAACATAAGCTTTCAGAAGTATGAGGTTTATCACACTGGTCAGAATTGTCATCACTAAAAAGTCTACAAATAAAAAATGCTGGAGAGGGTGGAAGAAAGGTAAATCCTCTTACACTACTAGTGGGAATGTAGATTAAGGCAGCCACTACAGAGAATGGTATGGAGGTTCCTTATAGAACTAAAAATAGAGTTACCATATGATTCAGTGATCCCACTCCTGGGAATATTTCCTGAGAAAACTGTAATTCAAAAAAAAATACATGCACCTCAGTGTTCATAGGAGCACTGTTTACATGAGCCAAGACACAGAAGCAAACTAAATATACACTGACAGATTAATGGATTAAGAAGTGATATATGTATACAATGTAATATTACTCAATCATAAGAAAGAATGAAATAATACCATTTAGACTATCATGGATGGACCCAGAGATTACCATACCAAGTGAAGCAAGTCAAAGACAAACATCATGAGATTGCTTATACATGGAATCTAAAACAATGATACAAATGAATTTATTTACAAAATAGCAACAGACTCATACAGATCTCCCTCCTGGCTCAGATGGTAAAGAATCCACCTGCAATGTGGGAGACTTGGGTTTGATCCTTGGGTTGAGAAGATCCCTTGAAGGAGGGCATGGCAACCCACTTCAGTGTTCTTACCTGGAGAATCCCATGCTCAGAGGAGCCTGGCAGGATACAGTGTGTGCGGTCCCAAAGAGTCAGGCTCGACTGAGCAACTAGGCACAATAGACTCACACAGAAAACAAACTTATGGTTACCAAAGGGAAAAGGGGAGGACGGGTGAATTAAGAGTTGGGGATTAAAATATACATGCTTATAGATAGATAGATAGACACAAACAAGTACTTACTGTATAGCACATGGAAATATACTCAGTATCTTATAATAACCTATAATGGAAAATAATCCAAAATAGAATACATACATACACATACACACACACACACACACATGCATATAACCCTGGGGAAGGAAATGACACCCCACTCCAGTATTCTTGCCTTGGAAATCCATAGTTAGAGGAGCCTGGCGGGATACAGTCCATGAGGTCACAAAGAGTTGGAATGACTGAGTGACTGAGCACATACATGTATAACTGTACCACTTTGCTGTAACCTGAAACTAATACATTACAAACCAAGTATATTCCAATAAAAACTTTTTTTTGAAATATGAAGTTTAACATGATTTAGAATAAGCGTGCTTATTATTAATCACTTTTTGGTCTTTTGGCTAAAATCATGTGTTTAGTTCAGTTCAGTTGCTCAGTCATGTTCAACTCTTTGTGACCCCATGAACTGCAGCATGCCAGGCTTCCCTGTCTATCACCAACTCCCAGAGCCTACTCAAACTCATGCCCATTGAGTTGGCAATGCCATCCAACCATCTCATCCTCTGTCATCACCTTCTCCTCCTGCCTTCAATCTTTCCCAACATCAGGGTCTTTTCAAATGAGTCAGCTCTTCGCATCAGGTGGCCAAAATATTGGAGTTTCAGCTTCAGCATCAGTCCTTCCAATGAATATTCAGGACTGATTTCCTTTAGGATTGACTGGCTGGATCTCCAGATCATGTATAGAATATTTATTAAAAATGTTTAATTAACTCCTAATATTTATTTACACAATAAAATATGATTACAACATTATCTTCAGAGAACTTAACTTTCATTAAGTGTAGAAAGATGCACTTAGAACGATATAATCTATTTAAAAATCATAAACACAGATGAAAGTGTTAACAAGATACGAGGGAAGGATTCAAGAAGAAAAATGCACTTAAAGTCAGCCTCTAAAGGTATGAAAGTCTCTGTTATGGGATAAGTGGAATTTATTGCTCCTATTAAAATTGACACTGAGGTAGAGACAGAGACCAAGATTTGGTTTTCTTAATAGAAAGAAACTCAGAAAGATGTATTATGCCCTTCTGTTTGAAAGAATTTAGTGGAGGTGCTAATCATTAGTGTGTAATTCATTTGTAATACCAAGTTAAAAACGAACATGCCCAGTCTCTTCAGTCATGTCCAACTCTTTGAGACCTCACAGACTGTAGTCCGGCAGGCTCCTCTGTCCATGGGATTCTCCAGGTAAGAACATTGGAGTAGGCTGTCATGCCCTTCTGCAGGGGACTGTCCCAACCCAGGGATCAAACCCTGGTATCCCACATTGCAAGTGACTCTTTACTCTCTGAGCCACCAGGGAAGCCCATTATCTAACAGGAGTGGTTAGCAAATCCAACTAGTTTCTGAAACTCTGGTATTTTAGTTTTGGTTCAAGTCTAAGGTCAAAACTTAAGGATACCCAGGACATGTAGACTATACACAGGGAACACGTTAGGCAGAATCCCTGTCTGAAAAAGTGGAATGCTTTTAAATTCAAATTAATTCCGTGGTTGCAGCAAGGAGTGTTTAAAATAATTTAATTGATTTTTTTCATTTGTTTGTAGGTCAGCATAGTATGTCAAGAGCCTGTCTAACCTACATATGATTTCTGCACAACTGTTCCAAAGTTGGAAATGTCTTCCTCGGGAAATTCAGCAAAACTGGTTAGCAATTAAATAATTCATCCAGGAAATATCTACATAATCCTTCTGAACATAAGAACTGTTACAAAATAGAAACAACCCAAATAACTCACTAAATAAAAATCATAGAAAAATGAGGCAGTCTGTAACTTCATATAGTCATGGTATTTTGTGCTGTCAAGAATCAAAGGTATTTAATGAATAAATATGTCAACTATTTGACTTGCTTTTGCATCTAAATTGCAACATGAATAAA
>SJYQ01000285.1:433724-446397 GCA_006410935.1 Redunca redunca
TGGCATACCCAAAGCATCCTTGTGACACAAAACATATTTCTTTTCAGATTAATTAAGACTAGTAACCAAGCTATTGATCAGAATGCCTCCTGGCTGATTCATGAGGTTGGTTACATTTAAACAGCTATTGTTAACTAATATGACAGCCAAAACCAAAAGAGTAGATTAAACTAGCATGTAACTGATGCTGGGAGGGATTGGGGGCAGGAGAAGGGAAGGACAGAGGATGAGATAGCTGGATGGCATCATCGACTCAATGGACGTGAGTCTGAGTAAACTCCAGGAGTTGGTGATGGACAGGGAGGCCTGGCATGCTGTGATTCATGGGGGTTGCAAAGAATCGGACAGGACTGAGTGACTGAACTGAACTGATGTTTATTTACTTGTCTAAAGTTTCATATCCTACAGTTTGTTTAGTATTGGAGGTTAGATAACTGTAGGTATCTTGGTAATATTTCTAGAAAATTTTCATTGAGTTATAATTAATTGGATCTAGAACAATATTCCAAGTCAAATAGTTTTTAAATGTTGTGAATATATGCAGAAGAAAGTCTGGCATTTAAAAACATAACATAATGGCCTAAATTCTAAAATATGTAAGCCTCCAAGGAAAGGTACTTTCTTGTGAATTTTGCACAAAAAACAGCTTGTACTAAAATTTAAAACACTTTTTTCCCTCACAAGCATACATTAGTCATTTTCTGTGTTTTGCTACCAAAGTAGAATAATTTTAGACATTCCTGACATTAAAGAGAAGACCTATAGGTCTTCCCATTCCCCTCACTCCCAGGTGTTTTTACTCAGTGAGAAAACATATAGTTAAAAACATTCAGAAGTCTCTGGATCCCTTAGCAGAATCCAGAAGTGTCAGGCATGAAGCCATTACTCAAAAAACACCAACAGGGATCTCAGACTCACTGGCTTCCAAATCTCACCCGATCCCTAAAGCCATTTTCCATCCAAATGGAACAAGAGGTCATGATCTCTGCTCACAGAAACCCCAGATATCTCCATTTACCCCAACGGTGGAGTCCAATATCATGAATTAAATTTTAATCCACTGTAACATTCAAAATCACGAAAAGCAGCAGCGGTAGCACGCAGGAATATGGGGCTTTCAGGATGATAAAAAACGTGGATGCCGAAATTCGAGAAAAGCCACCTTCACTAGAAAACAAATCATTTTCTTCCACTTCCGGGAGACCTAAGATGGGGACGAAACCAAATGGCCACAGGAGAGGGACCGTGATCAGCTGGCACTGGGAGGTACTCGTGCCACTCACCTTCTGCCCTCCGGCTCCAGGGGCAGGGTGTCTCAGTTCTGCAGCGTCCCATGCTGCTGCCCCGGCTCTGCCACAACTCCTGAAGGCAGCGCAGCGGGCTGGGGACCGAAGAGAGCCAGAACCCTGCTGTTTGCAAGCATCTCAGCTCACCGTGGGGATTTGCCACGAGCGCCCCACGTGGAGGCTACAGGAGGGACGCTGGGCGTGGCCACACCGGTGGTTTGAGATTTTGTGCCTTGTTAAAACAGAAGCACGTGGAGTCCACGTTGCGTCTTGTAACCTCCCCCAGACCTTTGCTTTCTCTGCGTGTTTTCTTTTCATGGCTGCCTGTCTGTTGCTTCTAATCAGGTCCTTTGTTTCCATCTTGCTGCTCTTCTCCGTCCAAACAATATTGGAGCTTTAAGGGATGGCTGGCTTTTTGGGGGATTTGAGACAGTGAGCTTTGACACTGTTGCTTTACTCTGCAGCTGCTCTTACCAGCCTTGCATCCAGGGGCAGTATCGCCTGATCTTAGAGATAGGGAAACAAAGATTCCACTGTTACATGATTTGCCCAAATTCACGTTTCATTAAAAAGTTAGCCCCTTTATGACAATCAAATGATTATGTTTAAGTGTAGTTTATGGAATATACAAGTAGAGAACAGTGCAATAAAACAAAATCATAATGGAATAGAATGGATTGGAAACTCTAGGTCAGCCTGTTGTGTGAGTGTGTGTCCCTAGTGTTTGATGAGAAATATTTCATAAGGCTTGCCAATGATAAATTTGGGTTTTGTTCAAATTTCGGAGCTCATAAAAGTTAACATCTGTCTTCTATGAGTCAGCACTACCCAAGGAAACTAGAGCATCTCTTTGACCTTGAAACTTGACAAAGTGTTTTTCAAAGTCAGGATCTGTTAATTCATATTAATACTAATTTTTTGTCTCCACTTGAACTAAAACTGTGTTTGTGGGTGTGGGTGTGTGGGGGGGGTCGTGTGCTAACTAACCTTATGGAAGCTAGGGAGATAGAGAAGCTAAAATAAGATTAAACTTTGACCCATTGTATCCAAAGCAACCCACTCCAGTATTCTTGCCTGGAGAACCCCATGGGCCTAGAAACCTGTTGGGCTATGGTTCATAAGGTCACACAGAGTTGGACAGGACTGAAGTGACTTAGCATGGACACGTGCATCCAAAGCAAAATAAAACAATATCCCCCAACATTTCTATAATTCCTTCTGAGATTAGTTGCTTAGTTATAGGACTTTTATCCAAAACTCTGATTTTCAACATTAAAGGGTAAGAGTTCATATTGTTAGAAGTTAATATTTGATATAAATTGCAGGATATGTTGAGAGGGTTGGAAGGAGTTAGCAAAACTTCAAGGCAATGGTAGTCTTAATCAAAATTTCAGAAAAACTGAGACCTGATTGAAATGAACAGGTGTTTATTTGGGGTTTGTTAGGACTATCCCAGGAGACACAGACTGAAGCACTTGAATCATGTTTCTCTGAACTACAAAGTGGAGGAAGCTTATAAAGGCAAAAACTGCAAGGCCACAGATAGTTGTATGTTATTTGTGAAGCATTATAATTGGAACTGATGAAGTAAGGGTGCTAGTTAAGAAAGGATTGATTGGGGTCTGAAATGGTTGCATAGTTACAAGGGAGACCTTGAGACCACAAAGTGGCAGCTGTCAACTAATATTCCAGATACCACTGGTGGTGTCCTTCATTTGATATGTTCACAGAAAATTCAAGTTTCATGATGCAGGGACATGTCTAAATCTAGAGCTTCAGTGGGCACCACACTCTGTTTTTGTGCGCCTGAACTGTAATTGCTTCATTACAATTGCAGTTTGTCATCAACAGGTTTTCTGTGGTGAGACAGGCTAAGAGAAAATATTTAGGTACCTGGCAATAGGAAGGGTTTGAATGGCAAAATTAGATTCAGGCATCATTCAGTAAGTTGGAAGATGAGCCCAGATTTAAAGTGTTGAAAGCTCAGTAATAAGTAACAGCTTCTGGCAATTTGATGAATTACGACTTCTTTTTTTGCTTTTGGAGGGAATGTAAGTCAAATATTCAGATTGGGTCAGAGTGCAGAAACTCAGCCAAGACAGGTCAATTCAGCAACAGGTCTCCTGCCCCAGAGAAGACTTTGTAGTACCTGCATCCAGAGATAGAGAAAATATAGAGAAACCATCTGAAATAGAGGTTAAAAGTAGAGCCTTTGAAGTACCCAGCAAAGAAAAGGGCTCAATGTAGGAAACTAGTCCAGACTGGCCCATTCCATTGGGGCCAATTGGAAACTCTCTCTACTCTCTTAGGTTTTGTCAAGTATTTACTGTGGTTAATGTTAAGCATGTAGAAGTACCAAGCGTACAATAATGAATAAAAGGAAAATCTGAAAATACACTTGTGTATTCTCTTTTGGGATTGCTGGATGATGAAAATTAGAAAGATACCTATAACATTCTGAAGGTGGAAAATCAGAGGATAGTAGTGATTGGGAATGAGAGGTAATGATAAACCCCTTTTTAAAGTGAACTGCAAGTAACTGCTATGGTGGGGCTGGTCCATAAACTGTCATCAGATGTGAAATTATGGGTAATTGCATGACAGGCAGTATCCTGCAAATGGCACCCTACTCCAGTACTCTTGCCTGGAAAATCCCATGGACAGAGGGCCTGGTGGACTGCAGTCCATGGGGTCACTAAGAGTGGGACACAACTAAGTGACTTCACTTTCACTTTTCACTTTCATGCATTGGAGAAGGAAATGACAACCCACTCCAGTGTTCTTGCCTGGAGAATCCTAGGGACGGGGGAGCCTGGTGGACTGCCATCTATGGGGTTGCACAGAGTCAGACATAACTGAAGTGACTTAGCAGCAGCAGCAGCAGCAGCAGCAGCATCTTGCAAAGAAACAGAAAGTAACTGTTGGTTGATCATCAGTATGAATGGAATGAGCAAAGACAGAAAATCCAAATAGGAACAAACTATGGTCTGTAATAAGAATGAATGAGTTTAATGTATGTATGAAGTAATCAATCCTGTAGAAATTCTCTGAGTTTGTGAGCTACATGATTGAAGCCTCCTCATACCTTTGTTCTGTAAGGAGTGGCGTTTGCTAGTCTTTCCCTGTGCACAAAGACTCAGAAAATGGGAAGCAGCTGTTAAAGGAATAGGCCTAGTTAGATAGGTTTCCCTGATAGCTCACTTGGTAATGAATCCGCTGGTTCGATTTCTGGGTCGGGAAGATACCCTGGAGAAGGAATAGGCTACCCACTCCAGTATTCAGCCTCGAGAGTCCCATGGACTAGTCCATGGGGTAGCAAAGAGTTAGATATGACTGAGCGACTTTCACACACCTAGTTAGATAACAATTGAAACAACTCTCTTCTGAGAAAAAGTATTTAGAAAGTCATCCATAACTTGAGTTTGACAGATAAGAGTATGATACAATTTTTAGACATTCTACACCTTATTTACTTTAGGACTTCACTTGTACTGTGGTGAACAAATAAATAAGATCAAACTCCTGTGTCAAGATATTTCAAAACTTGGATATACTGTAGTCTGATATGATTTCCATATTCAGGTAATTTCAATCCCAGGAGGAGCTGTCACTGTGAAACAGGGAAAAATTCCACGGACACATATGGAGAGAGAAACTGATGAGTTATTCTTGCATATCGTTCCCAGTACCCTAGAAAATGTAGCTATGTAGCAGCTGTGAAGATGAATGGGATATTTGGCGGTAAATAGGTGACTGGCAAGAAATATTGGGAGCATATGGAAATACGCTGTGAGCATATGCATTATTATAGAGTATTTTATCAAGAAGGCACATTAATAGCAAAAAATCCTACCAGCTATTATTATCATTAATGTTTCATCAGAGGTTCAATCAAAGCAAATATGAGATTACAGTAGATAACCAATGAAGACCTGTCTAGCACAGGGAATTCTGCTCAATACTTTGTAATAACCTAAATGGGAAAAGAATTGGAAAAAAAAAAGATACATGTAAATGTATAACAATCAGTTTTCTGTACTCATGAAACTAACACAACATAGTTAATCAACTATGCTCCAATATAAAAGTTTTTAGAAAAAATTGAAGTTCTACTGTGGTAGGTGTGGAAGATTAAACAAATATTAGAAAGATAAATATCACCACATATTTTAGTTTATGAAAATAATACTGTATTGCCCTCATATTTTCCAGATGACTGTGGACCAGTAAAATCTTCAAAAAGGGTAGAGACTGTAAAAGAAATATTTTGGAGTTAATAGGTTAAATTAATTGTACAAGGCATCACTGTAAGAATCAGAATTAGAATTTTATTGCATCCACAGCCCTGTATTCTTTTCATAAGTTTATAGTGTTTGGTTCTTGCAATGGACATGAAGTATTATAATCACAGCTAAGACTTGCTATTATTCCTTGAGGAACATTTTGTATTAGGCCCTGATCAGTGAAAAAAATGGAAGAAAAAGATTAAATTGATATTTTATATGACTCTATTTGACAGTCATAAAACTACCAATCATATAGCTATAAACAAAGATTTATATTGTTGGACTTTGTTTTGGAGGTATTTGATTCATACTTTCAAATATATTAATTCTACTTTACTATCTCTATATTTTCATCCGGCTACTTAAGCAATGAACTGCCTACACAAATTAAAATCAGCTGCAGATAAAAGGCTGGCTTGTGTTTTACTAGTGTTTTCATCATAGAGAGTGTTTGTTTTTTTTTTTTTTTAAATTCCCAGCAATTAGAGGAGCAGTCAAGTGAAGCTCACAGAACTGAGAGAGGGAGGAAAATATCATGGACTTTGACCTTTAAAAATTATAAAGGTCTCATGTTTTCTTGTCTTCATGTTACAGTTGTTTTTCTGCACTGTGCTCTGTCTTCATGCTTATGCTTTACTACTTTTCCCATTTTTAAATTCTGCTTTCTAAGGATACAATTTAAAGTAAATAAAATATATCAAATTTGGAAATGAATCAATAACACTCTCTGACTACAGATCACATGATCCTGTATATATATAGAAAGTCCCAAGGAATCCAAAAAGAAAGATACTAGAGCTAATAAACAAATTCAGCAAAGTTGCAGGGTACAAGACACAAAACTTCACTTGTGTTCCCATATACCAGCAATGAATAATCCAAAAGGAAATTAAGAAAACAATTCAATGTATAATACATCCAAAGAAGGAAATATTTGAGAGTAAATTTACAAGTAAAAACTTGTACTTTGAAAACCATAATTTTTACTTAAAGAAATTAAAGAAAGCCTAAATAAAGGGAAAGCCATTCCCTGTCCATGGACTGAATAATATAGCTGTTTTACATGGTTGTAGCATGGCAAACCCCATGGGAGGAGGAGCCTGTTGGGCTGTAGTCCATGGGGTCGCTAAGAGGCAGACACAACTGACAGACTTCACTTTCACTTTTCACTTTCATGCATTGGAGAAGGAAATGGCAACCCACTCCAGTGTTCTTGCCTGAAGAATCCAAGGGACAGGGGAGCCTGGTGGGCTGCTGTCTATGGGGTTGCACAGTGTTGAGTGTGACAGAAGCGACTTAACAGCAGCAGCAGCCTTTGATTGACTTTATTACATTGCACTGGGTAGAAAGGAAGGCTCAACTGATTTTTGCAGGCTATTTGTTTAGGCTTGATCTAGTTCAGAATTTTTCACCTTGACACTATTGATATTTTGGACTTCTTAATTCTTTGTATGCAGATGATACCACCCTTATGGCAGAAAGTGAAAAGGAACTAAAAATCCTCTTGATGAAACTGAAAGAAGAGAGTGAAAAAGTTGGCTTAAGATTCAACATTCAAAAAAATGAAGATCATGGCATCTGATCCCATCATTTCATGGGAAATAGATGGGGAAACAGTGGAAATAGTGTCAGACTTTACTTTTGGGGGCCCCCAAATCACTGCAGATGGTGATTACAGCCATGAAATTAAAAGACGCTTACTCCTTGGAAGAAAAGTTATGACCAGCCTAGAGACATTAATTTGCCAACAAAGGTCCATCTAGTCAAGGCTATGGTTTTTCCAGTGGTTATGCGTGGATGTGAGAGTTGGACTGTGAAGAAAGCTGAGCACCGAAGAACTGATGTTTTTGAACTGTGGTGTTTGAGAAGACCCTTGAGAGTCCCTTGGACTGCAAGGAGATCCAACCAGTCCATCCTAAAGGAGATCAGTCCTGGGTGTTCATTGGAAGGACTGATGCTAAAGCTGAAATTCCAATACTTTGGCCACCTCATGCGAAGAGTTGACTCATTGGAAAAGACCCTGATGCTGGGAGGGATTGAGGGCAGGAGGAGGAGGGGACAACAGAGGATGAGATGGCTGGATGGCATCACCAACTCAATGGACATGAGTCTGGGTGGACTCCGGGAGCTGGTGATGGACAGGGAGGCCTGGCATGCTGCAATTCATGGGGTTGCAAAGAGTCAGACATGACTGAGCAACTGAACTGAATTCTTTGTTTTTGTTAGAGTGCAGGGGTGTTCCATGCTTTGTGAGAGTGTTTAGCAGTGCCCTAGACTCTAGATTCCACTAGAGGAATTAAATTCCATTAGCATTTTCACACTCAGTTTTGACACCCCAAAATATCTCAAGACATTGCTAAATGTTCTTGATGGAGGAAAAAGGGTTAGCCCCAGTTGAGAACCACTGTTCTAAATCCATTGTTTCATATGTCTGGTTTATTCCCAGTAACCACCTTCAACAAATTTCAAAATTATGGTTGAATCTGGTAAATTTAATCTTTTAGGATGTTAGCAGATAATTTGTGTCATTGCCATGAACTGAATTAAACTGAAACCTTTTCATTCTTTCTGATTTTTATTTGTGAATATTTATTTAGTTGTGATTTATAATCTCTGATAGTTGTTTTCTGTCCCATCTTGAAAATATTCTCATTATTCTCATTATATCAAACATGAGAAATGAAAGACTATTACATTCTCCTGTTGCAAAAATAACTTTCTATTGATGAGGATATTGAAATCCAAAAAGAGTAGTTAGTTTGTTTAAGGACTGATAGCTGACTTGAAGCTAGTCTTACAAAACCTCTCTATCCAGGTGCTATGAATGCATTTTATTTAATGTTGAGACTCTGTATTCCTGTTACTTTGAATTGGTATTTAAAAACATCCATTGTACTACTTATTAATAAACTTGTTTTACTTGATAATACTTATTGGAAAAGACTCTGATGCTGGGAGGGATTGGGGGCAGGAGGAGAAGGGGACAACCCAGGATGAGATGGCTGGATGGCTTCAAGACTCGATGGACGTGAGTCTGAGTGAACTCCAGGAGTTGGTGATGGACAGGGAGGCCTGGCGTGCTGCAATTCATGGGGTCGCAAAAAGTCGGACACGACTGAGTGACTGAACTGAACTGACTGATGACTTTGAAAAATCAGTAAACAATTCAAATATTTCCACTGTCTCTCCATTATTACTTATCTGAAAAATCATAATATCTGAAATAAATGAAGTGTAATTCTATAACCTATTTACTGTAGTATAAATGACATAGTGAAATTTCAAATTAAACCATGTATAAAAGTATATTTTTATATTTTCTTCATTAGTAAAGAGACTATAATAATTAAAACTAAATCATGAGTGATCGAACCATTCAGTTCAGTTCAGTTCAGTTGCTCAGTCGTACCCGACTCTTTTCGACCCCATGAATCGCAGCACGCCAGGCCTCCCTGTCCATCACCAACTCCCGGAATTCACTCAGACTCACGTCCATCGAGTCCATGATGCCATCCAGCCATCTCATCCTCTGTCGTCCCCTTCTACTCTTGCCCCCAATCCCTCCCAGCATCAGTCTTTTCCAATGAGTCAACTCTTCTCATGAGGTGGTCGAAGTACTGGAGTTTCAGCTTCAGCATCATTCCTTCCAAAGAAATCCCAGGGCTGATCTCCTTCAGAATGGACTGGTTGGATCTCCTTGAAGTCCAAGGGACTCTCAAGAGTCTTCTCCAACACCACAGTTTAAAAGCATCAATTCTTCGGTGCTCAGCCTTCTTCACAGTCCAACTCTCACATCCATACATGACCACAGGAAACACCATAGCCTTGACTAGACGGACCTTAGTCGGCAAAGTAATGTCTCTGCTTTTGAATACACTGTCTAGGTTGGTCATAAGTTTTCTTCCAAGGAGTAAGCATCTTTTAATTTCATGGCTGCAATCACCATCTGCAGTGATTTTGGGGCCCCCAAAAATAAAGTCTGACACTGTTTCCACTGTTTCTCCATCTATTTCCCATGAAGTGATGGGACCAGATGCCATGATCTTTGTTTTCTGAATGTTGAGCTTTAAGTCAACTTTTTCACTTTCCTCTTCACTTTCATCAAGAGGCTTTTTAGTTCTTCTTCACTTTCTGCCATAAGGGTGGTGTCATCTGCATATCTGAGGTGATTGATATTTCTCCCGGCAATCTTGATTCCAGCTTGTGTTTCTTCCAGTCCAGCATTTCTCATGATGTACTCTGCATAGAAGTTAAATAAGCAGGGTGACAATATACAGCCCTGACGTACTGCTTTTCCTATTTGGAACCAGTCTGTTGTTCCATGTCCGGTTCTAACTGTTGCTTCCTGGCCTGCATACAGATTTCTCAAGTGGCAGGTCAGGTGGTCTGGTATTCCCATCTCTTTCAGAAGGCCTCATCTTATGCCACTGATCATTTTGTGTATATGATACAACTGCTAAATTACTAAGTTATGCATGGAAGCTCAAACCTTTTTTGTAAATTTTATTTTCAGAGTCACATCAAATCAGGTATCAGGACTTTAGACTGCATTCGTATATTCAGATTTCTGGCTGCCCTCAGAGTGAGTCACTTAAACAATATCAGCCAGATCACTGATGTAAAGATAAAAGTTTCTGATAAATGAAACAAAGAGATACGCCTTAAAAATAGCATAATCTTCTAATATCCTGTGTAGTCTCCAGTAATTGGCAATTATTGCATTTTTACCCCTGGAGAAATGGGACTGAAAACATTTAATTCGGGACTTAATGTGAACTGAATACCAAGCAACTCCTGTATGTTGCTACTGCTGCTGCTGCTGCTAAGTCACTTCAGTTGTGTCCGACTCTATGCGACCCCATAGACAGCAGCCCACCAGGCTCCACCGTCCCTGGGATTCTCCAGGCAAGAACACTGGAGTGGGCTGCCATTTCCTTCTCCAATGTTTGAAAGTGAAAGTGAAGTTGCTCAGTCGTGTCCAACTCTTAGCGACCTCATGGACTGCACCCTACCAGGCTCCCCAGTCCATGGGATTTTCCAGGCAAGAATACTGGAGTGGGTTGCCATTGTTATTTGGGCTTAATTGGTTTTTGAAGAATATAGAATTTTTTAGTTTAAAATTATCTTATGATCTTTCTTTCCAATGGCAGAGATATGCCTTCCCATATTAGTCTTCATGGAAGATAATAGTTACATAAATCGATGTAGGTATTAACATCAGCATTTATCAAAGGCCTATCAAAACTGTATGAATGACTTTAATCCTTCCTCAATTATTTATTTCAACTGTAAGCAGCCTATAAATACTACCATTTTCTAGCAGAAGACACTGAAGCTTAGTGACAGTAAACAACACATAATTTTATAAGCTCACAAAGGCCAGTACATGGTAGAGTTGAGGTTTGGGTTTTCATTTTGTTTTCTTGTAAACTATATTGAAACACTTCCTTGTGTATGTCAATAGTTAAACGGAATAAAAAGCTTTCAAAGTCAGGGACATTTGAGAAAGGTCTTAATAGATAAGTATGCTTCTTCTCAGACTAAATCAATTTATGGTTATTTGAAGGAGGAATAACAAAGACAAAAGTAACTTGGAGGTGTACTGGATTAAGGCATATTTAAGGAATAACAAATTGTTAAATAATTCAAGGAAACAGGAGTTCCAAGTAGGTAACACCCACTATCATCAACTAAAGGATATAAAAGGGAAGTTTAGTGAGTATTGGAAAGAGGCTTATACATATGTTAAGAAATTGAGTACAAACCTTTGGAAAGTGAAGAAACAAAATCTTCCTTGCTTTCCACAGAAGATAAAACTCTGTATATATGCTTTGTTAGGTTATTTAGAGACAGATGGGAGGCAAGGAAATAATTCTATTTAGCATAAGAAATTTTCACGACTCCAACTGAGGAGCTATTCACTTGAAAAGCAGCACTATAAACAAAAAGCAATGACAGTGGGTTAGGTCCATCCATCATTAGCAGAGAAGTGTCTCAATTCCCAAAGGGACTTTCAGGCTACATTGCTAAAGGAAATGTGTCTAGTTTAAATTAGAAATATTTTTGCACCTCCAGTTTGTGACAGGTATTTTTACATAGAGTCTGAAAAAGAACTTTGAGGTGATGGCATCAAAAACTAGAGGGAGATAACAGAAAAGTCTAATAAAGTTTCCTTCAAGTAATGAACACATGGAACAAATTAATTGTATCCAGAGACACTATAGAAATTGTTGCAAATAAGTTATAAATGAACATCTGAAAATGGGAATAGAGTTTTCTAATGGATTGTGCCACATAGAATTTTGTTTCAGAAACAAGTAGAATGGGAGCAGAATTGGAAAATAACTGAGATAATAATAACAAAATGTGGAACTTGGGGAAACTCAAAAACACATAAGACTTTAGGATGGCACCCATTACCACTTTCTGACAAACAAGGAAAAATCAATAGTGTATGCTTGGTTTTAGTGACTTTGGACTCTTGGATTTAGTGTCTTGAAAAGAATCCACAGAGGTCAAGACTGTAAAACATCAAAAAAAAAAAAANNNNAAGAAAGAAAGAAAGAAAGAAAGAAATCTAGAACCTTTGGACACTCATACCACTCATACTGTCTATTTACTAATTTACTCTTCCTGAGCAAAAATAAAGAATGGGGATGGGGGAGAATTGTTAAAAAAGATAGTGTTTGCAAGTATCATAAAAGTCAAAATTCACTTTTTAAAAACCTGTTTATATACACTACCTCGTGTAAAATAGGTAGACAGCGGGAAGCTGTTGTATAGCACAGGAGATTCGCTTGGTGCTCTGCAGTGACCTAGAGGGGTGGGANAACACAACATTTAAAACAATTATATTTCAATAAAAATAATAGTAAATGAAAAAAAATAATAACCAACAAAATACCCAAAACAAAACTTGTCTATTCACCAAATAGCCATATATAAATATGGCTTCTCATCTAGCAAATTGCCCATCTTTGGTCAATAAGTGTATGTTGATCTATTTCTATTTTTCTATTATTTATACTTTGTATTATTTCAACTAAGCCTCACTTTTTGACTCCTTACACTTAACTTTTATAAAAGTCATAATATTAAATA
>SJYQ01000285.1:446572-463153 GCA_006410935.1 Redunca redunca
TCCTAAGACTACGATTATATAATAAATACTACCCTAAGAACTGTAAATATGTCCAGAATTGTATTTTCTATGTCCTTATTTTTAACAGATGAATTACTCAGTTTGGGGACTTTTTCTCCTAGCTACTATTTTTGTGGGATTCCTTCAAGGCAACCTTTTCAAAATATTCTACCAAACGCATGTTTTCATTTAAACAGTACCATATAGCATGAACTTAAGAGTTATTAGACCACTGTGCAGGTTCTCAGTAAGATATTTTCTCTATTTCCCAATCACTGATTTTTTGGTATACTTAATACAAGTTCACTGTTGCTCTGTGAACTAAATATTATAAACCAATAGAGATATAGCTGAAAAGTGCCTTAGGCAACATACAGTGAATGAATGGAAGGATTTTGTTTGCTTATTTCTATTTTTTTTTTACAAATATAATTTTTAAACACAAAAGACTAGACTTTAATAAGAATTGAGGTAATTATAGTTAATTATGATATTTGATCCCTCACATAACTTATTTTGAAATATATCTAGACCACCACATAGTCCTCCTGGGAAAAAGGTCAGGCACGATATCAGTGCAAGCACACAAGAAAAGATAAATTTTACATCTTCGCTATTTTGAATTTATATCAACAATACCACAAAATCATCTGTTACATGTTGTTCTTTATTTCACCCCTAAGATTTAACATCACTTAATAGAAAAGTGGGCTTCCTATTAGCTCAGATGATAAAGAATCTGTCTGCAACACAGGAGACCCAGGTTACATCCCTGGGTCAGGAAGATCCCCTGGAGAAGCGAAAGGCTACACACTCCAGTATTCCTGCTTGGAATGGGGTCGCAGAGAGTCAGACATGACTGAGCAACTAACACCTTCATACAAATGGAAGAGTAGTCGATGTGTATCAAATGTACGTATATTGTCATCCTGCTTACTTAACATATTCAGAGTACATCATGAGAAATGCTGGGCTGGATGAAGTACAAGCTGGAATCAAGATTGCCTCGAGAAATAGCAACAACCTCAGATATGCAGAGATACCACTCTAAAGGCAGAAAGTAAAAAGGAACTAAATAGCCTCTTATGAGGGTGAAAGAGGAGAATGAAAGAGCTGTCTTAAAGCACAACATAAAAAAAAAAAAAAAAACTAAGATCATGGCATCCAGTCTCATGGCAAAGAGATGGGAGAAAAGAGGAAGCAGTGACAGATTTTATTTTCTTGGGTTCCAAAATCACTGTGGACAGAGACAGATGCCATGAAATTAAAAGACACTTGATCCTTGTAAGGGAAGCTATGGCAAACCTAGACAGTGTATTAAAAGCAGAGACATCCTCTTGCTATAAAAGGTCAGTATAGTCAAAACTATGGTTTTTCCTGTAGTCATGTACAGATGTGAGAGCTGGACTATAAAGAAGGCTGAGTGCTGAAGAACTGATGCTTTTGAATTATGGTGCTTCAGAAGATTCTTGAGAGTCCCTTGGATAGCAAGGAAATCAAACCAGTCAATCCTAAAGAAGATTTATTCATACTTGATTCCCTGAATATTCATTGGGAGTACTGATGCTGAAGCTCCAATGTGCTGGCCATTTGATCCAAAGAGCTGACTCACTGAACAAAACAGATCCTGATGCTGGGAAACATTGAAGGCAAAATAAGGGGGCAGAAAAGGATGAGATGGTTAGATAGCATCACTGACTCAATGGACATGAATGTGAGCAAACTCTGGGAAATAGTGAAGGACAAGGAGCCTAGAGTGCTGCAGTCCATGAGGTCACAAAGAATAGGACACAACTGAGCTACTGAACAACAACAACAAAATCAATAAGAACATCTGACATCAGATTTTATTACCATTGCCACTTAAAGAAGCCAGGGCTCCTCTCTCCTGGGTTGGCACAGGAAAAGGACAAAATGTTCCCAGAGCTCTACTTGTTCCAGAAAGCAAGGATGCATGCACTATTGAAGAGGACTTGTCCAAAATGTGACAGGAGATGTCTCCCCCTTCTGGTTGAGATAAAGCACTGGGGAGTGGATTTACTCTCTCCCCTGAAATAACTAACAAAAGAACAATAAAATATGGAAAGCAATGGTTCTCAAGACACTGGGCATCCAAAAACAAAGGACAGTGATCTCTGAGACATGGGAACAAAGGTGAACACTATAATTGTCCCTGCTTAGAGCTTGGGTAGAGTTTCAAGGTCATGGGGTTGAGAAGGAGAACTCAAACAGAGTCCAGTGGAATCCTTCAGGTGATGAGATGGAGCTCCAAGGCTTGGGAGAACCTAATGTATGTGGTTCACAGTACAGAGTACTAAAAGTAAATGCACCATGGAAGAGAGGAATCTGGAGAGGTGCATAAAGTGAGGTGAAGTCGCTCAGTCGTGTCCGATTCTTTGCAACCCCATGGACTGTAGCCTACCAGGCTCCTCTGTCCATGGGATTTTCCAGGCAATAGTACTGGAGTGGATTGCCATTTCCTTCTCCAGGGGATCTTCCCGACCCAGGGATTGAACCCAGTCTCCCACATTGTAGACAGACGCTTTACCATCTGAGCTGCATAAGGTCTTGCTAATGATTTAGCTGAGTCCCTTGGACTGCAAGGAGATCCAACCTGTCCATTCTAAAGGAGATCAGCCCTTGGTGTTCTTCGGAAGGAATGATGCTAAAGCTGAAACTCCAGTACTTTGGCCACCTCATGCGAAGAGTTGACTCGTTGGAAAGGACTCTGATGCTGGGAGGGATTGGGGACAGGAGGAGAAGAGGATTACAGAGGATGAGATGGCTGGATGGCATCACCGACTCAATGGACGTGAGTCTGAGTGAACTCTGGGAGTTGGTGATGGACAGGGAGGCCTGGCGTGCTGCGATTCATGGGGTCACAGAGAGTCGGACACAACTGAGCAACTGAACTGAACTAAACTGAACTGAATGAGGAGACTAGCGGGGCTAGAAAAGAAGCACACACAAGGATTTGTAGTGGAAACAAAGAGGGAAAAGTAACAGTAACAACAAAATAAAAGAGTATCAGCGAGTTGGGAGACAGCCTGAAGCAGCCTGATACATAAGTAATTGCAATCCCGAAGGAGGAGGGAGAGCAGCCGAGAAATATTTGAAGATATAAATTGCTGAAATTTTTTCCTCTGATTTTATGAAAACAGTGAACTCACAGATCCTAGAAGCTGATCAAAACCCAAGCACGTAAACATAAAAAAAATACATTAAAAAATACACCAAGACACAGTATAATTGCTCAAAATCAGTGATAAAGATAAAAGACTTAAAAAGCAGCCAGAGAGGGGGAAAATCACATTGTCAAGGATAATAGCAGGCTTCTCAATGGAAATAATATGTTAAGAAGATAATTGAACAATATATTTAAAGTAGAGTTATTAATACGTGTCAATCTAGAATTCCATGTGTGTGTGTGTGTTCAGTCATGTCCGACTGTATGTGATCCTGTGGACTGTAGCCCATCAGGCTCCTTTTTCCGTGGAATTTTCCAGACCAGAATACTGGAGTGGGTTGCCATTTCCTCCTTCAGGGGATCTTCCTGCCCCCGGGACTGGACCTGTGTTACCCGCATCTCCTGCACGGGCAGGCAGATTACCCCTGAAACCCCTGGGAAGACCGTCAGAATTCCATAACACTTAAAAAAAAAATAAAAAACACTTCAAAAATGAAGGCAAATTAAAGAATTGTTTTAAAAAGCTGAAAGAATGAATCCCCGCAGATTCATATTCTGGGAATGCTAAAGGGAGTCCTTCAGTTAGAAGGAAAACGGACTTCAGTCTAGTAGTTAAGACTGGCAGTCCGATGGTTAAGACTCTACAGTGCCCACTACAGGGGACGTACGTAGGGTTGATTGCTGATTGGGAAACTGAGATCCCACTAGCTGTATGGCCAAAAAAAGGAAAATAATACCATATAGAAATCTGGATATACATAAAGAAATAAAGACACTGGAAATGGCAATTCAATGGGATTTATTATTACTGGTATTTAACTATCTTTATAGGACTACTGTTGCAGGGGTCCTAAGGGAATACCCTCAGGCTTGATGATTTGTTACAAGGATTCACAGGACCCTGCAAAGTTGCTGTAAGTTACCTATAGCAAATGAAATGGTTTAAAATCAGCAAAGGGAACAGGTTCATGGGTGAGGTCCAGGAGAAACCAGGTGCAGGCTTCCAGGGGAGTTGTATGGATACGCTTAATTCTCCCAGCAACAGTGTGTGTCAACATTTGTGAGGTAATATCAATCCAGGAAGCTCTCCTGTGTCTTGGTGTACAGGGTTTAAATGGTGGCCTTGACCGAGTCTTCACATTTTGCCTTCAGACATAGCCTGCTGTTTCAGATTTCTGTACCGATGTGAACTTCTTTCAGGCAGGTTTGTGAATGAGGAACTAGTAATATGTCCATATACAAAATACATCTCTTCCCAAATCCAAACAACCTAATCAACTGCTTTGCCTCTTGATTAGTTCCGAAAGGAGGCAACAATAGCGGCTTATTCTTAGTTGCCTGTGGGTGGTGTGTTGCAGATGGCCTTCCCCACAAGCCGGCCTCTGTTAGTCCTGTGTCATCATGCATTTAGTCAGTCCTAGCTTATTCTTCCAGAGAAGACAATGGCACCCCACTCCAGTACTCTTGCCTGGAGAATCCCAAGGATGGAGGAGCCTGGTGGGCTGCAGTCCATGGGGTCGCTAAGAGTTGGACACGACTGAGTGACTTCACTTTGACTTTTCAGTTGCATGCACTGGAGAAGGAAATGGCAACCCACTCCAGTGTTCTTGCCTGGAGAATCCCAGGGACGGGGGAGCCTGGTGGGCTGGCGTCTATGGGGTCGCATAGAGTAGGACACGACTGAAGCAACTTAGCAGCAGCGGCAGCAGCTTATTCTTCAGTTTCTGACACTATCATGCTATCATCAATTTAGTGTAATTTCATACTAGGGTTTTTGCATCAAGTTCAAAATCTTTCTATTCAAATAATGACAGGAAGCTGGTGAATTAAAATAGCCTATGAATACAGTAAATGATAACTGAGATCATTCACACTTAAAGGCAAAGTGTTGTCAGCTCATTTCCAAGACTTAGGGAAAATAAGCATTTGCAAATTCTATCACTGTCTACCGTTATCCTTTGGCTTGATGTAGATTTTGCAGTGTTGAAACCACATCAAGACTGCTGATGCTATATGTGGTACTAAAAGTCTTGATAATCTACTGTTGATTTCTCTCCATCCACCATTTTCCTCATGGGCCACTCAGGGGCATTTACATATATTGATATCAACATTTTAATTTCTGACATGCCATTAATTAAACTGAGGTTTTAGTTTCCTAGAGCTATTGTAAAATCAGTATACAAATTGGGTAGTTTAAGACAACATACTTTTTTCTTTTTTTGGTCTCACTGTTCTGAGGGCTTCAAGTCCAAATTTAAGGTATAGAATCTGAGTATGTTCAAGCTTTCTGATCCACCTGCCAATCTGTGGGTTGTATGGATGACACAGGAAAACAGTGAACAGTACTATGAGAGTGCACTCTCTGGAAATTTACATTGTAAGGAAATCTACAAGTAAATGGCTTGGATTAATTCAGTTCAGTTTACTTTAGTCGCTCAGTTGTGTCCGACTGTTTGTGACCCCATGGAGAGCATCATGTCAAGCTTCCCTGTCCATTACCAACTCCGGGAGCTTGCTCAAACTCATGTCCATTGAGTCTGTGATGCCATCCAACCATCTCATCCTCTGTCGTTCCCTTCTCCTCCTGCCTTCAATCTTTCCCAGCATCAGGGTCTTTTAAAATGAGTCAATTCTTTGCATCAGATGGCCAAAATATTGCAGTTTCAATTCAGCATGAGTCCTTCCAATGAATAATCAGGATTGATTTCCTTTAGGATGGAATGGTTGAATCTTCGTGCAGTTCAAGGGACTCTGAAGAGTGTTCTCCAACACCACAATTCAAAAGCAGCAATTCTTCAGAGATCAGCTTTCTTCATAGTCCAGCTCTCACGTACATATATGACTACTGCAAAAACCATAGCTTTGAGTAGACAGACCTTTGTCAGCAAAGTAATGTCTTTGCTTTTTAATATGCTGTCTAGGTTAATTATAGCTTTTCTTCCAAGGAGCAAGTGTCTTTTAGTTTCATGGCTGCAGTCACCATCTGCAGTGATTTTGGGGCCCCCCAAAATAAAGTTTCTCACTCTTTTCATTGTTTTCCCATCTATTTTCCATGAAGTGATGGGAACAGATACCATGATCTTAGTTTTCTGAATGTTAAGTTTTAAGCCTCTTTCACTTTCATCAGGAGGCTCTTTAGTTCTTTGCTTTCTGCCATAAGGGTGGTGTCATCTGTGTATCTGAGGATTTGAAACAGCTCAACTGATATTCCATTACCTACACTAGCTTTGTGTTTAGTGATGCTTCTCAGACCCACTTGACTTTGCATTTCAAGATGTCTGGCCCTAGGTGACAGATCACACCATCACGGTTATCTAGGCTATCTAGGTCATGAAGATCTTTTTTGTATAGTTCGTAGTGTATTTTTGCCACCTCTTCTTAATATACTCTGCTCCTGTTAGGTCCATACCATTTCTATCCTTTATTGTGCCCATCTCTGCATGAAATGTTCCCTTGGTATCTCTAATTTTCTTGAAGAGATCTCTAGTCATTCCCATTTTATTGTTTTCCTCTATTTCTTTGCATTCCTCAGTGGGAAAGGCTTTCTTATCTCTCCTTGCTGTTCTTTGGAACAGTGGGGGCTAGCTGGCACACTGGGGATGCTGACACCAGGGGCCCAGCAGCTGCCCAGTGCTGGTCCCTGGCAGTGCAGCCACTGCATACCTTGCTCCCAGGTGCTCTGTCAGCCACGAGCCATGCATGGAGGCCCTGGCTCCATGGTGAGCCTTCTCCCCACAACTCTGGGCTGGTGCAAGTGAGCGTGAGGGGTGCAGGGTTGGATATATTAACAAATATAATTAAATGAGCAAGGTCAGATGGAGAGTTTTACATTTGTGGAAGTTTTTGTTTGTTTCATTTTTAAATTCTTTCCAGTTTTTTTCTTTTTAAGATATCTTCTTTTATAATTTTTAAAAAGCTGAAAATCATTGCTGATACATACAGAAATTTTGGCATATTCTCTGGTTTTTCTTGATGTTTAAAATGTTGATAGTAAGTTAAAAAGTAAAACAGAGAAGTGACTACAAAACATGTGTAGTCTAATAGCACTAAGAGCTATCCATCACTACCGTTGGAACAATCTTGAATATTATGAGGATTTGGTGCCAATTAAGTTCTTTATTTATGTAAAATTTCAGGTAAGGAATACGCTTTCTCAGTCAATTATACTCACAAATACAATTTAGAAGTAGAGAATTCTATATATTATGAAGATTGATAAGAATTCACTTTTCCTAATCATTGCCAAGATAAGACTGAAGAAAGTTAGCTACTTAATGCTAATGAATTACTCATTTTTACTTGTCAGATATAATGCAAAAGGCAAATTTTGACTCCTGAACTATGCCATCTGTCTGCTGACCTCTTTTTATGCCCTGGAGTGGTTGCCTGATCTGGGGACCACATGCCCTCAGCCTTTCCTATAGCAACAAAGCCACATGATTGAGATTTGGAACTGATATAAACCCGCATTTCAACTTCATGGTAAGAAACATAACCTCAAATGCAGGTGAAATAATCATGTGAAAGATCTTTTCACCAGCCTATCAAGGATAAAGTCAGAAATTATAAAAAAGAAAAAGACAACCTTCCCAAATGATTTTAATGTCACTGCAGTAACTGATGTGATTCCTTTAGAATCAAGTCACTCTCTACACCCAGGAGCTCTCCTTAGACAAATGGACCCCTGGATGTTGGCTGTAGTTGGCACTTGGCTGTCCTCCATCAACTCGGATAAAATAGGCTCTCTTTATAATGTCAGAATTAAGTTGGCTGTAATTGAAATAAATAGATTTTACTGCTTTTCATCTTTACAGAGAGTTGAGAAGAATTAAATTCTTATTTTATACAGCTTGTGCCTTATTCTTTGGAATAAGAAACTTATGGGGGAACTTCATGAAATTTGATATTCTAAAGTTATCTGCTGGTTCTTCTTGACAGTGCTGAACAATCACAAAAAGAAAAACTTCATATTCATAAATGACATTGAACCTAAGACTTGGAGAGTGGCAGAGACATGTTTTGATTTAAAAATTGAGCAGAATATGTCAGATGAGAGAAAATGAGAATATACACATGCCAAAATGTCATTTCCATAAACTACCTGTTTGAAAGATACTTCATTTTAAGCAGAACATTAAATAAGCCTATAAAGAAATAACTAGGACCACTTTAAAAGCACTTAAGATTTTTCTTTGTATGGATTTACTTTGTAGATTCCCAAGGTCATGATCACTATTGTGTCAGAAAAACTGTTTGTGAAGACAGAAAATAGATCAACAAAATACATCATCAAAAATCTCACCAAGTTTATCATATAGATTTAAATCCAAGTTAGAAACATACCCATTTCATATAGCATATCAGTTAGTGGTCATATATGCAGACTGCATTCAAGTTCATATGAACCTTCAGAACTTTCTAAAACAAAGTAGAAACAACAGGGAATCCATGAAAGTGAAAGTGTTAGTCACTCAGTTGTGTCTGACTCTTTGCAACCCCATAGACTATAGTTCCCCAGGCTTCTCTGTCCATGGAATTCTCCAGGCAAGAATACTGGCGTGGAGAGCCATTCCCTTCTCCAAAGTATCTTCCCGACTCTTTGATCGAACCTGGGTCTCCCACATTGAAGACAGATTCTTTGCTATCTGAGCCACCAGAGAAACTTATCCCTAAATGCAATAGGATGAAAAATCAACAGATCGGTTTTTAGGACAACCCAAATCAGTAATTATGTCCACCAGATCATTGTTCTGGTTTTTAATCCTATTCTCTGCCAGAGAGTATAGTTGTTTAATCTATATACCTTTTGGGCATACCTCTTCCCATAAGATAAGTTCAGTTACTAGGTAGGACTACGCCCAAGGTGGTTAACATATATGTTATCAGTCACAATGAAAAAATAAAATCAGAAAAAAGTGGAGGACTTGAATGAGTCTCATTCAGTTCTCTTATTTAGGGTCCATACATGCATGCTCATGTCTTTCATATGTATGTCTTTGCATGTGTGCTAAACAAGGTTCTCAAAATACCCTCTGCATTTATTTCATGTTCCTGTATTGAACTGAACTAAAAATATTTTTTAGACTTAAATTGCTATACTTGGGTTGTTTCCCTCAGACTGTAATCACTGTTTATCTCTCCTTTCTCTTAGTTCTGTGTTGTGTTTCTCTTTCTCTCGTATTTATTTTTCTTATTATAAGTGTCCTTTCCCCTGTATTTCCTTTTAGGACTTCCATTTCTCTTTAGTTACCTGCTCTATAACTAGGTTTCAAACTATGTTGTCTGTTAAAGAGAAGATACTCCTGGTTTCATAGTTTAGACCCAGGGATTTAATCAATATTATCCTCTAGAGTATGGTGACCAGAAGCCTCATGGACCATAACATTTCCTGGAGTTGAGTTACTATGTTAGGTAGACTCAACTCAAAGATGGCAAGCCTTAATTCTTAGAATGTGTAAACATTACTTTATATGTCAAAGGGTCTTTGCATTTGTGATTAAATGAAGAATTTTGACAAGGGGAAATTGTAATGGGTTAGTTAGATCATAATTTTCATGGTAAGAGAGAAGCAGGGAGAGATCTGACAGAGAAGGTAATGTGAAGATGAAGCCCAGAGAAAATTAGAAGATGCCATTCTTAAAAATGAGCATGATTGGACTACAAGAAATGCCAGAAGCTCTCAGAAATTGGATGAATCAAGGAATTCTTCCTCAGAGCCTGTGGATAAAACTTTGATTTCAGCACAGTAAGATAACAATTTTGGACTTTTCACCTCCAAAATTGTAAGCAAATACATTTTGTTGTGTTAAGCCACCAAGGTTATGGCAATTAGTTATAGTAGGCACAAAAAACTAATGCATTTATATAATTAGTTCAGTCTTTGCATAATTAAATGTGTTATTTAATCATCTGTCTGATTTAGCAAAAATAATACTGACTTAATAGGATCTCTCAACAGCTACTTCTCTGTAGGAAAGCCTGTGTTCCCCCTCCCTGTTTCCCTTAAATTTTGCTTATTCTCGTCTCAACGTTACTATTAATTTATAAGAATGGACAGACTTTCTGTTCTTTATTCAGTGTACTCTGTTAACGTATGAAAGTGTAATATCCTAAACTATTTTAAAGATACTATGGTTTCAGAGCGAATCCAAAAAAAAGAAATAACTCAAGTTTTGAAGCATCTTCTTTCCTTTATACAAATTGTTTAATTTAAAATCTTAAGTAATTTCATTCATAAAGAAATTTTACATTATTAAGTGCTCTGAAACAAACACAAACATATAAACATTAAAAAGTCTTTTTCTTGATGTTTTGGGAATGGGGAAGTCCATCCTCTGAAAGCTAAAATAATATAAATTCCCAATCACATCTCATCTTTTAAATGAAACTTTGACTTATGTAATCCATCCCGGGATGTTATAATGTCTCACGTTTATTTTATTTCCCTTAGAGCACTAGAGCACATGGTGAAAAGTCTATGTCTGAACCTATAAAGCTGAGGATGGCTGATATTAACATGCATTAAAATTGCCATTTTCCCTCCCTTCTCTGTATTTTTAAATACTAAGCAAAATGGGCAAAGCACTGATATGATAAAATAGGCATATACTTTGTTCGTGCCATACTGTAGGCATGAAGGAGATATGGCTACAACTCAAGTCACTGTCAATCAACATATAATAACATCAAAGAGCCATTACTGAAAATATGATATAAAATAGCCATTCAAGAATATCTATTATTAAGGGATAAAGTGCAGACTTATGAAAGCTAAGGATTTCTTTTTCTCCTATGTTCCATTTTTCTGAGAATTATAGAATTTTAATCAATGGTTATCCCTTTATCTTATTATCCTTTCCTATTTTCATATTCCCCCCTCTGGAAGACTAAAACACTTTGCATAAGATTCAAAGGCAAATTTGAATATATTAAGAGTATCTGCAGGTTTATATAACATATACTCAAAGTAAGACATATAATATTCATTTCATATATTTCTGGTTATTGGCCAGATTTTGGAGGTGTTCTTATAGCTGTTTCTAATTTCCCCTTGATATGATTTTGTTTGCAAGAAAATCAAATAATATTTCTAATCCTTCCCCCTATTTCTTTTTCTCTTTTTTAACTGAATTGACATACAATAGTATATTATTTTCCAGTGTATAACATAGTGATTAAACATTTGTATACTTTTCCCCCATTTTTAACTAGAACCCCCTATTTGAGGGAAGAGGAAAAATACATACCGTATTGGATATTCCCCGTAGCTCAAACCATAAAGAATCTCCCTGCAATGGAACCTGGGTTTGATCTCCGGGTCGGAAAGATCCCCTGGAGAAGGGAATGGCAAACCACTCCAGTATTTTTGCCTGGAGAATTCCATGGACAGAGAAGTCTGGTGGGATACAGTCCATGGGATCGCAGAGAATCGGACACCACTGAGCGACTAACACTACCTTTACTATTGGATATTCACCTCAGGTGTCTGTTTCACTTTGCCTTGGTAAAACTAATTAATATTAACTTACAGGACATAATTTCTTTAAAAGGTAGTATTCTAAAGTTTTGAACTGAGGCTTAAGCAGCAGCTATATTTATTACTGCACATAAATTCCCTGAGTAGTCTGAAGGGAGCATTTGATCTGTATTTGATTTGCAGGCAAGCCATTCAGCAAAACTGTTTCAACATCTTCTACTAACATGTAAGCAAAGTAAGTATCTTTTAAGCTTATTATCAGCACAAGTGTTCTCATCCAATGTATTAGTAACAATGATAAAAACAACGTACACTAGACCGAAGGTGCAGAGCTGAGCCATGGGTCCTGAGAAGCTCTTTCCATAAATCAATGCATGATGTCTTTTCTATAGAGTATCCAATTAACTGTAAATAAAATTCAGACATGCTTAAAAATTGTTTCTTCCCCTAAGAAATGACAGTTGGAAATAGCTTCCTGATAACAATCATTACTGGCTTTTACCATTTACTACAAAAGGCCTGACCGTGGTTAAAAGGTTTAATTTTTATGTTTCAGTGGCCACAAATTCAAAAACATGGATTTATCTACAATTGCAAAGATAGCTATAAATTCTGTTACTAGTGACAGCAATTTTCCTTCAACTATCTTATGCTGAATGTAACTTTATTGCTACTTCTAGGAGGGACTTGCAGGCAATTTCTATTTTACAGTCACCATGAGTTAAACTCACAATCCCAAGCAGCAGTCATTTCAGACTGGTGCATAATTTAAAGAAAGAAGTGTAACAGTTGGATCGCATTATCCGCCGGCACTGGCCTTGGTGTCTTGGTTGCTTAATCTTCTGCCAGCCCCAGCCAATCAATATGTCTGGCCTGTCAGCGTCAGATTGACAGGGTGCTTGCTGCGCATATATTTTTTTTTTTATTGCGTTCATTATTATCTTCACATAGTGTTTTTACATTTCCCTGGTGGGGAGACTGTCAAAATGCAGCTGAAGTCAATAGTTTGCAAAAAGAGAAGTCACTAATTAGACACCCCTGTAGCATAATTAGTGCACTAATGGTATAATATCCACTCTTTTCCTAACAACTTATCAAGGTTTTAAAAAGAGTTGATAAGAATTGTTTTTAGATCTTGAACTAGTAATAGAACAGTGTGTTATGGCCATGTGTTAAAGAATAAGATGTGATCTATACATAAAGGTTTATAATTTTGTTTATAAATTCATGTATTGGGGTATTAATGTAGAGAACAGCACTAAATATTATTCTTTCATTTCAAGCTTGATATGGGACAATATCAGCAGAATAAATATTCTGAATGAAAAGCTCTGGAGTTGCATGAAAACTAAACAAGCTTGTTATGGCAGTATGATTATCACTAAGAAAATCTCATCCATCTTTTTAAAAAAGCATTTCTGGTTATTTCAAACACATGATCGTCTCAACATGAACAAATCTGTAACATATGCCACATTACATAAAATTGGACTAAAGTTCATAATATTTAAGCAATTTATTTAGGATTACATTCCCCCTATGGCTTCCCTGGTGGTTCAGAAGTAAAGAATCGACCTGCAATGTAGGAGACCTGGGTTCAATCCCTGGGTCAGGAAAATTCCCAGGAGGTAGCCTTGAAAACCCATTCCAGTATTCTTGCCTGGAGAATCCCATGGGCAGAGGAGCCCGGAGGGTTACAATTCATGGTGCCACAAAAGAGTCAGACAAGACTGAGCGACTAAGCACACATATTCCTGAGTTTAAACAATAATGTCTTTTGTGCTGGTTAATATCAGAACGGGGACCAGAACCCAAAAACAGGTGTCCGATGATAACTTAGCACTCAATAAACAGCTGTGGACTAAGTGGAGTTCATTTTAAATATATAATCAAAGTGGCAAAAAAATTTCCACTCACAGTGAAGCCTAGCTTATTAGTTTTCTCTGGTTTAGCCATTGCTTAATTGTGTCAGATTGAAACATTTAAAAAAAAAACAAAAAAACTAGACCCCTGTTTTAAAAAATGGCCTAAAATATTTGCCAGTTAGCTAAAATTTGTTTTCCACCCTAATTAATGTTGTATTCCAACCAAATATAAAAATGCAAGACAGATAATTTACTCACTCTTTTATTTTCCCTGATATTTGCTATAAATGACATTTATAAATGTATTATATGTATCTGCTTCTATAATTTAATATTTGTGTCATGTATAAAAGCAGATAAACAGATGTGCAAACATATGAATGATGGGAAAATATTGAGAAGAAAATGTTGATAAAATTCAAAATTAAAAGCTTTAATTAAAAGTTCAACAGATGCCCCCAATCTGTTCACATGATTTTGTTCCTTTTACTTCTCAGTACTTTTCAAAATATTAATCACTCTTAATCTATGTGAGAATTTTATTTGGGGGTAGTTGTAAGTTTTCTGATTAGATATAATTTTAAATGATGCATTTGGATACTTCAGTCACATTTTCAGATATCTTCTCATTTTATAGTTCTTAAAAGTCTCTAAACTGTGGTCCCAACTTGCTTTCTAATGAATATATCATCTATATGTTACCCAGTAGATAGTATTGCTTGTTTCATCAAGTAGATATTTAATAAGTGCCTCTGAAAACTGCTAAAATCTCTTGCCACACACCTGAGGCTTTTGTGTCTCTGTATGTTAATTTAGCCCTTTACCCCACAGTCTGTTTTCTAAGAATTTCAGCATGCAGATGCTAGAGCCAGATTGCTTGGTGGAAACTCTATCATCACATCTTGTGACTTTAGGCATATTTAAATTCCCTCTTTGCACGGGCTCTTCATTAAAAAAAAAAAGGATCCAATGCTTGTAGCTTGCACCTACTCATTCAAATGCAAAGACCAGTGCGCTATCCTGTCACCTGTTTGGAACAGTACTTGACATCTAGTAAATGCTCCATATCGGTGGTTGTTGTGGTTCAGTCACTAATCGGGTGCAAGTTTTTGCGACCCTAGGGGGCATAGCCCACCAGGTTCCTCTCTCCATTTCCAGGCAAGATTACTGGAAATGGTTGTCATTTCCTTCTCCAGGGAACCTTCCCCACACAGGGATCAAAGCCGAGTCTCCTGTATTGGCAGGAGGATTTGTTAGCACTGAGCCCCCAGGGAAGCTCTGTATATTGGTAGTTATTAACATTTTTATGAATCTGGAATTTACCTTTTATAAATTATATCAGTTTTAAAATGTAAGTTTTCCTTCCAGTTTTTAATTTCCTGTCACAAGCTGAGCTGCAAATATATTGTTCTTTTGATTTTACTTACGATTTAATTTTTCATTTGTTCATTGAACATTTGTGTAACGCCTAATATGTATTACTTCTTCTGTTGGGTTCAGTTCAGTTCAGTTGCTCAGTCGTGTCTGACTCTTTGCAACCCCATGAATCACAGCATGCCAGGCCTCCCTGTCCATCACCAACTCCCAGAGTTCACTCAAACTCACGTCCATCGAGTCAGTGATGCCACCCAGCCATCTCATCCTCTGTCATCCCCTTCTCCTCCTGCCCCCAATCCCCCCCAGCATCAGAGTCTTTTCCAATGAGTCAGCTCTTCACATGAGATGGCCAAAGTATTAAAGTTTCAGCTTTAGCATCATTCCTTCCAAAGAACACCCAGGACTGATCTCCTTTAGGATGGACTGGTTGGATCTCCTTGCAGTCCAAGGGACTCTCAAGAGTCTCCTCCAACACCACAGTTCAAAAGCATAAATTCTTTGGCGCTCAGTTTTCTTCACAGTCCAACTCTCACATCCATACACGACCACAGGAAACACCATAGCCTTGACTAGATGGACCTTTGTTGGCAAATAATATCTCTGCTTTTCAATATGCTGTCTGGGTTGCTCATAACTTTTTTTCCAAGGAGTAAGCATCTTTTAATTTCATGGCTGCAGTCATCATCTGCAGTGATTTTGAAGCCCAAAAAAATAAAGTCTGACACTGTTTCCACTGTTTCCCCATCTATTTCCCATCAAGTGATGGGACCAGATGCCATGATCTACATTTTCTGAATGTTAAGCTTTAAGCCAACTTTTTCACTTTCCTCTTTCAATTTCATCAAGAGGCTTTTTAGTTCTTCTTCACTTTCTGCCATAAGGGTGGTATCATCTGCATATCTGAGGTTATTATTATTCCTCCCAGCAATCTTGATTCCAGCTTGTGCTTCTTCCAGCTCAGCGTTTCTCATGATGTACTCTGCATAGAAGTTAAATAAGCAGGGTGACAATATACAGCCTTGATATACTCCTTTTCCTATTTGGTAACAGTCTCTTGTTTCATATCCAGTTCTAACTGTGGCTTCCTGACCTGCATATAGGTTTCTCAAGAGGCAGGTCAGGTGGTCTGATATTCCCATCACTTTCAGAATTTTCCACAGTTTATTGTGATCCACACAGTCAAAGGCTTTGGCATAGTCAATAGAGCAGAAATAGATGTTTTTCTGGAACTCTCTTGCTTTTTCCATGATCCAGTGGATGTTGGCAATTTGATCTCTGGTTCCTCTGCCTTTTCTAAAACCAGCTTGAACATCTGGCAGTTCATCTATACAGTCAGCAAAAATAAGGCTGGGAGCTGACTGTGGCTCAGATCATGAACTCCTTATTGCCAAATTCAGACTTAAATTGAAGAAAGTGGGGAAAACCACTAGACCATTCAGGTATGACCTAAATCAAATCCCTTATGATTATCAGTGGAAGTGAGAAATAGATTTAAGGGACTAGATCTGATAGAGTGCCTAATGAACTATGGATGGAGGTTCATGACATGGTACAGGAGACAGGGATCAAGACCATCCCCATGGAAAAGAAATGCAAAAAAGCAAACTGGCTGTCTGAGGAGGCCTTACAAATAGCTGTGAAAAGAAGAGAAGTGAAAAGCAAAGGAGAAAAGG
>SJYQ01000286.1:0-17767 GCA_006410935.1 Redunca redunca
CAGTAGATCTTCCCAACTCAGGGGTCAAATCCAGATCTCACACATTTCAGGCAGATTCTTTACCATCTGAGCCACCAGGCAAGTCCAAGAATACTGGAGTGGGTAGCCTATCCCTTTTCCAGGTGATTTTCCTGACCCAGGAATCGAACCAGGGTCTCCCTCATTGCAGGAGGATTCTTTGCCACCTCTTTTCTTAATTAGTTGCATTTTCAAAACTAATTGTGATATGGTTTTCAAGGAATTTTTCAACTTGATCATAATTTTCAAATGTATTAGCATAGAAGTGCTTATGATGTTATTTTTAAATGGTTGTAGGATCTATAATAATGTTCCATTTAAATTCTTGTTAGCTACTTATTGCTTTTTTCTTTTTTTGTTCCCTTAATTAGTCTTGTTAGGGATTTATCAAATTTATTAATCTTTTTAATAATCAATTTTTGACTTCAATTATTTTCTTTATTGGATGTCTTTCTGCTTCCTAATCATCCTGCTTCTGTCTTAATTATTTCCATTATTCTACTTTCTTTGGGTTTACTCTGCTCAGTTTTTTTTTTTTCCTTTTAGCTAACTTCTTGAGATAGAAGTTAAGATAATTTAATTTCAGCCTCTTTTCTCTTATATGCATTTAGAGCTATAGGCTTCCCTCAAGGCACAGCTACAACTGCATCCAACAAGTTTTTAAAATAACAAATTGCTAACATTTATTTAGGTCATACTGTATGCAAAGCACTGTACTGAAAGATTTATGAGCATTCTCTCAATTTTACACATTTTTCTTAAACATAATTTACATGTAGCAAAATACACAAAACTTAAAGGTACAGTTTAACAAACCTTTACCAATTATACATCAGTGTCATCACCAGATTCAGATATGGAACATCTTTAACACTCCAGAAAATTTTCCACATGCTTCTTCCCAGTTAACACCCATGTCCAGAGGTAACTACTTCTCTGATTTCTATTACCATTGGTAAATGTGCCTGTACTTGACCTTCATATAAATCAAATCCAACAGTAGCCCAATAGTATATATACTTTTGTGTCCAGCTTTTTTGCTCAACTTAATGTTTTAGATATTAAATATTAATCTGTGTTATTGCATGTGTGATTTTTTTTAATGCCTTGTAACAGTCCATTGTATGGATGTAGTACAATTTGGGCTTCCCAGGTGGCGCTAGTGGTAAATGATCCGCCTGCCATTGCAAGAGATGAGGATTAGATCCCTGGGTGGGGAAGATCCCCTGGAGACAGAAATAGCAACCCACTCCAGTATTGCCTGGAAAATTCTATAGACAGAGGAGCCTGGTGGGCTACAGTCCACTGGATTCCAAAGAGTCAGACATGACTGAACACATGCTACAATTTATTGATCCATTTTTCTGAAGGCAGAAATTTAGTAGATTTTTAAAGAGTTTTTTTTGTTATTATAAATAAAACTGCTATGAAAATTATTACACTTGTATTAGGTTGGTGAAAAAGTAATTGTAGTTTTTGACTGTGAATTTTGAATCATTATAACTAGGCCCAGACACATCTTTATTAATCAAAATAGGAAATATTACAATCAACACAATGTTGCCAAAAAGAAATAAATTTGTTCATTCCTGTAACATGAAAATCCGTGTTTTGGGATTTGATTAATCTTCCTCCCACTAGTTGTGGAAGCATTTTCCCTGTAAAAAGTTGTTGAGATGAAGGAGTGGTAGTCGATTGGTAAGAGGTCAGGTGAGTATGGCCCATAAGGCAAAACTTTGTAGCCCAATAGGTTCAACTTTTGAAGCATTGCTTGGGTGACATTTGGTTGGGTGCTCTTGTGAAGAAGAATTGGGCCCCTCCTGTTGACTAATGCTGGCTGCGGGCATTGCAGTTTTCAGTGCATCTCATCAACTTCCTGAGCATATGTGGGGAAATTAACAAGATGGTGCCAGTCAGGACTCTTGCCCCATGCTCTCATGCCCTTTTGGCCCATGTTCTGTGAAAAATGACTGCATGGCTGTGTAATGGCTGAGATCGCTTATGGCACTGTGCGTGCGCTTGCTTGGTTGGGCTACTTTGGGCAGTATGCCTGTATGGGCACCGTCTGGTAAGGCTTTGCTGTTGCACTGGGGCTACATTGGGGTGGCATCATGGTTATGTTATGGCTATGTTATGGTTATGTTGTAGCTGCTGCTACAGCTGCTGCATCAGCCAGGAGAGAGGCTGTGTTACGGCTGCTGTGCCAGCCAGGAGAATAAACATGTCTGCAGTTCCTACGGCTCCTAGTGTCTTCTTCCAGCCTCTTACCTACCCTGGGTTCAGAGAACAGTGCAGACAGTGTGAATAGCAAGACAGCTGGCATCACAAGCAGGATTAGCAATTCAGCATACTTCTCAGATGTAATGGTTTTGCCAAGATTCAGAAAGCTATAGTGGATCAGACAGGCAACATGCCACCAAATAACGACCATGACCTTTTTTCGTGTAAGCTTGTCTTTGGGAAGTGTTTTGGAGCTTCTTCTCAGTCCAGCCACTGAGTTGGTCATTGCTGGTTGTTGAATATAATCCACTTTTCATTGCACATCACTGTCCAATGGAGAAATGGTTCACTGTTGTTGGGTAGAATAAGAGAAGATGACACTTCAGAATGACGATATTTTTTGATTTGTAGTCAGTACACGAGGCTCCCACTTACTGAGGTTTTTCACCTTTCTAATTTTCTTCAAAGGCTGCACAACCATAGAATGGATGATGTTGAGTTCTTTGGCAAATTCTCATGTAGTTGTAAGAGAATCAGCTTTGATGATCCTCTCAACTGGTCATGTCAACTTCCAAAGGCCGGCCACTGCACTCCTCATCTTCAAGGCTCTGGTCTGCTTTGCAAAACTTCTTGAACCACCACTGCACTGTTCATTCATTTGCAGTTCCTGGGCCAAACATGTTGTTGATGTTGTGAGTTGTCTTTGTTGCTTTATGACCCATTTTGAACTCGAATATAAGAAAAGTGCTCAAATTTGCTTTTTTTGTCTAACATTTCCCTAGTCTAAAATAAATATAAAGTACACATCAAATAATAAATCATTAAGTGAAGTCGCTCAGTCTTTGCGACTGGTGGACTATAGCCCACCAAGCTCCTCTGTCCACGGGATTCTCCAGGCAAGAATACTGGAGTGGGTTGCCATTTCCTTCTCCAGGGGATCTTCCCGACCCAGGGATCGAACCCAGGTCTCCCACATTGCAGGCAGACGCTTTAACCTCTGCACCACCAGGGAAGCCCCAAGAAAGTAAAAGCTTAATCTCTCAGTCATGTCCAACTCTTTGGGACCCCATGGTCTGTAGCCTACCAGGCTCCTCTGTCCATGGGATTTTCAGGCAAGAGTACAGGAGTGGGTTGCCATTTCCTTCTCCGGAGGATCTTCCCAACCCAGGGATTGAACCCAGGTCTCCCACATTGTAGGCAGATGCTTTACTGTCTGAGCCATCAAATTAGCAAAAGCAAGAAATGCACATTAAAATGATGTATAACATAAACACATTTATTTAAGAATGTATTCCAATATCAAACAGCAAAGTTCAATAATGCAAAAATCAAAATTACTTTTGCACCAACCTAAATGTTTTAGGTAGACGTATATTCTCCTGGTATTGTGTGGAATTGCTTGGAAATAGGATACGTGAATTTTTAGTCTTAGTAGATATTTTAAATTACAATGTTCGAATAAATATTAATTTTACTATTTTTCTCATTTCCTAACATATTTATAATTAACAGTATGGAAGAGTTGGGACTTCCCTGGTGGCTCAGACAGTGAAGAATCCACTTGCAGAGCAAGAGACCCGGGTTCAATCCCTGGATTGGGAAGATCCCCTGGAGAAGGGAATGGCTACCCACTCCAGTACTCTTGCCTGGAGAAATCCATGGTCAGAGGTGCCTGGAGGACGGCAATCCATGGGCTCGCAGAGTCTGACACAACTGAGCAACTAACACGTTCACTTTCATGGAAGATTTTAATGCTTTGTCAAACTTCTTTTTAAAATAATCTGTCTATGCTGTTATGTCTTTTCCAGATTTAGTTGTTTATTGCTGACTGCACTGGCTCTTCGCTGTTGTGTGCAGGCTTTTTCTAGTTGCAGTGAGCAGGGGCTACACTCTTGTTATGGTACACAGGCTTATCGCAGTGGGCTCTCCTGTTGCGGAGCACAGGCTTTGGGCATGTGGGCTTCAGTAATTTCGGTGGGTGCAATAGCTGTGGTGTACTGGCTTAGTTGCTCGGCAACATGTGGGATCTTCCTGGACTGGGTATTGAACCTGTGTCTCCTGCTTGACAGGTGGATTCTTTACCACTGAGCCACCAGGGAAGTCCCCTCTCAAACATTTTTAAAGGTCACGGAATAATCACAATTTTTCCCCTTAAGATTAAGATTATTAATGTTATTAATATTAAGATTATTATTAAGACTAAGATTATTAAAGTCATTGTGAACAGTTTCAACTTGTCCTACGTTACTGTGCAAAGTGAGGACTGCCTATATTTATCATAACATAACCACAAGAGTCGGAGAAGGCAATGGCACCCCACTCCAGTACTCTTGCCTGGAAAATCCCATGGACGGAGGAGCCTGGTGGGCTGCAGTCCATGGGGTCGCTAAGAGTCGGACATGACTGAGCGACTTCCCTTTCACTTTTCACTTTCATGCATTGGAGAAGGAAATGGCAACCCACTCCAGTGTTCTTGCCTGGAGAATCCCAGGGACCTGGCATGCTGCAGTCCATGGGGTCACACAGAGTCGGACACGACTGAAGCGACTTAGCAGCAATCACAAGAGTGATAACCTGTCACCTTTTCCATGTTCTGTTGGCTAAAAGCATGTCACTTGTTCTCACTCAAGTGGGGCAGATCAGATTATACAGGGCTTAACACTAGAGGGGAGAGATCACGGCCTGTTTTCAAATTTTGCTTCAGTTCAGTTCAGTTGCTCAGTTGTGTCCGACTCTTTGCGACCCCATGGACTGCAGCATGCCAGGTCTCCTTGTCCATCACCAGCTCCCGGAGCTTACTCAAACTCATGTCCATTGAGTTGGTGATGCCATCCAACCGTCTCATCCTCTGTCATCCCCTTCTCTTCCTGCCTTCAATCTTACCCAGCATCAGAGTCTTTTCAAATAAGTCAGTTCTTCGCATCAGGTGGCCAAAGTATTGAAGTTTCAGCTTCACCATCAGTCCTTCCAATGAACACCCAGGACTGATCTCCTTTACGATGGACTGATTGGATCTCCTTGCAGTTCAAGGGACTCTCAAGAGTCTTCNCTTTTTTTGATGATCCAGCAGATGTTGGCAATTTGATCTCTGGTTCCTCTGCCTTTTTTAAAACCAGCTTGAATATCTTGAAGTTCATGGTTCATGACTGAGTTTTCCAATCATGAACATAGGACCATGTTGCTGCTGTTGCTAAGTCACTTCAGTTGTGTCCAACTCTGTGCGACCTCATAGAGGGCAGCCCACCAGGCTCCCCCGTCCCTGGGATTCTCCAGGCAAGAACACTGGAGTGGATTGCCATTTCCTTCTCCAGTGCATGAAAGTAAAAAGTGAAAGTGAAGTTGCTCAGTCATGTCTGACTCTTAGCGACCCCATAGACTGCAGCCTACCAGGCTCCTCTGTCGATGGAATTTTCCAAGCAAGAGTGCTGGAGTGGGGTGCCATTGCTTTCTCCTTGACCATGTTACATCCATTCATTCGGTAAGGTCTTCTGTAGTTTGTGGGTTAGTTTTGTTAATTCATTTGTTTAGGACAATGTAACTTTCAAAATAGAGGACTTGCATAATTTTTAAAGAGCTTTTCCTAGGTTTAAAATATTTTTGTTGCTATGGTAAGTGGTGTTGATTTTTAAATTTTATTTTCTAGTACTTTGTGACCAGCAGATAGAAATACAATAGATTTTTTTTGTATTTTGAATTTGTATTCACCAAGTCAACTTATTAGTCTGTATATCCTTTTAGATACTACACAAATATAATCATGTTGTCTGCCAGTTAGCACATTTTTACATCTTCCTTTCTAATCTTTATGTCTCTAGTTTCTTTTCATTGCCGTTTTGGAATGGCTAGGGCTTCCAATACAATGCTGAATAGAAGAAGAGTAAAATTCTTATTTTGTTCCTGATGTTAAAGCATTCAATATTTTATCATTGTCTGTGATTTAACTGTAATTCTTTAAGGATGTGCTTCATCAGATTAAGAAACTTCTCCTTTTATATTAGTTGGCTGAATTTGATGTTAAATTTGAGTAAGTGCTTTTTCTGAATCTATGGGGATGATTATACAGTCCTCCCCTTTTTTTCAGTAAATGCAACAAACTATGGTCATTGATTTGTGAATATTAATTAAATGGATGTATACATTTGACCCTGCATGCCTAGGATAAAACCTGTTTATCATTAGATATTATCCTTCTAATTTATTAGAATTATTTGATTTGTTCATGTTTTGTTAATAGAATGTTGGCATCTGTATTCATGAGCAACATAGGTCTGAAATATTCCATTCTTGTAATTTTCTTCCCTTGTCAATCTGTGATATCAGGATTATCCTGTCCTCTTAAATGAGGGAGAAGTTTCATTTTCCTCTGTCTTTGAAAGAGTTTGTGTTTGGTTTGTATTATATCTTCCTTTGATGTTTGGTAGAAATTA
Source organism: Redunca redunca (assembly GCA_006410935.1). Taxonomy (NCBI): domain Eukaryota; kingdom Metazoa; phylum Chordata; class Mammalia; order Artiodactyla; family Bovidae; genus Redunca; species Redunca redunca. The sequence continues at coordinate 6,666 of SJYQ01000286.1, forward strand.
AATCATCTGGGTTTAGAGTTTTCTTTGTGGAAAAGTTATTGATTATTAATTTAACTTCACTAACACTTATGACTATTCCTGTATTTTATTTATTCTTATGTCGGCTGGGAAAGATTGAGGGCAGGAGGAAAATAGGGTGACAGAGGATGAATGGTTGGATGGCATCATCAACTCCATGGACATGAGTCTGAGCAAACTCCGGGAGATAGTGAAGGTCGGGGAAGCCTGGCATAGTCCATGGGGGTTGCAAAGAGTTGGACACGACTGAGTGGCTGAACAGCAATGTCAGGTTTATGTTCAGTATGTTATGGTTTCTTTGTCAGTTAAAAACTGTTCTATTTTCCATTGTGATTTTCTCTTTGATCCATTGATTATTTAGAATTTTCTATTTAACTTTTAAATAGTTGCAAATTTTCAACATGTTCATTATTGATTTTTCCATTTGATTCCGTGGTTAGAGAACATCTTTTGTATAATTTCAGTCCTCAGATATATGCTGTTTTGTTTTATGATCCAGCACACACTCTGTCTTTCCTTCCAGTCTTAAAGAAGGGCAATGCCAAAGAATGTTAAACTGCCATACGACTGTGCTCATTGCATATGTAAGGTTATGCCCAAAAGCCTTCAAGCTAGGCTTCAGCAGTATGTGAACTGAGAACTTCAAGATGTACGAGCTGGGTTTAGAAAAAGCAGAGGAACCAGAAATCAAATTGCCAACATTCGTTGGATCATCGAGAAAGCAAGGGAATTCCAGAAAAACAGCTACTTTTGCTTGACAACAAACTGTGGAAAATTCTTAAAGAGATGAGAATACTAGACCACCTTACCTCCCTCCTGAGAAACCTGTATGCAGGTCAAGAAGCAACAGTTAGAACTGGACATGGAACAACTGACTGGCTCAAAACTGGGAGTGGAGCAAGACAAGGCTGTATATTGGCAGCCTGCTTATTTAACTTACATGCAGAGTACATCATATGAAATGCCAGCCTGGATGAATGATAAGCTGATTGCCAGGAGAAATATCAGCAACCTTAGATATTCAGATGATACTACTCTAACAGCAGAAAGACAAGAGGAACTAAAGAGTCTCTTGATAAGGGTGAAAGAGGAGAGTGAAAAAGCTGGCTTAAAACTCAACATTCAAAAAACTAAGATCATGACGTTCCATCACTTCATTGCAATTAGAAGGGAAAAGTGGAAACTTTAACAGACTTTATTTTCTTGGGCTCCAAAACTACTGTGAACGCTAACTGCAGCCATGAAATTAAAAGACATTTGCTCCTTGGAAGGAAAGCTATGACAAGTCTAGACAGCATATGAAAAAGCAGAGACCTCACTTTGCCACCAAAGGTCCACCTAATCAAAGCTATGGTTTTCCAGTAGTCATGTACAGATGTGAAAGCTGAACCATACAGAAGGCTGAGCGCTGAAGAATTGATGCTTTTGAGCTGTGGTGTTCGAGAAAACTCTCGAGAGTCTCTTGCCTGCAAGCAGATCAAACTAGTCAATCCTAAAGAAAATCAGCCCTGAATACTCACTGGAAGGACTGATGCTGAAGCTGAAGCTCCAATACTTTGGCCATCTGATTTGAAAAGCTTACTCACTGGAAAGGACCCTGATGCTGGGAAAGATTGAGGGTAGGAGGAGAAGGGGGCGACAGAGGATGAGATGGTCAGATAGGAACACTGACTCAATGGACATGAGTTTGAGCAAACTCTTGAAGGACAGGGGAGCCTGGCATGCTGCAGTCCATGGGGTCACAAAGAGTCGGACATGAATTAGTGACTGAACAACAGTAAATATACTCTTAGTTTCATGTGTGCTTGCATATAAATTTCATTCTGCAATTGGTAGGCATCATATTCTGTATATGATGCTTAGATCAAAAAGATTAATACTATAGATTAGAACTCCATATCCTTACTAATTTTTTGTCTCACTCTTCTTAAGGTATTGAGAGGAAAGTTAAAATCTCCAACTGTGACTATTGGTTTGTCTCTTCCTTCTTTTAGTTCTGTCAAATGTTGTTTCATGGATTTTAAAGCTGTGATATTGGGCCCATACACCTTTATAATCGTCTCTTGATGTTTGTGCTGTATGCTCAGACTCTTGAGTTGGGTCTAACTCTTTGCAACCCCTTGGACTGTAGCCCACCAGGCCTCTCTGTCCATGGGAGTTTTCAGGCAAGAATACTGGAGTGGGGGACCATTTACTCCTCCAGGGGATCTTCCTGACCCAGGGGTTGGACCTTTGTCTCTATGTCTCCTGCTTTGCCAGGCATATTCTTTACCACTAGCTCCACCTGGGAAGCCCTGTCTCTTGATGAATTCACCATTATTATAAAATGTCCCTGTTTATCTCTGAGAGTTCTCCTTGTCTTGAATATGAATATAACCATTCCAGCTTTCTGTGCTTACTGTTTCTTACTGTTTGTGTGATATATCTCTTTCTATCCTTTTACTTTCAACTTATCTGTGTTCTTCTATTTAAAGTGTGTCTCATATATATAAAGTCGGATCATTTAAATAAACTAATCAGAAATCTCTGTCTTTAATCATACAATTTGATCCTTTTGTATTTAGGTGATAACTGGCATGTTTGGATTTAAGTCACCCTTTGCTTTCAATGTGTTCCATCTGATATTCATTCCCCTTTCTGCCTTTTCTGCCATTAAAAAAAATTAAGCAATGGGAGAACTGACAATGCTTCATACATAATTGGAGGTTTTAACACCCTTCCTCACCAATTGGTAGAACCAGACATAAAATCAACAGATATAGAGGATCTGAACCATGCTATTACACTTTGACTTAATTGACATTTGCAGGATGTTGCATCACAAAATGGCTGACTACTTACTTACACCAGGTGCTAAGCAATAAAATTAAAAGGATTGAAATTATACAGACTATATTCTCTGCCACAGTGGAATTAAATCAGAGCTCAACAATAATAACTAGAAAAAAACAGAAATATTTGGAAATGAAAAAAATACTAATATAATCCATGAGCCAAAAAAAAATCACATGGGAAATTGAAAAATATTTTAATCTTTATAAAATAACATTAAAATTATAATATTTTGTGCTAAGTTGCTCAGTCCTAATTCTTTGAGACCCCATGGACTGTAGCCCTCCAGGCTCCTCTGTCCATGGAATTTTCCAGGCAAGAATACTGGAGTGGGTTGCTGTTTCCCACTCCAGGGACCTTCCCCATCCAGGGACTGAATCCACGTCTCTTATGTCTCCTGCATTGGGAAGTGGGTTTGATACCACTAGCACCACCTGGGAAGCCCTAATATTTTGTGAGATGCAGTTAAATAAGAGGAAAATTCACATCTTTAAATGCTTATATTAGAAAGAAGAAAAATCTAAAGCCAATGACCTGTGAATCTACCTCAAGAAATTATATAACAAAGTACAATTTGGAACATAAAGTTAGGAAGGAAATCATAAACACAAGTGCAGTAATTAATGCACTACATAGGCCAATAGTGAAAAATCAATGAAGCCAAAAACTGGTTCTTTTAAAATGTCAACAAAATTGATAAGCTTTTGGCTAAACTGGAGAGTGAAAAAGTAGGCTTAAAGCTCAACATTCAGAAAATGAAGATCATGGCATCTGGTCCCATCACTTCATGGGAAATAGATGAGGAAACAGTGGAAACAGTGTCAGACTTTATTTTGGGGGGCTCCAAAATCACTGCAGATGGTGATTGCAGCCATGAAATTAAAAGACGCTTACTCCTTGGAAGGAAAGTTATGACCAACCTAGATAGCATATTCAAAAGCAAAGACATTACTTTGCCAACTAAGGTCCGTCTAGTCAAGGCTATGGTTTTTCCTGTGGTCATGTATGGATGTGAGAGTTGGACTGTGAAGGCTGAGCGCCGAAGAATTGATGCTTTTGAACTGTAGTGTTGGAGAAGACTCTTGAGAGTCCCTTGGACTGNGGGATCTTCTAAAGTCGTGCACGAACCCCACAGAGGGCTTCATCCAGGAGCTGCTGGTGAAGCCCCGAGGCCTCCACAAGCAGCCAGCTTTCTGCCAGCCCAGCTCCTTCGGTGGCGGCAGCCTGAGCCCCTCCAGGACCGAGCCCAGAAGGCGCCGCCTTGATCTTCTCCTGCCTCCGTGACCTCCGACAGCATCTCCCCTTAACGCGGTCTTGGCTTGTTTATAAGTTGTATTCAACGGTTCTGTAACAATAACACTGCGTGCCTGTTTAAAACACACACACACACACAAAAACGTGCCGAAAACCCCCGGCCCAAGAGGCTTCACTGATGAATTCTATAAAACATTTTACAAGCAAAAACCAATCCCATGCAAACTCCTTTAGAAAACAAGGAAGTAGGAAACACTTCCCAATTCATTTTACAAAACCAGTATTACCTTAATACCAAAACCAGATGCAGACATTACAAGGAAAGGCCTATGTTCCTCATTCAATAGGTGTAAATTTAAGTAAAATTAAATTCTCACTTATGTAAGTATGACTACTGTAAATATGTATTGAAAGGTGAGTGAGTGTGAAGTCACTCAGTCATGTCCCACTCTTTGGACTGTAGCCCACCAGGCTTCTCTGTCCATGGAAAGTTTTAGGCAAGAGTACTGGAGTAGGTTGCCATTTTCTTCTCCAGGGGATCTTCCCGACCCAAGGACTGACACTACAGGCAGATGCCTTACCATCTGAGCGACCACGGAATCGAAAGGTACTTGGGAACATGTTTCAGTTCAGTTCAGTTCACTTCAGTCGCTCAGTTGTGTCCGACTCTTTGTGACCCTATGCACGCCAGGCCTCCCTGTCCATCACCAACTCCCGGAGTTCACTCAAACTCACGTCCATCAAGTCAGTGATGCCATTCAGCCATCTCATCCTGGGTTGTCCCCTTCTCCTCCTGCCCCCAATCCCTCCCAGCAACAGAGACTTTTCCAGTGAGTCAACTCTTTGCATGAGGTGGCCAAAGTATTGGAGTTTCAGCTTCAGCATCAGTTTTTCCAGTGAACACCCAGGACTGATCTCCTTCAGAATGGACTGGTTGGATCTCCTTGCAGTCCAAGGGACTCTCAAGAGTCTTCTCCAACACCACAGTTCAAAAGCATCAATTCTTCGGTGCTCAGCTTTCTTCACAGTCCAACTTTCACATCCATACATGACTACTGGAAAAACCATAGCCTTGACTAGATGGACCTTTGTTGGCAAAGTAATGTCTCTGCTTTTGAATATGCTATCTAGGTTGGTCATAACTTTCCTTCCAAGGAGTAAGCGTCTTTTAATTTCATGGCTGCAGTGATTTCATCTGCAATGATTTTGGAGCCCCCCAAAATAAAGTCTGACACTGTTTCCACTGTTTCCTCATCTATTTCCCATGAAGTGATGGGACCAGATGCCATGATCTTCATTTTCTGAATGTTGAGCTTTAAGCCAACTTTTTCACTCTCCTCTTTCACTTTCATCAAGTGGCTTTTGAGTTCCTCTTCACTTTCTGCCATAAGGGTGGTGTCATCTGCATATCTGAGGTTATTGATATTTCTCCCTGCGATCTTGATTCCAGCTTGTGCTTCTTCCAGCCCAGCGTTTCTCATGATGTACTCTGCATAGAAGTTAAATAAGCAGGGTGACAATATACAGCCTTGATGTACTCCTTTCCCTATTTGGAACCAGTCTGTTGTTTATTAGTTCTAGTTTATGGGAATATGAATGACGTGGTTTTCTTTGTATTTCTCTGAATTTTTAAAATAAAAATAGATACTATTTTTTGTTTTGTTTTCAGTACCGACCCAGTCTTTAAAATGTTAGGTTGTTTCTTTCTAGTCCTATTTTATTCAGTGTTTCCTATTGGGAAAGTGTACTGAATTTTATCAAATGACATGTACAGATATGACCACATGATTTTTAACTTCTCCTCCTACTGAGCCACACTGGCATTCCTGGGGGAAGCAGTTTATTGCACAAATGTCTATTTAGTAAGGTACAAGCAGAAAGCAAAATTTTTCCACAGTCCTTCAAGCCCACTTGCTGGGTGTGCTCCTCTTCACTCTGGCTGAAATCTTGGAAAGCTTTCAGCTTTCATAATTATTTTTGGTCTAAGGAGAGTTTCATTTTAGTAACTAAAAAGCTCTATTCAATCCGATATTTAAAACTAGTGTTTTATCTAGTTCAAATTTTTCCTCCCCTTTAGCTCTGCCTCTGACTAGGAAATCTGAGAAGGGGACAGGGGTTTTACTTCTTTCCTAAGTACAGTTTTGGGGGCTGTATTCCTCAGGATTCTTCAAAGAAACAGAACCAGTAGGATATCTATATTTATGTTGAAATAAATTTTTATGAGGAATTGGCTCACATGGTTCTGGAAGCTGAGAAGTCCCTGCATCTGGTCTATAAGTGGGAAACCCAGGAGAGCTGGGGTTGTGACTCAGCCTGGTCCAAAGGCCCAAGGAGCAGATTGTGTAATTCCTAAGCCAAGGGCAGGAGAAGACTGATTATCTCAGCTCAGCAGTCAGGCGGAGGGAGTGAATTCTCCGGTCCTCTATCTTTTTATTCTATTCAGGTCCTCAGTGGAGTGGATGATGTCCACCCACACTGGGGAGGGCCATCCTCTTTCCTCAGTACATGGACTCAAGTGTTAATCTCATCCAGAAACATGCTCACAGACACACCTAGAATCATACTGAACCAAATATCTGGGCACTTCGTGCTCCAGTCAAGTTAACACGCAAAATTAACCATCGTAGGGACTGTCTAGGGGAAAGCAGAAATAAGGAGTGGGAAGGTCCTATTAATCCAGTACTTTGTCACCGGGTGTTGGTACCCTGGGGTGTGTTGCATTCACAGTTACTGAGCGGGGCTTGCTCCTCCAGCACTGAGGCTCTCTTGTGTAGAGATTTTAACCCAGGCTGTGCCTTCTTGTGTTGGCAAGTGTTGACCTCTCCTCTTGGTCCCCGGCTCTCCTTTTGCCCAGTGTGGGGAATCTACTAAATACCACTCTTCCCATGGGGTCCACTGCTGGCCCACAGGAAATAGGCACAGGCCAAAGCTGAAGGTCTGAAGATCTGAAGTGCAGGCCTTTTTTAAAGACAGTCCTCACCAATAATCTGCTGTCAGACAAGGGCAACTCCAGCAAGTTGCTGACCTTGAGTCTTTATCAGGTCCTGTGTCCCTCAGGTTTCAGGAGCCCCTCCTTTGACTTGAAGTGCAAGGCCAGGTGGTGGTCGTGGTGGGGATTACGCTCACTGATAACGCTTTCCAAACACCTCTGTACTCCTCCTCCTCAACCCCTCAAGTAACCTCATGGTCTTGGGGGTTCTCTTGGGTTGGCAGAGGTCAGGTGACTGGCACCTCAAGGAAAGGAGGTGCTAGACAACTCTGCCCTTGTCCTTGGCCTGTGGGGTTCTGCCAAAACTCTGTTTTTAATATCCCTTGTGTGGAATAAGTATTCTCTTTATACTCAGCTGGGTTTATGAGTATCTTTTAATGTTTGCCCCTATTTTCACACATGAAATTTCTCATTTATTTTTTTCTACTTGTTTCACCAGACTTTGATACTAGGGTATTTCTAGCTTCATGAAATTACTCAGGGGCTTTTCCCTATAGTTTTGTAAAGTTGGAATAACGAGGAAATTGTTTCTTTGGGGGAAGTTAAGTAAAAGTTAGCTGTAAAAGTCTTGGCATGGTGCCTTTTTATTATTATTAGTAATTTATCTGGTTGCCTCAGGTCTTAGTTGCAGCACATGAAATTTTTGTTGTGTCGGGTGGGATTGTCCGGAGAGGCGCACGGGCTCTCTATAGCTGCAGCTCGCAGGCTCTGGAGCACACGGGCTCAGTAGTTGCGGTGCAAGGGATTAGTTGACCCATGGTTTGTGGTATCTCAGTTCCCCCCATGTGTGTTAGTTGCTCAGTTGTGTCTGACTCTTTGTGACCGTGTGGACTGTAGCTCGCCAGGATCCTCTGTCCATGGAATTCTCCAGGCAAGAATACTAGAGTGGGCTGCCATGCCCTTCTCCAGGGGAGTTTTCCCAATGCAGGGATTGAACCCTAGTCTCCTGTATTATCAAGCAGATTCTTGACCATCTGAGCTACTGGGGAAGCCCTTGTTGCTGTTGAGTCGCTAAGTCATGTCCGACTATTTTGTGACATCATGGACCGTAGCCTGCCAGGCTCCTCTGTTCATGGGATTTCCCAGGCAAGAATACTGGAGTGGGTTGCCCTACTAGGAATCAAAACCAAGTCCCCTGCATCACAATGCAGATTCTTAACCACCGGACCACCAGCGAAGTCCTGGCATGGTGCCTTTTTTTGGTTGCAGTGGGTTTTTTTGCACCAGGTGGGGGCTCCTCTTCATCGCGGTGTGCAGGCTTCTCATTGAAATGGCTTCTTTTGTGGAGCACAGGCTCTCGGGGGTAGGCTCGGTAGTTGTGGTGTATCGGCTTAGTTGCTCCACAGCATGAGGGATCTTCCTAGATAGACCAGGGATTGCACCTATGTCTCAGGCAGATTCGTTACCACTGGGTCACCAGGGAAGCCCTGGCCTGGTACCTTTTAAAGGGATAAATCCGTAACAGTGCTTCCAAGTTCTTCTATTGTCATGGAATTCCTCAAGTTTTCTACCTCTCTATGGACCATCTTTGGCAAAACACACTTTGTCAGAAAATTACTTTCTTCATAGGCTTTGCCATTTATGCCATAAAATAGCACATGTGTTAGTTTCCTAGGGCTGATGGGACAAATTACCACAAACTGGGTGGCTGAAAGCAACAGAAATCCACCCTCTCCTAGTTCTGGAGGCCGGAAGTCTGAAACTAAGGTGTTGACAGGACAGTTTATACTGGACGCTCTCAGCAAAGTTTGGTGCTCCTTGAGCTGGAGCTTCCTCCTCCAGTCTCTGCCTTCGTCCTCACGTGGCCTCCCCCGTGTCTTTGATCTTGTCTCCTTTTTCCTGTGAGACACTGGATAGTAAACTTAGCTGCTGCTGCCGTTTAGTCGCTCAGTCGTGTCCAACTCTTTACCCACTCATGGACTGTAGCCGTCCAGGCTCCTCTGTCCATGGGATTTCCCAGGCAAGAATACTGGAGTGGGTTGCCATTTCCTTCTTCAGGTATCTTTCCAACCCAGAGATCAAACCCGAGTCTTCTCCTTGGCAGGTGGACTCTTTACCACTGAGCCACCTGGGAGTCAGGTTTGGGCGTCACCCTAAATCCAGTATAATCTCATCACTAGATCTTTAATTATATCTGCAAAGACCCTCATTCCAAACAAAGTTACCTTCACAGGTACTGGAGTTCAGGATTTGGACATATCTCTTTTGGGGCCGCTATTCAACCCAGTTTGTTGCTGTTGTTTAGCTGTTAAGCGACTCTTTTGCGACCCCATGGACTGTAGCTTGCAAGTCTCCTCTGTTCTTGAGATTTCCCAGGCAAGAATACCGGAGTGGGTTGACATTTCCTTCTCCAGGGGATATTCCTGACCCAGGGATCGAACTCGTGTCCCTGAACTTCAGGCAGATTCCTTACCACTAGCCACCCAGGATGCCTAGGATCACTACTCTTTTACTTATAGAATCATGAAAATTGGATTGAGGGTTTCTGAGAAACATACACATTTATCTGTAAATAAAATTTTAAAAACTTTTTATTTTCTGGGAGCGTCCAGCATCAGTAAGAGAGCCTTGTTTACAAGATGCCACCAGGTCCATTTTCACAGGAAAAAAGTCTATTGCTTCCTTTTCACCACATGTGTGGGGGATTTGGATGGCAATGCTGAGTTCTGTGAAATTCCTCCCTTAGAGGTGACCTGAAGAGAAAGGAACAAATAGTTCACACTTTCTGCAAAAAGTTTATTCATCTATTTGCTATTTTGAGCTTTCTAAAGAGTGGGGGAATCAGAGGCACAGAACCATTCCTTCGGGTACCATGCCACTGCCTGTCCCAGGCCTGGCACTTCTTGAGGGCAGGGGCTCTCATAGCATCATGGTGGGAGGGGGTGGAGGAGGGCAGGACCCGCATCTCCTCCCCCTTTATGCTGTCACAGGGCCACCTCAGTGCAACCTCCCTTTGAGCAGAAAAATAGTGCAGCTGCTGGAAACAAGAGAGATCATGAAATCTGATGAGATTGGCTGTCACAAGTCAGAGTTCTATTTGCTAAGCAACTGTCATGAAAACATTACACATTTCCATCAAGATTAAAAACTAAAACCACAATTACTCTGAGCACCTTCATAAGTGAAAATATCTGTCACAGCCCTGTCAGGTGGCATACCACACAAACCACCAACACCACCCTGACAAAACAGTTCAGCCTCTTGGGAGTTATGAATGTTGGGACTTCCCTCGTGGTCCAGCGGCTAAGACTCTGCGCTCCCAATGCAGGTGGCCTGGGTTCAGTCCCTAGTTGGGAAACTAGATCCCACATGCCAGTAAAGATCCCAAATGCCACAACTAAGACCAGGCACTGCCAAATAAATTTCAAAAAAATGTTAAAGTTCTCATCACAAGACAAAAATTTTTTTTACAAAAGGAAGTAGACCCACTGCAGCTCTGGAGAGAAGGAGTCTTGTGGCCACAGAAGAGGAGTGCTGGCCAGTATATCTCAGTCTTCCCGATGAATCTGAATCACCTGGAGGGTTTCTGAGCCCCAGGTCACTGACCCCACCCAAGTCTCTGATTCCGTGGATCTAGGGTGGGGAGAATTTGCATTTCTCACAAGTTCCCAGGGACTTGTGAGCCACTTGCCCAGGTGGGGCTTCGGAATCTGCCCTGTTAATAAGCTCCATCTGTGACTGAGGCAGGGACTTTCAACATTTTGTTAAGTGCTAGTTACAGGGTGATCAGCCCTGGTCAAAGGCCAGGGGCTTAGGTTTGTGGGTGTTTAGACCCAGAGCAGGGTATGTACTGGGGTTCATCTAATGGTTCCTAAGAGGGTTCTCCAGCCTGGGCATGTGTGAACCATTTGTGAAATGTATAGTGAACTTGCTATGCTCCAGACCCTGGGTCCTATGGTGTACCTGAATCTGGATACAAGCTGCTATTCTAGAAAGCAGAAAGGACCAGAGTGTGGAGTGAGAGCAAGGTAGAGGGGTCTGACCCTTGTAATCCCAGGATTCTTACCCT
>SJYQ01000286.1:20739-55349 GCA_006410935.1 Redunca redunca
GACTGAGCAACTGAACTGAACTGAACAATGGTATGAGGTATGGATGATTCCATTTTGCTATTTAATGGATAGGAAGTCATCTGGGAAAAAGGTGTAAATATAAAGGTATCAGAATAAAATATTTGGGGGAGAAAGAACCTGGTTAGCTTTAATACCAAAGACAGAAAACCATAAAGGAGAAAATGATAGTTTTTTTAATATGTATTTATTTATTTATTGGCTATGATGGGTCTTTATTGCTACACATGGGCTTTCTCTAGTTGTGGTGAGTGGGCTTCTCATTGCGGTGGCTTCTCTTGGGGAGCATGGTCTAGGGTGTGTGGGCTTCAGTAGTTGCAGAGAGTGGGCTCGGTACTGCGGCCCAAAGGCTCTAGAGTGCAGGCTAAATAGTTGTGGCGCATGGGCTTCGTTGCTTCGTGGCATGTGGGATCTTCCTAGACCAAGGATTGAACTGGTGTCCCCTGCAGTGCAAGGCGGATTCTTAACCACTGGACCACCAGGGAAGCCTTGCAAATGATAGCTTTTCTTTTGCTGTTGTTGTTTTAAACATTGAAAATTAGAAGTGGTCATGTATGGATGTGAGAGTTGGACTGTGAATAAAGCTGAGCACCAAAGAATTGATGCTTTTGAACTGTGGTGTTGTGGAAGACTTTGAGGGTCCCTTGAACTGCAAAGAGATCCAACCAGTCCATCCTAAAGGAGATCAGTCCTGGGTGTTCATTGGAAGGACTGATGTTGAAGGTGAAACTCCAATACTTTGGCCACCTGATCCGAAGAGCTGACTCATTGGAAAAGACCCTGATGTTGGGAAAGATTGAGGGCAGAAGGAGAAGGGGACCACAGAGGATGAGATGGTTGGATGGCATCACCAACTCAATGGACGTGGTTTAGGTGAGCTCTGGGAGTTGGTGATGGACAGGGAGGCCTGGCATGCTGCAGTTCATGGGGTCACAAAGAGTCAGATATGACTGAGCAACTGAACTGAACTGAACAATGGTATGAGGTATGGATGATTCCATTTTGCTATTTAATGGATAGGAAGTCATCTGGGAAAAAGGTGTAAATATAAAGGTATCAGAATAAAATATTTGGGGGAGAAAGAACCTGGTTAGCTTTAATACCAAAGACAGAAAACCATAAAGGAGAAAATGATAGTTTTTTTAATATGTATTTATTTATTTATTGGCTATGATGGGTCTTTATTGCTACACATGGGCTTTCTCTAGTTGTGGTGAGTGGGCTTCTCATTGCGGTGGCTTCTCTTGGGGAGCATGGTCTAGGGTGTGTGGGCTTCAGTAGTTGCAGAGAGTGGGCTCGGTACTGCGGCCCAAAGGCTCTAGAGTGCAGGCTAAATAGTTGTGGCGCATGGGCTTCGTTGCTTCGTGGCATGTGGGATCTTCCTAGACCAAGGATTGAACTGGTGTCCCCTGCAGTGCAAGGCGGATTCTTAACCACTGGACCACCAGGGAAGCCTTGCAAATGATAGCTTTTCTTTTGCTGTTGTTGTTTTAAACATTGAAAATTAGAAGTGGTCATGTATGGATGTGAGAGTTGGACTGTGAATAAAGCTGAGCACCAAAGAATTGATGCTTTTGAACTGTGGTGTTGTGGAAGACTTTGAGGGTCCCTTGAACTGCAAAGAGATCCAACCAGTCCATCCTAAAGGAAGTCAGTCCTGGGTGTTCATTGGAAGGACTGATGCTGAAGCTGAAACTCCAATACTTTGGTCACCTCATGAGAAGAGTTGACTCATTGGTAAAGACCCTGATGCTGGGAGGGATTGGGGGGAGGAGGAGAAGGGGACGACAGAGGATGAGATGGCTGGATGGCATCACTGATTCGATGGACATGAGTTTGGGTAAACTCCGCAAGTTGGTGATGAACAGGGAGGCCTGGCGTGCTGCAATTCATGGGGTCGCAAAGAGTCAGACACGACTGAATGACTGAACTGACTGATACAAACCATAAATAAAATTAAAAGATTATTTAGATGCTAGGAGAATAAGCATGAATAAGCAATTTCTGAGGAATAAAAACTGAAAAATAAAAAGCTTAAAAAGTCCAATCCTACTGGTGCTCAAAGAAATGAAAATAAAACAGAAATTTGATGCCATTTTCTTCACGTTTACATTAAGCAGGCATTTTGAAAAAGATGATAACAACCAGGGATGGTCAAAGTATAGGAAATTTACATTTCCTATGCTGGTTCACACATTTTCTTTTTACTAGCTCGTCACAGGTATTGCATTATTTATTTAATTTTGCCCAATTGCTGTTCACTTAGATCATTTCCAATTTTTTTTTTTTGTCTTGAATGCAAAGATCATCTTTGTTCATCCATTCTTTGCAACTTTGACCATTTCTTTAGGAAAGGGCCCCTGGAATGGAACTTTTAGGGCAGAGGATTTGAAACCACTTGATGCTGGATCCAAATGGCTTCCCATGAAGGTAGAATATGTTTGGCTTAACAAGGGGAGCTGGGTAAGAGCAGAGCTCACAGTAGCCCTGGACCTGGAGAAATGAGGGTAACAGGTGGAGTAAGTAGAGCCTGGAGGCTGCCTTGCAGTTGAAGAGCATGGGGTGGTGGGTAGAGGGGAGGGACTTGGTGGAGAGAGGCAGACGGGGAGAGGTGGGAGGGCAGAAGTCAGAGGATAGGGTATAAGGTGGAGCCTTCAAGGCAGGCCATCCCAGGGAGGCAGTTGATGCCCAGGCCTGCCCCACAAGGGAGGCAGGGGGACCCCATGGGGCAGGTTGGCCTGGATTCTAGCACTTGGCTTACTGGGGCCGTCACCCAGCTCCTGCAAGTCTTAAGTGAAGTGAACCAGGCAAAGCGAAATGATTGGCAGGTGATCAGTTGCGGTCACCTGTGGTCAATAAATGGTGGCTGTAGTTACTAGTTCGCACTCCAGAAGCATTTACTGATTCGATTCTGGAATTTCAGCTAACACTTAAATAAGACATTCCCTGTGCCAGCCATTGGCTTCCCAGGTGGCCCAGTGGTAAAGAAGCCACCTGCTAATGCAGGAGACACAGTTTGATTCCTGGGTTGGGAAGATCCCCTGGAGTAGAAAATGGCATCCCACTCCAGTAATCTTGCCTGGGCAATCTCCTGGACAGAGGAGCCTGGCAGGCTACAGCCTCTGGGTTCCAAAGAGTTGGATTTGACTGAGCATGCACACACGTGCCAGCCATTATTCTTAAAGTGTATATATCTAATTCAAACCCAAAATCTGATAAACAAGGAAGTCTAGGCACAGAGCAGTTGGGCACCTTGCCAAAGTCATCAGCCAGCAGCACAGCGGGGCCAGACCCGGGCGCCCCTGCTCACGGCCCCTCTCCATGCCACCCTGCACACCAGTAATGTCAGAGTCTCACCAATGCCAACCGCAGAGAAGGAACTGAAGTCTGAATTCATTTGGAGGTGCAGGGAAGTTGTCATGTTGACTCAGAAAACGGTTGTGGCGCCTGTATTAAGGGCTCCTCCAGGTCACCTTCATGCAGGGTCGAGGCGGGGTCCCAAGCGGCCCCTGGCTGCAGGCTGCTCCCACAGGCTGGAGGCCAGAGGCCCCAGACTGCATTTGGGGCCCCTGGGTCTCACCCATTGTGCTAACTGCTGGCTGGCCAGCCTTGCTCAGGAAGAAAGTCTGGAAAAAGGCAGCAGACAGGCCAGGCGGTGTCCCTGGAAGGAGGCCCAGCGCAGAAGCTCCGGAAAATGACAGTGATCTAGGTTCAAAATGCCTCTGCTGAGTCACTCAGGGGAAGTTGATCTGCAATCAGCTCACTTGGAAGAAGGCGGGGATGTGGGACATGCAGTGAAAGATTTGCCTCAAACAAGTTAAAATTAAAAGAGGGNCCCTGGAGTAGAAAATGGCATCCCACTCCAGTAATCTTGCCTGGGCGATCTCCTGGACAGAGGAGCCTGGCAGGCTACAGCCTCTGGGTTCCAAAGAGTTGGATTTGACTGAGCATGCACACACGTGCCAGCCATTATTCTTAAAGTGTATATATCTAATTCAAACCCAAAATCTGATAAACAAGGAAGTCTAGGCACAGAGCAGTTGGGCACCTTGCCAAAGTCATCAGCCAGCAGCACAGCGGGGCCAGACCTGGGCACCCCTGCTCACGGCCCCTCTCCATGCCACCCTGCACACCAGTAATGTCAGAGTCTCACCAATGCCAACCGGAGAGAAGGAACTGAAGTCTGAATTCATTTGGAGGTGCGGGGAAGTTGTCATGTTGACTCAGAAAACGGTTGTGGCGCCTGTATCAAGGGCTCCTCCAGGTCACCTTCATGCAGGGTCGAGGCGGGGTCCCAAGCGGCCCCTGGCTGCAGGCTGCTCCCACAGGCTGGAGGCCAGAGGCCCCAGACTGCACTTGGGGCCCCTGGGTCTCACCCATTGTGCTAACTGCTGGCTGGCCAGCCTTGCTCAGGAAGAAAGTCTGGAAAAAGGCAGCAGACAGGCCAGGCGGTGTCCCTGGAAGGAGGCCCAGCGCAGAAGCTCCGGAAAATGACAGTGATCTAGGTTCAAAATGCCTCTGCTGAGTCACTCAGGGGAAGTTGATCTGCAATCAGCTCACTTGGAAGAAGGCGGGGATGTGGGACATGCAGTGAAAGATTTGCCTCAAACAAGTTAAAATTAAAAGAGGGTGGGGTGGCTGGCGGGACCAACTCATCCTTGGCGTGGAGTGGGTGGCGGTACACAGCACAGTCTTGGGAGCCAGATGGACCTGCAAGCAAGGCCAGGCCCCATCAGCCCCGGCTGTCCCTGGGCCTCGTCTTCTCTTCCTGTAAAACAGGGGCCATACTATCTCCCTCATGGGTGCCCCAGGAGAGTAAACGAGATAATATGCACAAATAGCACAGTGCCTAGCTTACTGTAAGCTAGTATCATGAAACATTCACTGGTAATGAGTGTGTGTGGCGCATGTACCCTGTGCAGACCGAGTGATGTGGGTTGGCTGATTCAGGGTTCTCAGCAGCACGTGCCAGGAACTTGGGAGAAACTCAAGTGCCTGGGCCCCATCCCAGACCTGCTGAGTCAGCTTTAACCAGTCTCCTGGGGGATTATGATGGTTGCTAATGTTTGAGAACTGCCACCTAACTGATAATATTAGTATTGCTGTTATAGAACAAGGTGAAAAATTTTATTCTTACTAATAGGAGGAGCCACTGTCCTGGTTTGCCAGGGACTGTCCTGGGTTCAGCACTCAAAGTCTCACATCCCAAGAAACTCCTCGGTCACAGGCAAACTGGAAGCTTGCTCCGCCCCCACCACCCCATTAACAGTTGGAACCAGGGACTTCCCTGGTGGTCCAGTGGTTAAGAACCCACCTTCCAATGCAGGGGATGCAGGTTTGATCCCTGTCTGGGATCACACGCCAGCAGGCAACTAAGCCTGCACGCCACAACTAGAGAAAGACCAGGCCCCACAATGAAGACCCAGCATAGCACACCTGCCCCTCCAAAAACCAAAGAGTTGGAACCATACTGTACCCTAGGAAGGGATTATGGGATTGTGGCAAAAGAAAGCCAACCAGGCAAGGGGGAGGGAATCTGAGGGGCA
The DNA here is from genome assembly GCA_006410935.1 of Redunca redunca. Classification (NCBI taxonomy): domain Eukaryota; kingdom Metazoa; phylum Chordata; class Mammalia; order Artiodactyla; family Bovidae; genus Redunca; species Redunca redunca. The sequence continues at coordinate 26,304 of SJYQ01000286.1, forward strand.
GGTGCTTAGCTGACTAGTTGCGGGGGGAGGTTGCTGTCAGAGGAGGCGTGGGTGGGATGGGAACTGGGCAAGGTGTGGGGTGAAGGCCAACCGAGAGGCCCTGACAGCCGAGGGGCGATCCTGGGGACCCCAAGTCCTCAGCACAGCTCAAGGGTGGCTACTGAGTGTGGACTTCCTTTATAGAAACTGAGGCAGAGGCTGACCTTCAGAGGAAGGAGGCTGTGGAGCCTCAAAAACCAAGTCTGCAGCTGCCCTGGGGCTGCTGTAGGTTGGGGACCAGGGATAGAGGAGGGCAGCACAGGTCTGTCTGACTTAGGTTTGAAGGCATGGAAGCCCCTGGTGATATCTGTAATCATTATTAATCCATTTAATAGACATTCGGCATTAGCATTGTAGCACCAGGCCTGCCCCTGGATCTGGGGTCATACATGTACATCATTGTAGGTTGGACAGACTGGTCAATAAGTTAAGCCAGGCTCTGAGAGGACCTGCTTGGGTGAAGAGAGAATCCTCATAGGCAAGTGTTGGTTTACAAAGGGTGGGGCTCCTCAACCCATTTCCTTCTTTTATTAACCAGTTTTCACTGAGAAACTATATGGTTCAAGGAATCAGCCTAATGCTCCCTGGTGGTGCAGTGGTTAAGAATCCACCTGCCAATACAGAGGACACGAGTTCCATCCCTGGTCCGAGAAGATTCCACATGCCATGGGGCAACTAAGCCCGTGGGCAACAGCTACTGAGCCTGTGATTTAGAGCCTGTGCTCTGCCACAGGGGAGCCACTGCAGAGAGAGGCCCACACCCTGCAGCTAGAGAGTAGCCCTCGCTGGCCACAACTAGAGAAAGCCCGCACACAGCCAAAAAAAAAGAAGTTTGCCTCCAAATTAAAAAAAATATATATATATAATTAGCATAAAAATGGAACCCATCTCATGGTCTCAACCTGGCCATCAACTGAATCCTCTGGGGAGCTTTAAAAACTCTTCATACCTGGGCTCTGACCCAGGCCAACTGCACCTGATTCTCTGGGGCTGTGGCCTGGGCAGCAAGGTTTTTTCCCCAAACACTGGAAGTGATTCTAATACTGATATACAATCCTTTGCAAACCACCAGTTATGAATTCGAGATGATGACATGTCAGGAACCTTTGCTCTATGCCTTACATCCCTTCTCCTAACCTGGCTTCCAACCAAGGAGGCTTGCCAAGTGATCTCATGCCATCATGGCATCCTAAGTTTCCTTTCCACTTTGCCAATTCTGCCCAGGAGGTTGGGGCCTGAGCGGCAGGTGGTGCTAACCCCAGGGGGGGGAGCTGGATGAATCATGTGTGGGGCACGCACTTAGTCACTTGGGGGATGGGGAGAAGAGGGGAAGCCACCCCCATCTCAGGATGTTGCGGGGGCAATGTAGGGGTGTGTGAAGAATGTCAGAGCTGCGCAGAAGAAAAGATGGACCTTCGCTCCTTTCATTTCCTCTCCCTGCTCTCGGTGGCCTTGAAACTAGCAGTCAGAAAAGGAGGTTCAAGGGGCCAGTTCACGTTTTCACTGAGGGGAAAATCCATGACCATCTCCCCCGAAGAATGCATATGTATGCACAATTTTGCATACGGTTTTTGAAAAATGTTGATTATTTACTTATTTTTGGCCATGCTGAGTCTTCACTGCTGCTTGGGCTCTGCTCTAGTTGCAGCGAATAGGGGCTGTTCCCTAGTTGCGGTGTCTGGGCTTCTCATAGCAGTGGCTTCTCTCGTGGAGCGCCAGCTCTAGAGTGGGCGGGCTTCAGCAGCTGTGGCGCTGGGCTTAGCTGCCCGGCAGTATGTGGGATCTTTCCAGATCAGGGATTGAACCCGTGTCCCCTGCATTGGCAGGAGGATTCTTTACCACTGAGTCACCTGAGAAGCCCCTGCATATGATTTTGAGGAGGAGTCGAGAGGGGGTCAGCCACCCCACCCATCACCCCACAGAGCCAAGGTGAATAACCCCCATACTAGGGTTGCTGGTGGTCCCTCAGGCCCTTTAAGGGACCCTTGTTCATCAGACACAGGAGTGAGAGGAGGATCTGAGCAACTTCCCCCAGAAAGCAGGCTGCTGTCCTGCAGATTAGAACCAAACAAGCTGCCATTACATCCACATGGTAGGAAAGCACACAAGGCTGGGCCTCAAGTCACAATTTCTGACTCAGTAGGTCTGATATGGGCCTTCGTGACTTGCATTTCTAACAAGTTTCCAGTTGATGCTGAAGCTGCTGGTCTGGGGACCAAATTTTGAGAGCCACTTAGCCGATTATTTTACCTGTTCATCAGTCCAGGTATGTGTCCCATGATTGAGCAGGAAGCTGGTTTGAGTCAGAGTTAATGGTTTCCCTTATCATTGCCAGGATGTATGTTCTACTGAAAGCATCTATCAGTTCTTGGCTGGTAGAACTCAGCTTTCTTATGTTTAAAATTTCACATTAGCATGATAATGTGTTGTTTGCCACAATGTGTGTGTGTGTGCACGCGCGCACTCAGTCATATCCAATGCTTTGTGACCCCATGGACTGCTAGGCTAGGCTAGGACTCCATGGGCCCTGCTAGGCTCCTCTGTCCATGAAGTTTTTCAGGCAAGAATACTGGAATGGGTTGCCATTTCCTTCTCCAGGGGATCTTCCCCACCCAGGGATCAAACCTTTGCCTCTTGTGTCGCCTGGGCTCTTTACCAGCTCAGCCACCAGGGAAGCCCCAAGCACGATGGTGAAACTCTGCAAAGTGAGATTCCTGTGGGATGAGAGCATCTCTAGCTGGTACAGAACACCCACCTTTAGAGAAAGCTCCAAGAACACTGAGGTTTTGTGTGTTCTCAGCTTGGATTCAGAGCTCTGTACATTGAATGTGGCTGTCTACATTTTCAGAAGAGTGTTTGAGTGTTTGAGAAGCAAACTGGGATCCAATTTGCCTTTGTGTAAAAACTTCCCATAATTAAGGAAACCACCTGCTGGATGTGAGAATACTTCTGAGTTTGCTGCCTGGCCAGGCAGAATCTTGTGGCTGTTACAGGCAAAGGAGCAAACTCTAATTGCTGAGTTGAAAGCAGATGAGACTTCTCCTGGGTGGACTGGCTGAGCGGGGTCCCAAGGCACAAGTGCATCCAGGCTGGATTTCATTCCGATGCTGAATTGATATACTTTGTAGGGCAGTGATACTCAGACTTTACTGCACATATGAATTACCTGGGGATCTTGTTGAAATGCAGATCTTTTTTAGTGCCTGGATTTACTTATTTTAAAATATTCATTTAGTTGGCTGTGTCAGGTCGTAGTCGAGGGACACAGGATCTTTTGCTGTGGCACATGGAATCTCTAGTTTGGGGAATTCAGGCTCTGTGGTTGTGGTGCACAGGTTTAGTTGTTCCAAGCATGTGGGGTTTTAGTTCCGGGACCAGGAATCGATCCCATGTGCTCTGCATTGCAAGGCAGATTCTTAATCACTGAACAACTAGAGTTAAGAATTTTGTCCTGATTTTGATTGAGTAGGACAGGACTAAAGGAGAACTATCAGAACATCCTTTGCCCTGCTCAGCACCATATACTGAGTACCCAGCCCAACACCTGGCATGGGTGGAGTCCAATAAATCTGTGTGGAAGGAATGAATAGGCAGGCAGCCACACCACCCCTCCCCATTCTAGTCAACAGTCTTCTCTGCCCCCAGCCCAGAGGGGATGAGAAGCTTCCTCTAGCCCCCAAGGTAACCTACTTCAGCTATCATCACCCAAAGAGTACCCAGGAAGGGATATGGTCTCTACGCCCTGGGAAAAAAGACCCAAAGTTTTTTGCCAAGTACCCAACAGTTTCAATCAAAAGAGAAAATAAATCACTTTATACAAAAGACTGTAATCTTACAGACTGGGGCAGGGGGCAGTTTCCATGAAATGCAATGTCAGACAATCCACTTGGTGTCCTTTACAAAGAGCATCATTTCTAGGATCTGTACTATGGATGCCCACACTTAGCTTTAGCTTTTGTCTACTTAGGAAGCACACATCATTGTCCCATTCATAGGCGAGGAAGCTAAGGGTTGAAGCAGGTAACTTACTCAAAGGCATATAAGAGTCAGAGGCAGAGCCTGAATGCAGGGCTGCTGGACATCAGGAGGCTGTGTCTCTAAACGAGTGCTCACCTGCCTTCATCCTCTGGCTCCACGCAGGACGGGGACATCACTCATAGCCACCTGTGGTTTCCTCCTCGCGTTGGATTTGCTCTGCAAGAGGGTGTCATTTTGGGCCAGACACTGACCACATACAATATTCTCATCATAACCTTAGGAATATTTGAGTTAGAGGAAACCAGACAGACAAGAGTTCCTCTGCTTTTCTTTATTAATGAGTTGGGATACACAAAGACTTAATAAAAGTTACACAAAAGGCTCAAGCATCATTGAGATCTTCAGGCATCACTCGCTTCACGACAACGGCCACTAGCATAGACAATGGCTAACACTGTGTGATAGAAGCTGGGCGCTCACGGGCGCTCAGCAATTCAAGTGTCTTTCATTCTAAGTAAACCCAACATGGAATCCCTACTCCAATGGGGGCTGCAAAGGAAGGGGACCTGCCTCTGGCTCTGGATTGACTGTAACACGTCTGAGGGGCCTCTGAGGGGTCAGAGTTGCCATGTGTTGGTGGGTCTTGTCTCCTGGGAACAGGAGACAGGCCGCACTAGGCTCACAGGCACTCTCCACAAGAAGATGGGGCGTGGGGTGGGGCGCACAAAGTCCTAACTGAAGCCAAGTTAGTGGCCATCGCCCCAGGCGTGGGGGTGGGGAGGATGGCTCGGATTGCTTGCCCTCTAAGGGGAGAAAAGGAGCCCTCTCAGTGAGGGGAGGGGCAGGATGTCAGAAGGAAATCTGTGAGGCACAGTGACGAAGGCAGGGGGTGACGGGATTTCAGGAATGTGCTCCAGGGGGCACGAAGGTAGCACAATTCAAATTAAAAGCCAGTAGGAATACCAGAGTGTCACCAAAGACACAAGTCTCATTGGGCTCTGCACTCAAGAGAGGAGCATGGCTACTGGTTTTCCAAACCGACCCTGCCAGGTGCCCATGTGCTGGGGTTCCCCTGAGTACACTGTAACTCAGGCCTAGGTGGAAGCCGTCACTGCCCCAAGAGCCCACAGTTCTCTAAAATGCAGAGAACCGTCTTTCAAACGTGTTATTTACCCATCACATCTGTGGGGGAAATGAGGTCATGGGAAATGAAGGCGGACTATTAACAGGGAGGCTGCCGAAGGCCATCGTTCGCCCAGTTTCTGCCTTCAGCATCGTGGGCTGTGTGCTGAGTGCAGGAGAGATGCCCTGGAAGATGGGGCTGGCGTAGATAGCACTGCCCTAGTTGGGGGAGGGCCCAGAAGCAGCTAGAATCCCCTTGTCTGGTTACATTCACAGCTACGGGCTTCATTCTAAGTCAGCTGGTCTGCTTCCAACAAAATTCCCCAGTGCCACTGGGGAACTGCAGGCTCCACAGTGGTAGGGTGCTGGTGGTGGTCCATGCCTGGGAACGTTTCACAGCAGATGCTGCCCTGGGGGCAAGGCTTCCTGGCCCGCTCCACCATGCTCTCCATCGCCGCATCTCCCTCCTTCCTTCTTCCCTGTCTTGCCTTTTCCTCATCTTCAGTTTACGGCTGCCGCCCTGGGCTGCTGGGATGTGGCCCAGAGGAGCATGGCAGTTGGAAAGGGCCTTGTCCTGTCAGTGTTTACAAGGCCCACTAACATTACAGGGTCTTGGGAAGATCTGAATGCCTGAGCTGAATGTTCTTTGTTATCTTTCCTTTCCGACTCAGAAAAAAAGGGCCATTTAGACAAATCATGAAGGCTAATTTTCCAACAAATTATTTTGTTCGGCAGCAGAGTCACTCTTTGGCTGTGCCCCCACCCCTTCCCCCACGTTGCCGGTGACCTCGTTGTTAGGACCATAGCACACTTTCAAAACTAAAGAAGAATCCAGGTGTCTCCATGTCCAGCTGGGTGTTCACTTGCTCCAGAGTTTCTTTCTCCAAGTGGTAGCCAGGCCACCTGCTAGGGATGTTCTAGTTTGCTTGGTGGCCTGATTTGTAACAGAAAATAAGGTCACTAGCCNATATTCCAGACATGATATCGGAGAGGTCTGCTGAAGACTTGAAACTTCACCAGGCAGTGGGTACAGACCCCTTTAATAAAATAATAGTCCCTAAAATAATTTAAAAGTCTACAAAAGACACCCAGGCTCAGACACTGTGGACTGGGGGTGGGGCTGGGGGGAGCTTGATCATGGCTTGTTTTTGTATGTGGAGAAACCCTCCCAGATCAAACCCACACTATGGAGTTCAGAGAAACAGCACAGCCATCGAGAGAGGGAGGGACCGGACTGCGTCAGCACAGGGGCTCGGAGGCTGCTTTGCTCACCGCTGCCTCCTCGTCTCTGGTGAGACACTGGGCCACCTGCGCCCCTCCAGGAAAGCCAGACCCTAACTCCTCCCTGCCCACCCTCCCTCTCTCCCTTCCTGTGCAAGTCCTCGGGCCAAGGGTCATGGTTAGAATGGTCTTCGATGCAGTTAGGCAGTGGAAGGTCCCGAGGGCTGGCCAGTTCCTGGTCACTGTGCCCAGGGCCTCGGGCCATCACAATATCACACACTGCAGTTTGTGGGTGCCCGTGGCCCGGTCTCCCCGCCATTTGGTTTTCTTCTTCTTCTTCTGGCTTTTTTCCGGAATCTGCTGCCTTTTGAGAGAAGGAAGGACAGAATAGCCATGTTACAAAGGGCCTTTGCTTCTCCCTGCCTTCTCCTCCCTTGCTCCTGGGTCTGTGGCTGGGAGGTCAGCTCTGGTTCTGGATGGGAAGGGGTGGGGGAAGAAGGGCAGGGAGGGGACATCCTGGGCCTGGACGCTGGAGGAGGAAGGCCTGGCCTGGAAAGCATCTCTAAGGCAGGGAAAGTGGGAAGGGAGAGAGGGCAGAGCAAAACCTGCCACCCTGCTAGTGAGATTTCCTGATAACATGCTCTGGCTGCATTTATTCCCATCACATATAATATCAAGCTATGTTATATGTCATACAGTGTTGGCTTCTATACCTGTGCTTCATATTTTATTTTATTAAAGATTTTTTTTAATGTGGACCATTTAAAAATTCTTTATTGAATTTGTTACAATATTATTTCCAGCTTACGTTTTGTTTTTTTTGGCCGAGAGACGTGGGAATCTTAGTTCCCTGACCAGGAATCAAACCCTTGCTCCCTGCATTGGAAGGTTAAGTATTAACCACTGGACCACCAGGGAAGTCCTGTCTAAAACCTGTCCTTGGAACTAGGAGGTCCATAACTAAGACATCACCCCCTCCTGGTGTGGTAGCATCTCCTAACACCAGGCAAACACCCATGAGAAAATAATTTCATGAGTGCAGGACTCCCAGCTAAAGCATAAGGTGAAGGCTGCCAACCACAGTCCACGCTGGGGAATAATCAGAAAAGGAGGTTTTTGGGTGTGTGTGCATGAATGTGAGTGTGTGCATGCATTGGGGGTGGGAGGCTGAGAGGTGGCAGGTCAGGAAGGGCATGGTTACAGCCTGCATGTGATTCCGCAACTCTGTGCCAGCCCTAGAGGTCCCCAGCATAAGACAACAGGCTAAATGCATGTCGTTTGCAAACCAGTGATTAGGTGTCTCTGTAGGTTGAGGATTTTGGAAACAGGAAAGATAGAAGATGATGAGACAGCCAGGAGGCTGTCTCTGTCATCTAAGCATGAGATGATGAAGCTTTACACCTAACTATGCAAAAGAATGTACAAGAGACCCTGGCTGGGTTTCTGACAATCCTCATAGACCACCAGTGTGTGGGGACTGGTGAGGAGACACGTGTGCAAAGCCTCTGTGACTGCAGCCTAGGAATCGGATGCTGGTCGTTCAGCTAAAACGTCAAGGGGTGCTCTGACATCAGGGAAGAGGGGAGGGCCTACTTTTTACTGAGTTGGCAGCTTTGGTGTTGGGAGAGCCTGGGATTGGGGGGTGGCGGGCAGGATGGAGGCGCTGCCCAAGGGGAGTCTGAGCTGCGGGATGGAGGAGATCCAGGGAGGAGGCTGCGCTGGTACCTCGGGCAGGAGAGCACTTTGTTTGCTTGGGGCTCCATCCACAGGGAGTAGGGGAAGGCACAGGTGGGTGGGGAGGACACAGAGAGATGGACAGAGGCATAAGAAACCCAGAACAAGGCCCAGAAGAGCCTAGCCCACCTTGGACAAGGTGCCCCCTTGCTCCTCCAGCCCCATCCTGCCCATCCCGCTGCAGAGGCCCCGCTTACGGGTGGCGAGCCTCACTCACCTAATTACTCTAACCAGGTCATGGAAGGCTTTGTCGACGTTGAGAGGTGGGTCCTTGGCACTGGTTTCTATGTACGGAATCTGGAAGGCAAAGTGGAGTCACTGAGATACACAAAGCCCTTTTTCCTAAAAAATGCAAAATTCTCAGAGTCCCCGAGGAACCCTGCAGAGCCCCCTGGCACCTACAATCTCAAGCCTTGGGTGGCTTCTCACTCCTTATTTACTTATTTTTGCTTTATTTAGAAGCTGTGTGGATTTTGTTTTTTTAATTAATTTTTATTGGAGTATAGTCACTTCACAATGTTAGTGTCTGCTGTACAGCACACTGAATTGGCTACATGCTTACACGCAGCCCCTCTCTTTTCGGATTTCCTTCCCATCTAGGTCATGGCAGGGCACTGAGTCGAGTTCCCTGTGCGGTACAGTAAGTTCTCATTAGTTATCTATGGTTTCTCACTCTTGAAAGTTGGAAAGTTTTCCTGACGGCTTTTCTGACTCTCTCTTTGTTCTTGGTTCAGAGATATTTCGGAGCCCCCTAAAAATAGAATGAAAAAGACCTTTTCATACACTTGAAGACTAAAAACTGTTTCATTTCTCAAACTGACGTATGTTCTGATTCTATTCACTTTCCTCCCTGAGCTCTCTTTCTGTGCCCTGGGGGAGCCTGCCCTCCTTCCCGGGTCCTCCCAAGGGCATGTGGGTGGGAAAGGGGATGGCCCTGGGCAGGACTCTGCACCCTGGTGGTTCTGGTGGTCTGTGCATCCCTTCTGGTCTCCAGCAGCCTGCCTGGCCCAGCTCTCTCTTGGCTGCACCTGTGAGCCCAGAGCTCAGTATGTCTACAGAAGGCTCGTGTGCATGTTTAGGCCTGAGGAGTCACCAGCTGGCTGGATGGTGGCAGTAACTGGGAGACGTGGTTGAAGGGACCTCATAGGTCCATGCTACCCCAAGCCTTGGGTTGGCACAGCGAGGAAAACAAAGCTTCCGTGAAGTCAGGACAGAGACTCCTCCTTTCAGAAGGACCCTATAAAAGCAGGAGGCACACCCCTACTTTCCTAACAAGTGGAGAGAGTGTGGACTCCAGACAGCACGCACTGGCCTCCCTAGATGAGATGCAGGCAAGCCAATCGTGATTAGACTGAAGAACTCTGGTATTTTTTGCAACTTTTTCCTGATTACAAAATTAGGACATTTCACTATTAACACATTGGAAAAAAACACAGCAAAGAAAATAAAAATGACCGATAGGTTAAATGCGGGGATAGGGTAGGTCGTCATCTTAGAGGAGGAGTAGGTTGTAAATGATTGCCCAGAACACATCAAAAAGCACCTTCCCACCAACGACCATCGCAGGAGATCAGATGTTCACACGTTACTGTGGCTTCGAGCAGGGGTCTTGCTCTATTGACCCAGACACAAAGAGCAGAGCACAAAGGCCAGGGCTTAGACCTTCAAAATTTCCAAACTTCCATTCAGCAAATATTTGAGCCTCTGATAACCCTGAGAGGAAGCTGCCTTCCACTGAAGGTTGTAGGCTCCTCACTGAGGTGACTGTGGGCTGTTTGGCCTCCCAGGTCTCAATGTTCCTGACCTTGCTAATCCTCACGTTAACCCGCTGAGGTAAGCAAATCAGCTATCTCTGTTTTGCAGCTGGGAGACTGAGCTCATAGTGGTGATGTATTTGCCCAAGGCCACACAGCAGCCAGCGGAGACTCAAGATCTGGACCGGGAACACCTTCCACTTCCTGCCTGGCCTGACGTGGACAGGTAGGGGTGCTGAGGTCCACTACAGAGCCTCTTCTAAGCATGGTAGGCACCCCAATAGGTCCCGGGAGCTGGAGTCCTAGTCGATCTTTTGAGAGCAGAACAGCGTTCTCCCCTGTGGACATCCAGGGGTCAGGGACCTACCCGGAGCCTCTTTGCATCCTGTAATCCTGCCAGCTTGCATGTCCCAGGTTCCTAGGGCCAGACCTCTGCTGCCTGCCTACCCCCTCCCAAACACGCCAGCTGTAACAGCCCCGGTCTCCAGACACTGCCACCTTTTTTCTGGGGGGTTTGGCCTCTGCAGAAACACTGATGTGCATTATCTGGGTTCTTAGAATTCTAAGATTTCGTAGTAACAACACTTAAACTAAGGGAAATCATGCAACAAATGGTAATACTGTTTGGCTCCATGGAAGGGCCAGGAAATGCCACCTTCTTACATTGTGTGGGGGTGACCTGCCTTGGTCAGCTCAAAATTATGAGCTTGAAAATTAGGACAGGCGCTAACAAGGTCATGTGGTCTAATGATAAATGAAGTTGCAGCATTTGCTCTAAAAGCAACATTAGCTGAGACACTGGAGACCTGGGTTCCAGTGGGGGTAGGTGGGGTACGCTTACCAGCCCCCTGTGTCTCATTCTCTGTTACCTGAAGAATGGGGCTGCTGCTACCCCTGCACTTCCCCCTTCCCCCCATCCTTCCCCCCCACCCAGAAGGGGTCTGTGAAAGCCCTCAGCATCAGCTCTCTGTGTGGAGCCTAAGTCTATGGGATGGGATAGCTCCTGGCTCTCTCTGTTCAGGATGTTGGCTGGTAGAGAGGTGGGTGCTTTCTGAGGTCTGAATCTAATTCTAAACCCAGCGGTCAGTTCAGTGCTCACCTGGAGACTTCTGAGCACACCTGTCTTGGTCGATCACTCCCTCTTTTTTGAGGCGTGTCCTTTTCTTGGCTCTCAAGACCTCACTCTGGTCCTCACACATCACCGAACACCCTGTTGCTTTTCCTGCTTCCGCTCATCTCCCCATGTGCATGGCACTGAACTGTCCCCAACCTCAATCCCAGGACTCTTGCCCTACCTACAGGGGTTTCATGACTCTTGGGTTTCAAGGCATTTTTTTCTTTTTCCATGTATATAAACATATAACTATATATGTACACATAATATTGAGGTATGATTGACATACAACACTAATTTCAGGTGTATAACATAATGATTTGGTATTTGTCGTTGTTGTTCAGCCGCTAAGTTGTGTCCAACTCTTTGCCACTCCCATGAGCTGCAGCACACCAGGCCTCCCTGTCCTTCACCATCTCCTAGAGTTTGCTCAAACTCATGTCCATTGGGTCAGTGATGCCATCCAACCATCTTGTCCTCTATCACCCCCTTCGACTTCTGCCTTCAATCTTTCCCAGCATCAGGGTCTTTTCAGATGAGTTGGCTCTTTGCATCAGGTGGCCAGAGTATTGGAAGTTCAGCTTTGGCATCAGTCCTTCCAATGAATATTCAAGGTTGATTTCCTTTAGGATTGGCTGGTTTGATCTTGCTGTCCAAGGGACTCGCAAGAGTCTTCTCCAGCACAATTCAAAAGCATCAATTCTTTGGCACTCAGCCTTCTTTATGGTGCAACTCTCACATCCACACATGACTACTGGAAAAGCCATAGCTTTGACTATACAGAACTTTGTTGGCAAAGTGATCTCTGCTTTTTAACACACTGTCTAGGTTTGTCATAGCTTTCCTTCCAAGGAGCGTCTTTTAATTTCGTGGCTGCAGTCACTGTCCACAGTGATTTTGGAGCCCCCAAAAAGAAAATCTGTCACTGTTTCCACTGTTTCCCCATCTATTTGCCATGAAGTGATGGGACCAGATGCCATGATCTTTCTTTTGAATGTTGAGTTTTAAGCCAGCTTTTCACTCTTCTCTTTCACCCTCATCAAAAGGCTCTTTAGTTCCTCTTCACTTTCTGCCATTAGGGTTGTGTCATCTGCATATCTGAGGTTATTGATATTTCACCTGGAAATCTAGAGTTCCATATCTGGTTCTAACTGTTGCTTCTTGACCTGCATACAGGTTGCTCAGGAGCCAAGTAAGGTGGTCTGGATTTCCCATCTATCTAAGATTTTTCCACAGTTTGTTGTGATCCACACAGTCAAAGGTTTTAGTGTAGTTTGGAATTCCCTTGTTCAGCCAGGAGTCAGGGCGTGTCTCTCCTCACTCAGAACCTGCCAGTGGTCTCCCCCTCACTCTGAGTAAAAGCCCTTAAGGCCTTAACCCACTTCGCCCGGTTACTTACCCCTCCCGTTCCTTCTGCTCTGGCCTCCTTTCACCTCTTTGCTGTTCCTCAAACTCCCACAGCAGGGTCTTTGGACTGCTGGATTATCCCTCTGCTGGAACATTCTTTACCCAGATATCCAGAGGACCTACTCCCTCAGCTCCAGTCAGTCCTGGCTGACATCCACCTTCTAGCAAGGCTCTCCCTGATCACCTATTTGTAAAAGTGTGCCCCTCCCCACTCCACGTTCCCTCCCTCCCTCCCTAACTCACCTTCCCCCAGAGCATGTTACCTTTGGGCACACTCTAATTTACCTTGTTTACTTATTTTTTAAAAAGCTGTTTTTTTTAAATTATTTATTTATTTGGCTGCATTGATTGGCTGAATCTTAGTTGCAGCATGTGGGATCTAGTTCCCTAACCAGGGATGGAACCCAGGCCCCCTGCATTGGGAGCTAGGAGTGTTAGCCACTGGACCACCAGGGAATTCCCTGCTTTGTTTATTGACTGTCTTCTGTCGCTAGAAGTCAACACCTGAAGCATGGTGTTTTGTATCCCAGGACACAGGACGGTTGCATGAATATGTGAATGAACACAGAAGGCAGCAAAACTAACCCACAGTGAACCCTTTCCTCTACTCGCAGAGGTAGGCCCACTAGGCAGAGGGAACCAATAATTCTGTAGACTTCCCGGGAGGCTAGGTGGATGTCTACATAACTGGCTAGTGAGGCCAGGACATGGCTGGGCCAATGCAGGAGAGGGGTGGGAAGAAGCCCAGTGACCCCACCATCTAGTGGGTAAAGGGGCATCACAATGAATAGGAAAAAAAAAAAAAAAAAAAACCTTAAAGATGTCTGCTGACATGCACTGTGGGCTGGGCCAACCTGGGTTTGATCGCTTCCAAGATGAAGACAGTAGCGCCTACCTCCATGTGTGGCAGCTGGGAGTAGATGCTCCCCTAACACAACGCCTGCACGAGCCGGGCTCAATGAAGGTGGCTGATCCGACTGTTCTGAGCACAGTCAGGTGCTGGCTCAGAGACAGAAGCCAACTCTTTGCATGGCCCAGTGATGAACCTGCCGAGTCAGGGCCAGGGCCCTCCCCAGAGCAGGGCCTCTACTGACTGACAAGGACGTGCTTTCTCTCTAGGCTGGCATCTTCTTTCACAAAATATCCCACATTGCACATGCCCCATCTCTGTGGAATCCAGCCCATGACCTAGGAGGTCTGTGTGCCATTCCCACAGACCGGGACTGCAGGAGTGAGCTGACACTGACATCCCCTGAGCCCCCCATTCCAACACACACCACACACACACACACACACACACACACACACACACACCCCACCTACATTGTGTTTGGTCGCCATTTCTTTTCCTTGTTCCCTGGTGATTTTCCTCAAATGCATCAGATCGACCTTGTTGGCTACGAGGATCATCGGGAATGACTCCCTGGGGAAAAAAGGAACAGCAGCTCAGCTCGTGAGCTTCCCCTGGTGAAGGCGGGGCACCCTCGCCTCAGGCCTGACCCAGCACACAGCACCTCCCTATGGGCCTGAGGCTGACTTCAGGGCCTTTCCTTCCACATCTCCAGGGATGGAAGAAGGGCCTGTGGGCTGCTCGCTGCCTTGGTTTGAAGCCTCATGCCTGTTGCCAGCTGAGTGGGGACCCTCCTGGGAACCCCGTGGCTTTACACTGTCTGGGCCGGTGGCTGGGTTCCTGGGCCCACTTCCTCCCATCTCCCAGTCACCGTGACACACGCCCAGGCAGGCCATCATGCCGTGGCCATCAGCAATGACTCGTGAAGGGCACCAGGGCCAGGGGTGGGCACACAGCTGCCCTTCAACAATAGCAGCTACAACATCAGGATGGCTCCCAGGAGAGTCAGGAAGGGATCTGGAGGCATGTCTGCCTGAAAGTTTCTAAAGGACACGTGTGGCCACACTCCTGTCCCAAAGTCAATGAAATGCCCGTCTCACAGCATCTTTGTCAGCAGTGAGTATTTTCATTAAGAAGTTGTAATTTGATGGGTGAAAAATGGTACTTTATCCTGCTTTCTTGCACTTCTTTGATTAGCAAGAAAGTTGAATATCTTCCCACATCTGTGTCATTTATGTTTTCTCTTTAGAGATTCCTATAGTCAAGAGTTTAACCCACATTTATCTCTTAGAACTTTATGTGTATGTATGTGTACACGTATGTAAGCATCTTTATCTTGAAAAGTTACTAACACTTTGCCTTTAAGATACGTGTTAACTGGACTTTTCAAATTTACTGAGATTTGTTCAAAACTCTTATTAGTTTGTCCTTTTGTTTTTATACTAACCTCTTTAAGAGCCGATTAACTGAAAAGACCAGTTGGACTTAAAAAATTTCAAATTATTTAACTACTCCACATTATGCTAAGGAAAACATGAGCCTTTAACTGTTGCCATTGTTTAGTTGCTTGAAAAGACCAGTAGGACTTACAAAAATGTCAGATTATTTAACTACTCCACATTATGCTAAGGAAAACATGAGCCTTTAACTGTTGCTATTGTTTAGTTGCAAAGTCGTGTCTGACTGACTCTTTTGTAACCCCAAGGACTGTAGCCTGCTAGGCTCCCCTGTCCATGAGACTCCCCAGGCGAGAATCCTGGAGCGGGCTGCCATTTCCTCCTCCAGGGGATCTCCCCGATCCAGGGATTGAACCTGCATCTCCTGCAGTGGCAGGCGATTCTTTACCACTGAGCCACCTGTTAAGCCCAAGCCTTTAATCAGAGGCTTATAAATCTCACAGTCAAATGTGATTTAACCAATTACAATGTACACTGGAGAGAAAATTCACTTTTCCTTTGGCTGTAATAAAATTTGGTTAAATTGGAGCTGAAAAACAGATGTTATCTATGGTTCCTTGAGTCATCAGTGGGGACAGTTTAGGCAAGATGGGAGGGAGCCAACCCCTCGAGGCCGTGGATGCATGTCGACCCCTCTGCCATTTAGAAAGGACTAGGGTGGGAGCTGGTGGGAGCTGGAGGAACCAAGGGCTGAATTCAGCTCTGCTCCTTGAACCTCAGCTTTCACCTGAAGATCTGAGAGAGAGAGACAGAGCCTACCCTGAGCCAGGCATGGGGTGTCCCAGCCCTCACCTGTCCTTGACTCGCAGGATGAGCTGGTGGAAGCGGTCCACGTGCTCGAAGCTGGCCTTGTCCGTAACCGAGAAGACGATGAGGAAGCCGTCCCCAGTGCGCATGTACTGCTCCCGCATGGCGCTGAACTCCTCCTGGCCGGCCGTGTCCAGAACTGCGGTGAGAGGAGGCCACTCGGGCTGGAACCATCCATCTGGGAGCCCCTGGGGCCTGCAGACCCCCAGGCTACAGCTGTGGCCCCTCGGGGTGGCTTCATGGAGCTGTCTCCACGAGGCCCCCGGCTGTGCGGTCAGGAACCAGCAGGGAGGGCCTCAGGCACCTCAGTGTGAGGCTCTGACTGACTTATTTGTGGACCCACTGATTCTACCCCATGAAGGCTCCCTGGGCCTTAATTCTCTGTCTGAATAAAAAGCCTCATGAAGTCAGTGATCACCTCTGTGGCAGAACTCCTCAGGAGTCCCCAGACCTGGGCCTGGAGCCCTCAGCAGCCCTTACAAGCTGAGTCTTGGGGAGGTCACTGACTCTCTGAGTCCTTGTTTCTTCATTTGTAAAATGGACACAGTGCCTCTACTTGGCAGCCCCCTGGAAGGAGAGGCCCCGGACCAGCCTTCGGGAAGCCTGATGAGGCCTTCCCGGGTCAGAAAGGGTCCCTAGCCCTGTGTGCAGGGGACCAGGGGACAGGGCAGCCCCCTGAGAGCCAGGGCCTTTGTTGCCAAGGATGAGGCTGCTGCAGGCCTCCTGGGATCTGGGAACTGAGGCAGCTGAGGAGACAGAGGCTGGGGGGACCATCTCCCCAAAGGCTCTTCCCCTCACCGTCCCCAACCCCCCGCCCCATAAGCCTGTACTCCAGAGATAAAGGTTCTCCCTGACTGTTTCAGAGGTCACAGCCACAACTTGCGGGGGAGGCTCTCTTTAGACCTGCAAGCCCGACAGGCTCCAGGCCCTTGGGGGTTGTGAAATTTAAACCCTTCAGCGGCTTGCCGACTTCTGCTGCCTGCCACCCCTCCCCATTCCCCCAGCTCTCTACCTCTGACCACACACCTCACCTCTCCTGGAGGCTGTGCAGCAGTTGGTTACAGATTCTGAAGGCCAATTCTGGGCTGAGTCTGGCTCCTCATTCCCAGAGTGCAACCCTGTACAAATTCACTTCTGCCTCCTATTCCTAAAACGGGGCTGGTCAGGGTTGTCCTGAGTTAATATACTAAGGCCATTAGGGCAGTGCTGACACAAAGAAGTCCCTTAGGAGTGTCTGCTATGAGTATCTATCCTCTCCTGGGGCTCCTTTCCCCAGCATTCCTCCTCCCTGCTCCTCCTGCCTTGGTGAGCTGATACCGATTCACAGAATGCTGCTGCCTCAGCCCTGACTCTCCACCCTCACAGAGGCTCTTCATGGCTCTGTTCTCACCGCCCATTTAAAAGGCCCCTAGCTGGACTGTCAGTTCCCAGAGGCAGGGACCCGGTTTGTGTGTCACCCATCTACTCGGAGCCTGGCATAAACAGCACTCAACAGTAGCTGAGTGAATTAATGAATGTGAAGTCTATTCACTTTCATTCGTTCATTTATTCAAGAAATATCTGAGCATCTACTTGTGTCTGGCAGTGTTCTAGGCACTATGCACACAGGGGAATGGGACAAAATCCTTGCCCTCATGTGACTTACAATCTAATAGGAAGACAGATAAACGAATGAATGCTGTAATTTCTAGTAAAGACGGGTATATACTAGGAATAGTAGCGCCAGTTGGAGGTATCTGGTGGAAGTTGGTGTCATTGTGGATAGGGAAAGATGGCATCTCTCCTCCTTTAGGAGAAGCTTTTGAGCAGTGATTAAATGATGGGGGTGGGGAAGCCATGTGGCCAATGGCAAGAGCATTCCGGGCTGAGGGAACATGGTGGGGTGGAGGTGTGCAAAGGCAGGCTGGCTGAACTGGGGAAGTGGAGGGACTGGTGAGTGGAAGATGGGGGGAGGTGGGGCAGGTCAAGGGTGGGTGGGACTGCTGCATCCGGGTAAGGCTGACTTCATTCACTGCAGAGACTGGGCAAAAGAGAGAGATGATCTATAGGACATTCGAAAAGTTTACCCTGGTTGTTGGGGAAATCCAGACCAAGAGTAGAAGCAGGAGCACTAGGTAGGCGGTTATGCAGTAATCCAGCAAGACAAGACGGAGAGCTGGACTGAAGGTGGGGTGAGGTGGCTGCTGTGAGAAGTGGCCAGAGTCAGGCCACTATCTAGGACAGAGCGAACAGGAGCAGGGTATTCTGGAGGGAAACATGAGGACGTGGGGGTGAGAGGGAAGAGCGTTGAGGCTGGTGGCTGTTTGGGGGCTGAGCCAAACGAATGGTGGTATCATATCCTAAATGGGGGAAGATGGTGAATAACAGGGTTGGGGGGGCTTAGTTTCTGACACACTTCAGAACCTCTCAGACATGTATGTGAGACTTCAAACGGGCATTTGGAGACTTAAGTCAGAAAAGCAGAAGAGGGGCAAGAGATACAGACACAGGAGTTGCCAGTGTGTGGACGGCCAGGAAAGCCATGGCACAAGCTAGTCAGGACCCCCAGGAATCCACATCTCAGGCAGACACTGTGAGATCAAGCCTGAGAATGTGACCGTGTCCCCACAGCCTGTACCCCACACATAAGAGCCTGGGTCTCCTCACGTGTGACAGCAGGGCAGGGCTCCTGGGTCTTCAGGTCCTTTAAGTTCTGACATTGACATCCTAGAATTCTTTCGTTTGGATATTAATAATAAATGAAGGGATTAAGAAAATAAGATCTACAGCTGAGGACCAGTGGGGAGACTGAGGCAGTTTCCTCAGTTTCCTTGGGAGGAGGGATAAAGACTGACCTTCACCCAGAGGGAGTGAATCCCACTCAGAACTGCAGTCAACAAAACAGATGCAAATGGCATGGGTTTGACTACAGTGGGAATGGCAAGGCCTGAAGTGAGAAGACATTCAGGTAATATTGTAATTCCTGTATGCACAGATTTTGAGGGTATATATTACCTGAAACAAAAGTAGAGATCTGGGATATCTACAAATACCATCATTCGGAATTAAAAAAAAAAAATTCAACAGGGAGTTGAAAATCAAAATGGACCCCTCTAGAACGGAAAAATAGTCATTCCAGACATCAATCGCCATATAAATTATATTATCCATGCTTTCTAAAAGAATTCCTGGAGGATATACTCCAGCAAAGTGAAAAATAGATCCATGAAAAAGAAAGATGAGTGGTATTATAAATGATGCCAACAGTGGTATACAAAGGAAACAGCAAAGCCTGAGTTAAGTTTCAGCACATATTATAGTAAATATTATAAAACAATTTGAAGACAATGAAGGACAATTTAGAACTAAAATCTATGATGATCCATATGTGAGGGTAGGGGCTGGGAAAGATAAGTTATCATTAATAAATATTAAAGTTCTTGCCTCATTTGGGAAGAGTCTAAAGATACTGATTACATCCAGATGTTGATATAAAAATGTAAGTATACACACATATATAAATATATAGAATAATCACCCGAGATAAAACTCAAAACTTCCTAATCATTAGAGGAAAGAAAAACAGGATAAAGTAAATGAGACCAGTTCAATGAAAGGCAAAAAGAAACTATACACAGAGTTCCCTGGTGGCTTAGTGGTTAGAATTCTGGATTTTCACTACCATGGCCTAGGTTCAATCCCTGGCTAGGGAACTGAGAGCCTGAAAGCCACACAGTATGGCAAAAACACAAAAACAAAAAACTATACACAAATAAAGTTTAAAATGTAGACCTGAAATAAGACGGCAGAAATAAATCTACAACGAATGACAGCAAGTGGGTTAAATTCACCTAAAAAAAAGCAGATACTCAGTACAAAATGCACTTGTCCACTACTGTAAAAGACATGTATAAAACAAAGTGACATAGAAGAAATTAAACATGAAAGGATAAAAAAGGATATGCCAGTCACATGCATTCACAAAGCAAAATTCAAGACTAAGGCATAAATAGAACAAACCAGAGTATTTATAATGGGAAACAGTATAGCATCAAAAAGTGTCAAAGTCATGAGTCATAAATATGTAAGAATATTGCCTAAATTATATGTATATGTATAAACAACTGATTTTTTAAAAACAGTAGGAACTGACAGATCCCACAATCATTGTGGGAGAATTGAACAGTCTTTCCTTAGAGATAGAACAAGTCACTCCCCAAATAATGATTTATCATTAAATAACACAATTCAAAAATGTAAACTGAGAGACTGAAAGTACATCCAAACCATAAATAAATATTTTCAAACACATGTGAAACAGTCGTAAAAACTGGCTATATATTAGGTCATAAATAAAAATGTCAACAGATTCCAGAAAGCAGAAGTCATATGGAACATCTTTTGCACTATAAGATCAGAAATGAACAGCAACATGATTCTAAAAGAAGCGATCCACTTGAAAAATCTAAGAAGCTGTGGTGCTCTGTGGTTCGGCGGTGGTTTAGTCACTCAGTGGTGTTCGACTCTTGCAGCCCCATGGACTGTAGCCCTCCAGACTCCCCTGTCCATGGGATTTTCCAGGCAAGAATACTGCCATGGGTTGCCATTCCCTTCTCCAAGGGATCTTCAGAACCCAAGGATGGAACCTGAGTCTCCATTGCAGGCAGATTCTTTACCCACTGAGCCAACAGGGAAGCCCACAGTGCTCTGTAGCTTGTCAGTAAAAGAGAAGAGTGAAGCAGAGACCGAAGACAATCTAGAATTGCATAGTACACAATAACAAGTGGGACTCAGAGGGAAACTACAGCTTTAAATGTACTTTTAAAAACAAGAAAGACTGAAAAGTAACTAAGCATTTAAACCAAGAGGCTAAAAAGAAAAAATAAAACTAAAGAAAGAAGAAATCATCAATAAAAGTAGAAATTAAGAAAATGGGAAGAGGGAAAAAGTAGCTGATATCTAAAAATCAAAAGCTGATTCTTTGAAAACTAATTTACAAAAATCTTTAGGAATTCTTATCAGAGGGGGAAAAAAAAAGATATTTGGAATGAGAGAAAGCCCCTGTCTATGGATATAGATAAATATTTAATTACAAGAGAAAACTATCTACAGTTTTATAGCAATACATTTTCAACTCTTTATTTAACTTAAGAAAATAATAAATGCTCAAGAGAATATGTAAAACACAAACAGGCCGATACTTATCAGTGAAACTGAAGAGACAAAACTATTCTGTGAGGAGCACAAAGCTAGTTTTATAACCAACGTGGCTCAGTGGTAAAGAAGCTGTCTGCCAATGCAAGGGATGTGGGTTTGGTTCCTGGTTCAGGAAGATTCCTTGGCGAAGGAAATGGCAACCCACTCCAGTATTCTTGCCTGGAAAATCCGACGGACAGATGAGTCTGGCTGGCAACAGTCCATGTGGTCACAAAGAGTCAGACATAACAACTAAACAACAACAAGAACAATACAGAACTTTCTAGCTCATTGTAACAACCTAGCATAATTCTAACAACCTGGACAGAAATAGCACCTGGGCATGTATGTGGTGACTGCTAGGCCCGGACCACCTTTGGGGGACATAAGTAGCCTGCATTGTGACCCTATCTATGAGGTACAGCCATCCATTTGCCAATTACTTTCTGAGCACTTATTTGGTGCTAAACCATTGTGCTGCTTGGTACTTTGGGTGGTTAAAGAATAAGATGCATCTCCTTCTCAGGGTACTTAAGAGGTCAGTTGGGCTGATACTTAAATAATAATACAGGACAGAACAACAGACTGGTTCCAAATTGGGAAAGGAGTATGTCAAGGCTGCATATTGTCACCCTGCTTATTTAACTTATATATAGAATACATCATGTGAAATGCCAGACTGGATGAAGCACAAGCTGGAATCAAGATTGCCGGGAGAAATATCAATAATCTCAGATATGTAGATGACACCACCCTTATGGCAGAAAGTAAAGAGGAACTAAAGAACCTCTTGATAAAAATGAAAGAGGAGAGTGAAAAAACTGGCTTAAAACTCAACATCCAAAAAAACAAAGATCATGCCATCTGGTCCCATCACTTCATGGCAAATTGATGAGGAAACAAAGGAAACACTGAGAGACTTTATTTTCCTGGGTTCCGAAATCACTGCAGATGGTGAGTGAAGCCATGAAATTAAAGACACTTGCTCTTTGGGAGAAAAGCTATGACCAGCCCAGACAGCATATTAAAAAGCAGAGACATTACTTTGCCAACAAAGGTCTGTTAAGTTAAAGTTAAAGCTATGGTTTTTCCAGAAGTCATGTATGGATGTGAGAGTTGGGTCATAAAGGAAGCTGAGCGCCGAAAAATTGATGCTTTTGAACTGCGGTGTTGGAGAAGACTCTTGAGAGTAACTTGGAATGCAAGGAGATCCAACCAGTCCATCCTAAAGGAAATCAGTCCTGAATATTCATTGGAAAGACTGATGCTGAAGCTGAAGCTCCAGTACTTTGGCCACCTGATGTGAAGAACGGAATCTTTGGAAAAGACCCTGATGCTGGAAAAGATTGAAAGCAGGAGGAGAAGAGGACAACAGAAGATGAGATGGTTGGATGACATCACCAACTTGATGGACATGAATTTGAGCAAGCTCGCAGAGTTGGTCATGGACAGGGAAGCCTGGCGTGCTGCTGTCTATGGAGTCGCAAAAGAGTTGGACACAACAGAACTGAACTGGACAGGACAGAAAATGATACATGTTATTGGAGACCTAGAGGAGGGGTGGGTCCCTTCAACTTAGAGGGATAATGGAAGGTTTTAGTGAAGAGAGGGCACTTATTGGAAGAACAGAAACTGACATAAAAAGACAAGGCCTGGGGAAAGACCTACTAGGCAGGGGAACAGCAGACGCAAGGGCCCAGGGGCTGGAAAGAAAAGAGCAGTAACGAGGCTGGTGCACTGGGGAAAAGGCTTGTGCCGGAAGAGGTAGGAGAAAGAGGAGACGGGGAGGTCAGCGGCCAGGACCTCGGATTCTAAACTAAGACATCAGAACTTGGTGGTACTGGGGAGCTATTGAAGGTTCTGAGAGGGAAGAGATGCAGTCACAGGAGAGTGAGTGAAGGAAGCACTGGTGAAGAGGTGGAGGAGGGGCTGGGCAGAGGCAACCAGGGTGGAAGAGATAGAGGGTGTGTGCTTCAGACAGAGGAAAAGGAACGAATGGGGTGCCCCAAGGACATGGAACACAGGGACGGGAGCCAATGGGAGACCGCACACTAACCTTGGGCCCTAGGAGGGGTGGTCAGGTACAACTATGGAGGACATGGGGGCTGAGCTGAGCCTTGTCTGGTTTGGGGTCCACCCCTCGCCCACCTCTCCCTCCAACACATCCTGCAAGTGTCTGGTCACAGGCCCCTTGTCAGGGGCCCTACCACCAAGAAGAAAACAGGCAGCTGTGCTTTAAAAAAAAAAAAAATCATGATTTTGCCTGTATCACTCATGCCTGATGTCATGAAGGTAGGAGGACTCCTGAGACAGAAAGTATTAGTCACTGTGAGAGGGGTCCTGCCAATGTGTGCGTGTGAGAGACAGACAAAGGCAGAGACAGACAGAGGCAGTCAGCCTGGAGAAGGAGCGAAGAGAGAAAGAGATTCTGGCAACAGAGCAGGTCAGGGCTGTGCACTCCATCTGCCCTGCTCCAGGCTTCCTACCCGGGGGTGGATGACCCTGCAGTGTTGCTGAGGAAGATTTAAGTGGACACCCAGAGCTGTTCTTGGATCTGGTGGATTCTAGAAGCCAAGCCCACATGCTGGCAGGGATGGGGCCCCAGGCAGGCGGGCAGCCGGCACGCAGGCAGCACCAGCCTGGGTCCCTGCTAATCCCTCCCCTCCTAGCCCCTCCCCGGTCCCTCCTTATCCCTCCCCCTTCTCCTCCAGGGCTCCTAGAGGGAGACAAACCCTTGGACAGGGGTCTGGGGGCTCTGACATTGGCCCACAGCCAGGGTACAGTCCAAGCTCTTTGGCTAAAAGTAGTCCTGCCCAGTGTGTTCCGACTGATGTCAAGCACTGCGCCGGGACTTGATACACTCATCTGTCCTTGCAGTCCTCTTCATGGCCCTGGAAAGGAGGTATTACCGGCTCCCTAGTACAGATGAGAAAATTGAGGTCCAGGAAGTTAAAGGATCTGCTCAAGGCCACATGCTGGGGAGAAGGTCACCCTGACCCCCCAAGACCCAACCGCCTCAGCTCGTGCAGGCTGTCTGCTTCAACCAGAGGGTGTGGATCCGACCAGCTGTGCCTCAGATCGAGCCCCTTGCCTAGCCATGACCTCTAGCAGAATGCCCACACAGGGCTCCCCCACCAGGGCTGCAGCCCTTCTCCTTTCCTGAGGGCCCTGGCCTCTGATCTCCATCTTTGGACCCTTCCTGTTGCACGTGGCTCTGTTTCCTCCAAGCCTCTGCTCAGTTCCCTACTAGGGTGCAGCCCCAGAGGGTGCGAGTCTGGTTTTCATTTCCCTGGGTCCCCCCAAAGCTTCGGCACCCGATGAAGGCTCAAAAAATATTTGTGGAATGACTGGACAAATCACACGCACGCTACAGGAAATGCAGTTATTGTGTTCAAACAACCCACACCAGCTGCAAGGGAAACCACTAAAAACAGACTTTTAAAGCCATAACTCACCCTTCAGTGTGAAGTAAGTGTTCTGGAATATGAAACAACACAGATGATAATTTCTAGAGATACCATGCCTCCAAGGACCAACGTCTCTCATCCAAAGGTCCATCTTGGGAGGCGGGAGGGACTATGTCCAATTTCACAGGGCAGTCAGGCAGGGAAGCCTAGGCTCTGCCTAGGAAAAGACTCCCATTAAAAAATGCCAGTTCGTTGAGGATCAGTAGTGATGAGGGTTCCCCTATGGGGTAGGCTGGGTGCCTGGCAGAGGGCTCGATGCATCAACCAGCCACCATGCCCAGGAAAAGGGCTGTTCTTTCCTTCTCCGAAGCACTGGCCCAGCATGTTGAGCCAGGCAGCTCTAAGCGGGAGGGAGCTAAAATCTTGTGGCAGGCGCCGGCTGGCTCCTTGGCAATGGGGGAAGATTCCCTCTGGCAGTGGCCCCAGCCTTGACTGGCTGACGTCAGGGGAGACTGCTGGCCACCGGCCCCAGGGAACAGTTGTCCTTGCGACCACACTACTGTGGCTGGGGGATGGGGGGATGGGGGGGGTCTTGGGAGATGCTTTCATGAGGCCCATGAGACCCCTGACTTGGTGGGCATGCTGCATGTGAGTGGTCAGTGACTTTGTGGGATTCGAAGAGGAGCCTGGACCTTCCCCCAATCCCGCCCCAATGTCACTCTCAGGGAGGGAAGAGAAGACAGAGGGCAGAGGGCAGCGGGGGACTCACCAGTGTAACCAGGGACCCAGGAGCATCCCAGAGACAGATGGGGCCCAGGAAGGGAGAGAAACAGGGAGGGGAAGCACTGTCCTGGGACCCCGTTTCCATCTCACAACCACAGGGATGTGAGGGGTTTACAGGAGAAGAAACTGAAGCAGGCAGGGTTGGGACTCGTCCAGGTTCCTGCTGTAATGAGCAGCAGAGGCAAGATCTGAACACAAGTGTGTCTGGGTCTGGCCTGGCTCTGCTCCTGGCTCTGCCTGTCCCCGTGGCCTGTGAAGATGGGTGGGCCCTAAAGGAGGGATGAAGTTTGTGGGGATGGAAGACAAAGGCCTGAGGGCTATGCCTCCTCCCCCATCCCCCCCGGTTACCCCAAACCCTCTACCTGTTCCACACCTGCCCCTGGGCAGCCCTGCAGAGCCAGGAGGAGAGAGCCCGGGTACACTGGCCTAGCTCCCACACAGCAGTTCCCAGGGCATCCTTAGAGCACCCAATAAATCTAAAAGAGCCCTACCAGTCCGTCCATTCTCCAGCCACTGTTTTCTACTATGTCCTCAATCGTCCAGCTTCCACTACAGCTGAAGGTCTAGAACAGATCAGCAGGAACTAAACTCCACAAGCTTCCAAACCAACCTGCCTCAGGGACAGCACAAGACTCACCTACTGTGGATGAGGAAGGTAAAGGGGTGCAGCCACTTCAGAAAACAGTTTGGCAGCTTCTCACAATGTTATATGCAGAGTGCATCGTGAGAAACGCTAGGCTGGAAGAAGCACAGGCTGGAATCAAGATTGCCAGGAGAAATATCAATAACCTCAGATATGCAGATGACGCCATCCTTATGGCAGAAAGTGAAGAGGAACTGAAGAGCCTCTTGATGAAAGTGAAAAAGGAGAGTGAAAAAACTGGCTGAAAACTCAACGTTCAAAAAGCAAAGATCATGGGATCCAGTCCCATCACTTCATGGCAAATTGATGGGGAAACAGTGAGACACTTTATTTTCTTGGGCTCCAAAATCGCTTTGTATGGTGACTACAGCCATTAAATTAAAAGACACTTATTCATTGGAAAGAAAGCTATGATCAACCTAGACACCATATTAACAAGCAGAGATATTACTTTGCTTACAAAGGTCCATATAATCAAAGCTATGGTTTTTCCAGTAGTCATGTACAGATGTGAAAGTTGGACCATAAAGAAGGCTGAGTGCCAAAGAATTGATGCTTTTGAACTGTGGTGTTGGAGAAGACTCTTGAGAGTCCCTTGGACAGCAAGGCGATCAAACCAGTCAATCCTAAAGGAAATCAACCCTGAATATTCATTGGAAAGACTAATGCTGAAGCTGAAGCTCTAGTTCTTTGGCCACCTGATACAAAGAGCCCACTCATTGGGAAAGATCTTGATGTTGGGAAAGACTGACAGCAGGAGGAGAAGGGTATGACAGAGGGCAAGATGGCTGGATGGCATCACTTACCCAGTGCACCTGAATTTAAGCAAGCTCTGGGAGATGGCGAAGGACAGGGAAGTCTGGCCCGCTGCAGGCCACAGGGTTGCAAAGAGTCAGACACGACTGAGCAACTGAACAACAGCAACACAATGTTAAACACAGTTACCACTCGACCCAGCAATCCCACTCTTACAGGTGCATCCGAGAGAACTGAAATCACGTGTCCACACAAAAACTTGCACATGACTATCCACAGAAGCATTCTCCATCATAGTCCCAAAGTGGAAACAACCCAAGCGTCCACTGACTGATGAATGGATAAACAAAATGTCATCCCTCCATATACAGCTGACCCTTGAACAGCACAGGTGCGAACTAAGCAGGTCCATGTATATGGGGATTTTTTTCCAATAAATATACAAAAATATATGTATAGAACATTGTGTGCAAGACTTGTATTGAAGTGGATAATCTATCCTTACATTAGGCATAAGGTGAGTGATATTTAAAATCAATAATGTGCTGTGCTTCCCCGGTGGATCAGCGGTTGAGAATCTACCTTGCAATACAAGAGATACTAGTTCAATCCCTGGTCTGAGAAGATCCTGTATGCCATGGAGCACACATACACAACACTGCTGAGTCTGTGCTCTAGAGCTCAAGAGCCGCAGTTACTGAGCCCATACACTACAGTTACTGAAGCCTGAATGCTATAGAGCCTGTGCTCTACAGCAAAGAGAAGCCACAGCAAAGAGAAGCCTGCGTATCGCCATGAAGAGTAGCCCCTGCTTGCCACAACTAGAGAAAGCCTGCATGCAGCAACCAAGACCCACCACAGCCAAAAAAACCAAGTAAAAAAATCTTAAAAGAAATAAAGATGCACAACATCACTCATTACTGGAGAAATCCAAATCAAAACCACAATGCAGTACCATCTCATGCTGGTCAGAATGGTTGCCACCAAAAAGTCTACAAACAATAAATGCTGGAGAGGGTTTGGAAAAAAGGGAACCCTCTTACTCTGTTGGGCTTCCCTGATAGCTCAGTTGGTAAAGAATCTGCCTGTAATGCAGGAGACCCTGGTTTGATTCCTGGGTCAGGAAGATCCCCTGGGGAAGGGACAGGCTACCCACTCCAGTATTCTTGGGCTTCCCTTGTGGCTCAGCTGGTAGAGAATCCATCTGTAATGCGTGAGACCTGGGTTTGATCCCTGGGTTGGGAAGGTCCCCTGGAGAAGGGAAAGGCTACCCACTTTAGTATTCTGGCCTGGAGAATTCCATGGACTACAGTCCATGGTGTCGAAAAGAGTTGAACATGACTGAGTGACTTTCACTTATACTGTTGGTGGGAATGCAAACTAGTTCAGCCACTATGGAGAACAGTGTGGAGATTCCTTTAAAAACTGGAAATAGAACTGCCATATAACTGAGCAATCCCACTGCTGGGCATACACATTGAGGAAACCAGAATTGAAAGAGACACATGTACCCCAATGTTCACTGTAGCACTGTTTATAATAGCCAGGACATGGAAGCAACCTAGATGTCCATTGACAGATGAATGGATAAGGAAGCTGTGGTACATATACACAATGGAGTATTACTCAGCTATAATAAAGAATGCATTTGAGTCAGTTCTAATGAAGGGATGAAACTGGAGCCTATCATACAGAGTGAAGTAAGAAAGAGAAACACCAATACAGTATACTAATGCATATATACGGAATTTAGAAAGATGGTAACGATGACCCTATATGCAAGATGGCAAAAGAGACATGGATGTAAAAAAGAGACTTTGGACTCTGTGGGAGAAAGTGAGGGTGGGATGATGCATATTACCATACGTAAAACAGATGACTAGTGCAAGTTCGATGTATGAATCAGGGCACTCAAAGCTGATGCTCTGGGGCAACCCAGAGGGATGGCATGGAGAGGGAGGTGGGAGGGGGCTTCAGGATGGGGGGACACCTGTACACCCATGGCTGATTCATCTTGATGTATGGCAAAAACCACCACAATATTGTAAAGTAATTATCCTCCAATTAAAATAAATAAATTAAAAAATAATGTGTTAGTTTTCTTACTGTTTTTTGTATAACTTTGCTTTCAAAGAATTATATTACCATACAATATGTTTGGCCCCACCCCTCTTTTCTCTCTCCCTCTCTCTTTCATAATTAAACTGCATATCAGTCTATCATCACAGGTAAGTGATTTAAAAAAAATGCAACAGTGTTTCCAATACTGTATTATGAATACAAGTATAATACTACATGTCACAAAAACTGTATAACCCTTCATTAGTGTAAAAACTAGGCTAATGGGAAATAACTATATCAGTTATACCAGGCTACCCAAAACACTTATATCGCTGCTTCTCTGTTATCAATGCATGAATCATTATGTATGTAAGTGCTAAGTCACTTCAGTTGTGTCCGATTCTGTGCGACCCTATGGACTGTAGCCTGCCAGGCTCCTCTGTCCATGGATTCTCCAGGCAAGAATACTGAAGTGGGTTGCTGTGTGCTCCTCATGAATCATTATACCTGTACAATGTATTTTTCATATCATCCTTTCATTTCTTATGTTTAGTGTAGTAATACATATAATATTGGCAGTGTTTTATATCCTATAAGACAAAATTGATGTAGGTACTGACAGATATAAACAGATGACATAAACTTATGGTATCAATATATACTTATGGCACTGTAAAGTATTTTCTCTTCCTTATTATTTGCTTAATAACATTTTCTTTAGTTCACTTTATTATAAAA